>UYYA01003818.1:0-231121 GCA_900624975.1 Angiostrongylus costaricensis | reverse complement strand
TAAAACAAATACGAAATAAATTAAAAACTAAACGAATGGATAAAAAATAAATTATACAGCGCGATATACACGCGTATACACATATATATGTATATATATATATATATATATATATATATATATATATATATATACATATATATGTGTATACGCGTGTATATCGCGCTGTATAATTTATTTTTTATCCATTCGTTTAGTTTTTAATTTATTTCGTATTTGTTTTATTCGTTTACTTATTTTGAAATTGCTGACTTACTTTTTACGGAGTTTTGAAGGATATAATGCCAAATACTAAGGTAAAGTTCAGTGAACGTCTACTATCATCGTCGTTGCGTTGACGGCAAAGTGACTGACGATGTCGACAGCATGGACGCGTTGTCGTCCTGTGGTTTTATGAGATAAACCGATGATGGAAAAGTAAAATACGGTAATTACCATCGGGTCTGTTCTCTAAATGTCTTTTATTATTCGATCGGTTGACGGGTTATTTGAGAAGTCTCTTGCATTGGTCAAACTTGCGGAAATTTTCAGACCCAGCTTCACATCTTCTATGAAACTTTAAAAAGGATAAAAAGTTGTTAGTTTTTGCAAGGAGAAATATTGGGTCTAGCGGACATGGGTGAAACTTCTAGAACTCAGGCCGAAAACATTCTGGTTGTTTTCTTATCGTTAACACAAGGCGAATCTGACAATGGTATCCAGTGATAGTGAAGTGGACCAGGATTACTATCTTCTGTCAGTTGTTATTCTTACGCTGAAATTAATTTGTGTCATCTCCGTTACCTCGTCGATCATTTACCGATTTGAAAGCTTACGGATGAAGTCTCCTCCATTCGTCTCTGTCGTGAGCCGGAGTTTTTCAACGGTGTTTCTCCACTTACGTAAAGTCAAAGCTATCGGGACCCTATACCACAATGAGCGATTCTATGAGAATGAAGAAGCTTTAAGAGATGATAAAGAGCAGACCGATGAGGAAACAGCGAAACTCAAAGAAGTTTCAAGTTACCAAACTCATAAATAGTCTAAGGAAACGTAAAAGGAAATAGTAGAGCGGCGCATAGAACAATGTAGTGTTATGAACAGAAAAACTGAAAATAAGGGAAAAAAACTGAAACGATGGATTACAAAAACAAGGAAAGAAAGTGGAAAAAAACCCAATACATCTGTGAAAGCAACACATTCGATATAAGTAGCGATTGTACTATGTGATATGGCACAACGTACACAAAGTCCCTGGATTATGGTACTAGAGGGACAAGTGTGGCGCAGTGTTAGGAGGCGCATTGCGACACACACGTGTAATCGATCTCCGCGCCCATGGCTCACCAAGCCTTCCATCTCTTGGGTTGCTAAATCGCCACCAAACTTGTCTGGGAGGATAGCAGCACTGACTGGATACATCGGTAGGTCTCCGCGAGTCATTATAAAGGTCAGATATGCATTCAATCATCTCCAAACGATGCTTAGTGAAGTCGAATGCATGACGCATCCCTCAGGGATAGATCAACGCCAAGAGTTTTTATTATGATAGCCATGAACTTCCATCCCATCATCACTAAAATGGAAAACGATGATGGATGAAGTGCTACCTCATGAGAGTTTACGTTGGAATTCCCTTTAGTATGATCGATCGAGAACACCTCCTAATGGTTTACCGCCTCATCGTGGCTGCGAGGTGTTCTTGGGTGTACAGCGGAGGATTCATTCTCTGGCAGGGTCTCCCAAGCTGAGAAGGAGTCCGGCGTTTCCATCTGGAAGCCTAGCTAAGAGTAAACCAATACCAGGATCCACCACCGTCTTGGTATCAAAGTCGCATAGTGGTAAATCTCCCTCTGATCCACAAGGGCTGCGACTACCCGTAGTGGTGAAGACCTGGGGCAGACTTTGGCCAGGCTGACCTCGGGACTCCAGGGACTATAATGGCTTAACCAGCAAATCTCCGAGAAATGGAGATTATGCTGGGGCCCGCACAACCGGTGAGGATGGGCCATTCAAGTATGCAAGATTCAATCGAAAAGTGGTCGTAGAAGTGGACGAGAATGTCCGTTTCTTAAGTGACCGGAACATTTTACTCTCATGAAGAGTAATTACACAGAGTAACGGATTAGTCTGAACGATTGAAGTCGTTTCTTTGTCAGCTCAACTTTCTGAAATCGTGTACATGATGAGCCTTTAGTAGAATCGACAATTAGGGAAGTTGCTAAATGTAATCGATGACATTTGCGAGGGAAGAAGAAGTTGGACAACATTCATTTACACCATCATGGTGTCCGTTCTTATTTGTCTCCAGCATCATCTGTTCCATTAGTTCGAACTTTTCAATGGATTTTTACTATTCCTTGACACATATGGTATTTTGTGGAACCAACAGAAGAGGGTAATGGTGAATCGAAGTTGTAGTTTCAGATTCGGTAGAATTTCAAGGTTTTGATGTTTTTGGGTTGTTAACGAATCGCAGTTCATATTACGCTTTCAGATTCTAACAGAGATAAACTGAAAAGCCTAAAAAGGTAAAACAAATAAAGACATTGTATTTGCAACGGTGTACAGGTTTTGATAATCTGTTCTGGGCAGAGGAACATTGTTTTATTACAGTGATTGACATTCTTCAATGATGTATTGCAATTATCGCCGTAAGATATTCTTTGATATAGAACTGCGACGAACATCAACGGTGAGCTTATCTTCTCAGTATGATCGTCATGATGCAGGTTAAGAAGGAGTTTGGAATCTCTATCCAGAGGTCCACGTAAGAGTAGCTTATCTTCTTAAACTTTCTTTTACTATTTACTATATCGTTGGAGATCATATGTATCAATTTATGGGGATACCAGCTCATCTTGCATTCAATTCGTTTCCCCACATCCAGAAACCGCAAAGGTCTTGGAACTTTTTGCGTGTGGTTTCGGCTGTTAGCTTACGATTTCTACGTCTTCGTCGCGAATTGAATGGCGGTCGAGTCGATGCTCCTTGGAATCCTGAGATAGTCGTGCTGGAGCGTTCTCCCGTGAATTGGAGAGTGTCAGCATGCCCCAGACTAGTCTAATAGCAACTTCCCGATCCCATGCGGATGAGAAGCTACGTTTACTCGCAGTGGCGGGTCACCACTACTAGGTTAGGTCGCTGTTTATCCCATTAAAGTGATATAAAGAAAACTGATCGTTCTGACGACTACCTGGGAATGTTCTGGAACACCATTACAAGGAGAAAACTTTTCCAAATAGTCGTATGGAAAATTTGCCCAGATAATACGATTCCTAACTATCTCGGTGCTTCAATAAAAAGGAGAACATTCACAGATAATTGAAAAAAATACGTTGAGGTTACGCGATTCCTGGCGATCAAATGGAGAAAAGTGGGTTCAGTCGTGTGAAGTCGGCTGTAGATAGACGTGGAGCTACTATGATTTCCAAGAATTTATAGTTCTCCTTTCATAATAGTGTTAAACCTTTAACAATACTTTTTCAATATCTGCATGATAACATTTCAAGTTCAGAATCTCGATATTGGCTTACAACGCATTCGCTGTGAGTGACGAGGAAATCGGAATCATAACTATGAAATCGGATTAGATGTATTCACTTCAGTGGATTCGGGAATGGATTTCTCGTACATGTTGAAATGCGATAAACGGAAGCGGGTGCGCTTATCCCGCCCGATTAGAGCTGAATAGAAGTTCCGTTGATTGATCGGTGATCAATCCCTGAGGAATGAGCCATGCGTTTGACCTCATTAAACATCGTTTAGAGGTGATTGAATACAGATCTAGCCTTTACAATGACTCGCGGTGGCCTACCGATGTATCGAGCCAGTGCTGCTGTCCTCCCAGACAAGTCTGATACCAATTTTCCGAGCACGGAAGGATAGAAAACTTGGTTGGCCAGAAGCGCGGGAATCGATCTCATGTGTATTTCAGGGCACCTCCGACCACTGCTCCACGCGCGCCGTTATGATACAGCAGAGCAAAATACATCGTTCTTCTCGGGGATGCCCTTTCTTCTAAAAAAGTAAAAAATGAAGATTTTGGTATAAAAATGTGGTTTTCTTTGTGTGCTTCAAGCCAATGGAGGCCACTGGACAGTTCTGGGCTGTGACAGAGAGGAATGGAAGCTTTACCGGCGCATGTTCGGGTTATTTCGTGACTTAGAGTGTTACAAGTAACAAGTACGTCAATAAGGGAGACACGTTAACATGTTAATTCTTTAAGTGAGTTGTTCGACGGACACCTTACTAAACCGTACGACGCGAATGGCGGGATCCCTTCACCTATTCGCAGAAAATTTTTCTTAGGTCGATAACGAACACTTTTCATTGAGCTGATTTCTTTGTCGTCGTATTTATCTTTCGATTTACCCAGGAAGGAAAGAGAACCTTATCAAGTTATATATTCTCTTTATACAATGTTTAAAAAGCGAGAAGGGTAAGCAAGCATTAAAAAAGTGCACTTGTTCTACTGGCTATAACGAACTCATGCTTTGTATTCATCTATTATTTATCCAAAACACTCCAATAAGTAAGGATTTGTCAACTAGAAAGAAATTTTGGCCGCATGATAAAGTTTACAGCCTGAACTTCTTCTTGAGATGTTTTTTCTCGTGATTTACTTAGAGGTTATAAAAGACTGAAAATAGTACTAGCACTTCGATACCATCACCGTTATCATTAACATCACCATTATCATCATTGAACGACCTGAAACGTAGCAATGAGCATATTGGCAAAGAAAATAAAGCTCTCGGCGTTGATCAATCTCTGAGGGATGCGCCATGCATTCGACTTCATTAACTATGTTGGAGGTGATTGAATGCATATCTGGCCAATGACTCGCGGTGGCCTACCGATGTATCGAACCAGTGCTGCTATCCTCCCAGACAAGTCCGGTACCAATTTGCCGACCCCGTAGAGATGGACGGCTTGGTGAACCATGGGCGCAGGGATCAATTCCACGCGTGTGTCGCAATGGCGCCTCCTATCACTGCGCCACACGCGCTGTAGTCTATTGGTGCATGATTTATTCCAGCCTATTGTGCATGATTTATTCTAGGATTTGCCTAGTGGTTTGTGGCTTCTCACTTTAGTAGAAAGAAGGAAAAAGTTACGAAAGAATGATTCCTACAGAGGAAGTGGTCGAACATATTCAATCTTCACTCCACATATCTTCCATAGAGATCAAGCGCTCATCAGTGAATTGGTTGAACTATGGTATTCAAGAGCATGCACAATGAAGTAGACTTCGGCCGTTGACGGAACAACAGGAATGAGTTTGCTCACTTCTGCGGGGAAATATCTACTGTCTAGCCAGGTTTCGTTCATTTATTAGTTTTGCCACACGTGCATAAACATATTTATATCTAAGGAGCTAAAAAAGTAATACATCCTAATGGATATGTACACACTTACGTTCACATACACATATAGAGAAGCAGACATATGTACACACTACTTTGACTATGTAAAATTAAACTATATGGATAAAAACTGTAGTACACTAGTAGAAATATTATTACGACAACTCTCTTTTGTAGGTTCTTAGTCACTGACAAAATCGGGCCAATTAGATTTTGCAGGAACGAAGAGTCAGCTTCTGTTGAGTCCAATGATGATGTGGCTCATGAGAGAAAGAGAGAGAGAGAGTCTGTAGAAAAGAAAAAGGTCTGTATTTTCGTGTTTTCTTATTTACAACGAGGCCAATTAATGTCAGTGAGTTAAAGCTATTTCTAAGGAGCTAAAAAAGTGATACTTCCTAATGGATTCATTCGATTCAACGCTGAATGAGCGGGAGTTTAGTAATGCTTGAAAGCCTGGAAGCTTAACTAAGCCTTGCAATGACGGCTAGAAATTCATGAAAACACATTTATAGTATACTTAGACGGAAAAGATATTATGTATGAAGAATGAAGATGAATGCTGCCACTGGGATTATATATATATATATATATATATATATATATATATGTATATGTCGTTATGGTGATGATACTTGAAGCTAATGGATTCATACGAGTGAGGACGTACTCAAAATTTTCTGACGTCCAGGAGTCGTCAGAGACGAGCGACGACATTATGACCATCACCTACTCGACTACTATGCTGACTACTCCATGGTGTAAACTATTGTCCTACTGGTTGCCAAAAACCATTTAATCACTAGACAAATCTAAATCGACTGCCGGACATAATCGTATATGACAATAGATGCTTTTAAATGAGGTGGGATGGGTGGTAGAATTCGCTGTGGAGCCGCTTCACATTCTTTACGTCAACGACGGAGCTTCTGGAGCAGTAGGAGTGGAATGGCGAAGTGAAGATCAAAAAGTTTCCATTCAGACGATGCCAAGTTTTGAATCTTTGCAATTTTTTTCCTAGTAGTTAATGACTTCCTCATTAGGGACGTTAGGGACAGGAATCGATATGCGGACACGTGTACTTAATGTTTTATGATGAACATTGAACAAATAAAATAAATACTGTTTCAGGCAGACTTTGTTTGCTAATGGTTTTCGACTTGTATTTTTCTTTTTTGAAAAAGGATAAAAAAAAATACGAAGAGGATAAGGAGGATAGCACGGTGGCATTGATGTCCGTCATCACGAGCATGGTGCTAGTTCGATTCCGCTCTAGGCCAACCAAGCCTCTCGTCCATTCGGGGTTGGGAAATTGCTAGCGGACTTGTCTGGGAAAAATTCACTCTCTGCAATCCAACTGGGAACCCTCGAGCCCAGCTATCTAAACACTCCAGAGGAAGGTTTGCTCGACCAGCATTACGCGACTTTCAAGATGAAGTAGAAATCCTCAAGCAGCAACCGAAGCCACATGTGAAGTTGGAGGATCTTCGTGGACAGTGGATGCAAGGAAGCGAATCGAATGTGAGAAGCGCTGGGACTCGCACAGTAGACGTGAAGACGAGTCATGTAAAATAAAAAAATAAAAAATTTTTCTTTTTTTTGCAAGCAAGGAAAAAATCTGTTACAGACGATAAATACCTTGCGATTCTTTCTTTTGTATAGAAGACCGACACCAACGGGAGCTACGTAAATATTTAAGCATCATTTCCTTACTAGAATACCTTCAAACGGAAGCGATAATGCTATGATAAGTCTCGTTATAAGTTAGGCAATCCCCTAAGAGGAAATCTATTCGGAAATGATCGAGAAGAGATAAAAACAAAAAGAAAAGTCAAAAGAAAAATGATAAGAATAGGAACAGGAGAATACGGCCAAAATTCAGTGAGAAAAAAATCATGCAAAGATCTGATAGCCACTTTCGGCTTCGCTGTTAGCGTTGCAGATGTTTTGTAAATGATACTAAAAATCTTCTGGTACAGAAAAAAGCGTCATCAGCAACATCATTAATTCAGCTGTTTCTGCTTCCCAACTTCGTTTAATCATCGTTAGCCTTTCGTTTTCTCTTAATGTATTCACATGAAGCCAGCTAACGTACGACAGAATAACATTACATCTCGGGCACTACATTTTTAATTTCGGTTCAAGAGTTGGAGATTAGTGAGAAGATAAAGGTGCTAATAAATTGTTGATGTCGAATGTTTGATGAGGATGGATAATGAAAACACTGAGAGTGAAGAGTAGCAAAGAAGTCGATCTTGATGCTCGGCTAGCCTGGGTGAACATGTGATGAAGAAAAGCGATTTATACTGTGTGGATTTTACGATGACTTACAAACGCATGCGCACATATATACTTCTATTTACCGCTACATACATGAATGTTTTATAGGCATACACATTTATATGTATACACAAATGCAAATATGTACATAAACTCGGAATACAACGAAAATACACGTACCTATATACATATATATACACACACGTACATTTACCAAACGCATACAGAGACGTGTAGAATAGATA
This sequence comes from Angiostrongylus costaricensis, assembly GCA_900624975.1. Lineage (NCBI taxonomy): Eukaryota > Metazoa > Nematoda > Chromadorea > Rhabditida > Metastrongylidae > Angiostrongylus > Angiostrongylus costaricensis. The sequence goes on along the minus strand of UYYA01003818.1, from coordinate 223,251 downwards.
TGTAAATGTGGATACAGAGATATATGCAAACACATACGAGCAGATACGCACCACATACATAGAGAGCCACATACACAAACATATATATACACGTACAGACATACACACATATCCAGCATACAGTGATACACATATACACGCACACGCACGCGCATACACACACACATTCTGAAATTGGATAATTAGCGCATCGCCAACGGCGATAGTATGAGATGAGCATTGATTTCCGGCTTGTGATGTGCGGATGGCGGCAAAAGTCCTCTTCATCAACTTAGATCAACACTGTGCCTTAGAAGGCGCTACGATCAAAAACTACAGCGCTCGTTCGTTCAATGACCGCATCTAAATCCCTATTTTTCCCACCAAATTTCGGAGATTAAAATTAATCACCAAAATGAGCAAGGATGGAATAAAAAATGAATGATGTTCAACACTAGGAATCTTAACGCACAGCCGATGATATGGACGTGTGTGGTACCATGAGTGGCCGGTGTGAGATACACAGGGATCATGTTCTTTCTGATTGTTTATTTTGAGGCTCAAAAGTTTTTTACGACAATTTTTGCAATAGCTCAATACCTTATCGGAAAAAAGCAATGTAGAATCGATTGAAACAGGAAACTCTTTTTTTACAGTTAATTATTTCTAAAAAGCTTTGATCAGCAATTCGGTGTTACTTCGTTTTCATCGGTATGTATCGATAACCTAGATTCTAATTCGATGGTCTACATTTCGATAAGTGCTTCAATAGTCGCCATTTCAATTCTGACCACTTTCTAACGAATTATGGTTTTTGTCTGGAATGTGTGAATACAAGAATCCCAAAACAGACTCAGTATAAGCTGGAAAAACCTTTGAAATGGTGACGGCAAGTGCTTGCATTATGGATCACAGTAACACATAGTAAATAAGACCACACATCGCATTCATAACTACAAAAGGATAAAGCAAAGTCTCCTTCACAATTGTGTAATGTCCTGAATCTCTCAAGTACTTTAGTTTGCGGAAAACTACTGTTTATTGCCAAAATCAAAAAAGTTCGCAGAGACTTCTAGTCAGGCTTAGTCCCAAGCAGCACGGCCGTCAAACGCCTGGCGTCCGTTTTCTCCATTTAAACGAAATACCAGTGTACATTTATGAACACTAGGTTTTTTGGAGCGTTATGCGATTGTTTATATTTTCCTTATTTAGTTAACAGTTTAGCTTATATTAAGCTCAATCACCTGGCGTCTGTTATATTATTTCAGTGATTCACCAAATCAACTAAAAGTACTCTTAGATTGCGAATAAGAATGTCGAGCTGTTCCTTAGATTGAGTGTCCCCTAATGGGTGAACATCTACTGAACATTGCAGTTCAACGCCTTGAAATATCTAGTAAAGTACATAGCAAGGCAGCTTAGACACTAAGGTATTGAGCAGCTTAGACACTTCAAATGGCAGACAATAAAACAGTGTTACTTACTTGCAGCAAGCTAACAAGAAAACCTATTGAATGAAAGGTTACTATGAAGGATGATAAGAGATAGCCACTGTCGACCATCTACACGGATTTGGTTTTGATGAGGACGAAGACGTCGAATTAATCTAACTTATCAACCTCATGTAAGCTCAACAATTTAAACACACATAAAGCATGAATCAGAACGAAAGTGATAAACGAAAAGCAACAGTAATAGCTATGCTTCCAAGATGTAATTGTAGTTCTTTACTACTCGTAAATCGATTAATATAAAATGTATCTATGGTTTGCAAACAGGTGAACGACATAGAAAATTGGCATCGACTCTCTCTCGCCGTATTGACTTCAAGCTTAAAAGCTGCGCTAATTAAATGCTTGGCAAAGTGTAAAGATATCCAATGTAATACTCCCATTCGCAGTATCGATGGCGAATGTCGTGGCCATTTCTAGAAAATCTGACAATAACAATATCTCCGTCATCGTTCAAAGAGTCCACCATTCTCAGCAGACTCGTTATTCTACAAATTCTTCCCCCAAGTAATGATTACGAGCTTTCGTTTGCACAACGACATTGAGAGACTTCATTGTTAACACAAAATCCACAAACTGCTGCCATTGTAGAAAATCCACGAATTAGACAAGCTCAGTTATAGTGCGATACGAGTACGACCGTATTCGTGGTTGATGAACAATGAGTTTTTCTAAGGAAGCCCTTGTCACGTCTTCCAACATCGTTGGACGCTTTTGAAGTGGATTAGTAGCCGAGGATGTTATACTATTCATGACGAATTAGAGACTCGCATGATCTTATAAGAATATATGGATGCAGTGAAACAGAGGAGTGAAAAATTCCTTCTTCAGGTTTCCATAAGGTCTTTCCCTCGTAGAATCTTTCATAGAATCCTCCTCCATTCTGCTGTAATTTAGCACATTAACCTATTGGAAAAATTCTTTAGAGTTTTTAACACTTTCATATTTAGTGCACGGCAATAAAAATATTTTCGAAGAGAAGCATTAACATCGTAATGAAATACGGAGAATATGGGTTCCTACTCAAGGATTTGTGTTAGTATTACAGGATGATTTGGAAGGAAAAGAAAAACAACTAACTAGCACAAATGTGATTTTGTTAACTTCGTAATGATTTTAACTTGCACGAAAAAATCTGAAGCGTTAGTAATGAGGGTGTGAAAGGATGATGTGGGAGTAGTGTAGACGACTAGGGAATGGGGTGTGAGTGGAAACCGGAGGCTTTGTCAAAGATGGAAGGCGATTTCTGAGCGGAAATACGACTGCTAGGCAACAAACACACAAACACACACATACGATGCAACGCGAATGACGTCATGACTGATGGGGAATCAGAGAATATGACAGGGCGTATATGTGCGTGCTTATGTGTGTACATGTGTGTGTATGTGTATGCGGAGCTATGTGTGTTTGTCATCGTGTGTGTGTAATGGCGTGTATTAGGGTGTGTGTGCGTGTGCCAGTGTTTGTGTATCGGTGTGTGTGCGTATGTGTTGGTGTGTCTGTGTGTACGTGTATTTATAGGGCGGAGTGTTAGCCGCTACGCCTTATCGCCACGAACATCCGTGCCAGATGTTGGTTGTTGATCATTAGACCAAATTAAATCGTTTCCAGAGAACAACTTATTAAATGGAGAACACGAGAAAACGTGCCGTAAGATTGAAATTTGTGAAGATTTTGCGTTTAATCCTAGTTCCAAGGTTCAACTAGCCGGATTTTTCCGAAAAATCTGATCACTTTGACCTTGGAACGACAAACCGCTATGTTGACATGAAGAGACGATTATGAACGGTTCCGTTCATTTTTTATTACTTCTAGTATATATTCGAACAGTACTTCTGCAGCTGAGTTATAGTGAATCTTCCATATATCTAAACAACCAAGAAACACTGATTCACAAAGATTTTGGGGTCCGTGCATGTCTTCGACTACAGGATTCGTCGTTTTCTCACCTCGCCGAGATTCTTCATACTCGTTGTGGAGTACGACTTTCGCTGAACTCCTGGGATAGCCATATTGAGGCATTCCCATTTTTCCACCACAATCAACAGCTGAACCTGTAAATAGCATATCGCCACTTAATGACTAGAACTCTTTCAGGATGGTAGGGATTCCTGGGAGTGGCACGTTGGTCAATCGACGATGTTATAAGAGGTCAAATCCTTGGTTGTTAATAATTTTTTCTTTTACTAAAGCCTCAAAATTGGATACTTAGATGTCGCCATCAGGAATCAAATGGCCATCAGTACAGTTCCTATTTATTTTGTTCCCTGGCGTTTGTATCAACTAAATGAACCAGCATTCTCGTGTTTCTTGCCCAGATCATCTGATTAGTCTGAGTTTTTTACTTACTCGATACTTGATACTTGAATGGCCCGTGCTCACTGGTCGTGCGGGCGCCAGCATAATCTCCATTTTTCGGAGATTTGCTGGTTAAGTCATTATGATTCCCCGGAGTCCCGAGGTCAGCCTGGCCAAAGTCTGCCCCAGGTCTTCACCATCACGGGCAGTCGCAGCCCTTGTGGATCAGAAGGAGATTTACCACCATGCGACTTTGATACAAGGACGGTGATAGATCCAGGTATTGGTTTAATTTCAGTTGGGGTTCCTGTTGGAAATGCCGGACTCCCTTCTCAGCTTGGGAGACCATGCGGGGGTGACGAATCCCTCTGCTGTACATCGCAATCCGACACCCAGGAACACCCAGCTACGATGAGGCGGTAAACCGTTGGGAGGGAATTTTTTACTACTTTAGAAAACTCACATATTGCTACAAACTACTAACTTTTACTTACTTACTAATAACTACAAACAAAGTCCCGAATTGTCGAGCGGCCAATGATGAGGCTATGCCACCACCGTCTCGCTCGAAGCAGTGCCAGGATGTGAACGAACTCATGCATTCAAAACGTTATCGAGCCACCAGGTGAGCTAACAAATCGCTCCACAGCGACCCAAATTGTCAGAATTCTTTTGGATTTAATGAAAACAGCTATTGTATTGGTTTATGTGTCTAAAAAATGATACTATGACTTACCTATGACGATGTGATCGTATAAGAGCTTCTTCTGACCCTCCAAATTAGCATCTATTCGATCCGAATGGTGTCGTCATGTAGACTTCCGATCTCCTGATTGATTTCCTTCATATTTGTGCACATAACAGACTTACTTACTTTAGTAAAACCAAATTAATAGTGTTGTAGCCATATTTTCTGTATCGACTAGTTGACCAGTAGGCTGAATGCGATGTTGGCGATCTTATGGAAACTGTAGGAGTCCGACCATACAACAGAATTCTAAATTACGATACATTCATTATACACGTTAGTTAATAAGGCGTGTAAAAGAAAACAGACTAAAGCTTTTAAAGAAAAGCTTATCGATATTGATTAGTCTCCATAAGAAAGTCAACTTCAACGACCAGCTTATGGGTATTTCTGTACAATGTTTCTTTTCGCGAACCGCTAATACAGAAGGTAGAGTTTCACGGTAGCTCAGAAGTAGGCTAACCATGCACGTTATTGAAATGTATGACATATCATTCTGTTGCCATTGTTACCGGCGATACTCCTAAATGACTGAAAGATGGAATCCTCTGCCACTTTTGATTAATTAATCCTAAAGTTCACGCATATATAGGAAGATCTAGCATTCTTTCAGTTTGAAGTCACCAAGAATCCTTCAAATGCTTTTTGTGCTAAGAATCACATACTGAAGAAGTCAGCCATGCTTAAAAAATCTCAATAAAAGAAAAGTAAGAGAAGGTGCGGCTTTTCCTCTTTCAGCAATCGCGAGGTTTTATTTATTTCCATACAAAAACAGACAATACGATAGCAGCTAACGTTTCGGCAGAATCGCCTTCTTCAGAGCCGCTTTTTTTCACCCCTTCCAACGAGGAAGAACAGCTGCTCAGAGTGGCATATGTTTGACGCGTGTTACTGTGTGGAAGTAAATGTATGCTGCTTAAGAAACTCGCGATTACTAAGAAAGAGAACGGCTAATTTACAATCCAATGCCGAGGTTAATAGAAAGTCGATCCTGAGATCTTATCTAAACTGTAAAATGTTAATACCCTCTTCGATTATTAAGCTAACACGAGGCTTATAAAGGTGTTTACTCGGCTAATCTTTCGACGTCGACATGTTCGTCCTCCTCGGAGACGACGATCCGAGTCGATTGCCTAGTATATCCTCTTCTCGATATGGCGTATTCGTCTTCGTCTCGAGCCGAATCTTCTTCAGTGAAGCACCGCTCCAATGAGGCAACCTCACCCGACGGCACTCTTTTAGACAGGGCGGTTTTTATTGAGAATGATTGTCTGTTAACAACAATTTATTTTCAATACTGGCAGTTTATGACTATATCCTCAAATTGCCTAGCCTGGCATAAATCGGCTTAGGTTCATCGACTGGAAATCGGGCCAGCAACTTTCGAAATTATTTGGCGACTGTTTGTCAGATTTTTCTATTCTGTCCTTCTATATGCGAGCTAAAACATCCTACTGTTGCTAAATTCTTGATCGTAAGAAAGTCTCGAACTTTCTGACAGCAACTGTGGTGTCCGATAGGGCACTGTCTTTATTCAGAAGGGATCGAAGAGGCGGACGGTGCTGTTTCGCTTGGTGGCTTCTGTATTGTATAGAGATATATTTATACTAATACCGTGTTGCTTTACGATATATATCAAAGAGTCCATATTGTATTATCATAGAGGTTGTATATTTGTTCTATCCATAACGATAAATCCTCCCAACGGTTTACCACCTCATCGTGGCTGGGAGGTGTTACTGGGTGTCGGACTGAGATGTACAGCGGGGGAATTCGTCTTCCGGCAGGATCTGCTAAACTGAGAGGGAATCTGGCGTTTCTATCAGGAAGCCTAGCTAAGAGTAAACCAATAGCAGGATCCACTATCGTCTTGGTATCAAAGTCGCATGGTGGTATATCTCCCTCTGATCCACAAGGGTTGCGACTGCTTGTGGTGGTGAAGACCTGGGGCAGACTTTAGCCATGCTGACCTCGGGGTTCCAAAAAACCACAATGGCTAAACCAACAAATGTCCGAAAAATGGTGATTATGCTTGGGTCCGCACAACTATTGATGACGGGCCGTTCAAGTATCAAGTATCAAGTATAACGAAAAATGTAAAATGTATAGAAGAGGCATTATAACGCAATGGGACTTTTGTTATTGTGCAAAGAGCTAGTATGGAATTTTCTCTCGTGGTTAGCAATCATCCATGAAATTTATCATCGCAGTTCTCAGGTTTCTGAACTACACGAACTGCAACGGGCACTATCAGGTAGTCGTGCCTACCGTATGCTGCGGGCGCTTGCAACATTTGCCTAGTGATACGTCAGGTTTTTTTTTTCCTCTCTGTTGTTTCGTTTCATATATGTGCGCCTGTGTATGTTTCCGTCTGTGTGTTTGTATGTTGTATGTATGTGTGTGTTTATGCATGTGTGTACATACAACATATGTATACGTCCGTCTGTCTGACTGTAGCAGTCATCAATTTAAGAGCATAGCGACATAATCCTAGTAAGCTTTGAGGTGTGGCTTCACCCACTCCGAGTCCCTCTGCTTGCTTAAGCCCTACATCGCATTACTACTACAAGGTTATACTCGAAGGGTATACTGATGTACAATCTACTAGGCGAAACGCTTCGGTAAAACGAACAAGAGAGCGGATATCTATATACTCTGAATCATGTGACTACCATGTAGATTTTCGTCTTTCTATTTGTGTTATTGAAGCGTTTGGCGCAGTTGACTGCATATCAATATACCCTTCGAGGCTCTAAAGAAGGCGATACTGCCGAAGCGTCAGCTGCTATTCCTTTGTGTGTTTTTGAATGGAAGTTAATAAATGCTGTAAACCTCGCCATTGCTGAACAAGAAAACAACGCATTTATAATCCAGTGCTGAGGTTAACAGAAAGTCCATCTTGGGTGTTAAGAAAAAAAGCGGGAAAAGAAGGCGTAAACGTAAAAGCATTATTGCGATACTTGTTAGCCATTTTTCTCATCTATAGGGCGCTAATAGTGATGGCGTTTCATACCAGCTTGGGTTTGGTGTGACTTCGCGCCTGTCCAACGAATCCCCCACCGGAGTCGCTTGGTACAAGACTTTTCTGAGAAATTATCTCTGATCCACAAAATTTCATACAGATACACTGGAACTCTATGCAAGATCAACTAGGCTAACGCTCAAAGATTTTCATAAAGAATCGAAAAAATCCATAAGCAACAATAGGACTCACACGCAAATCAGAAAACTTGTGGATGGTGGCGGATGTTAAGAGAACGAACCGAATGCAACAATTGCTGGGATATACAGGGTAAGTGGTGCGTGATCTTTGAAAATGAAAAAATGAAATATTCGCCACCTAAAATGTCAGCAACCTATATCGTAGTGTAGACACAGCTGGCACTTCATCTGACTATCAATGATGGGGTGACTGTGAAGACATCAGAACGCTTCGGCTCATTTCATCAAAGCAAACACGATGAAAAGACGCAGTCGAGAATGGTATTCTGAGATATATGCACATATAAAAGCTGATCATCCACGAAGTAAGCATCGTAAGGGTATTCCGAAAAGTAGATGCTTTCTATACACAGCAAAAAAGCTTTATAATCACCAGTCTCACCAACGATAATCATTATTTTGGTAAAACGGATTACTGCGAAGTAGAAATGCTATTAAGAAAACCCTACCAAATCATTTTCGTTCGTTTCATTATCATATTTTTCGTTTTTCTATCCACGTGAAAGCAATTCTGTAGTCTTCGTTAAGAGCAATTCCTCCTTTGCACCGACGTTCTTGACGTAAAATTACAGGGAGATTCTCTTCACTTTTTTCTCGTAGTAAACAATGTCATAGCTCACATGTTCATAAGCCTTTCGGTTTTGGAGCTACCATCGGAGAGGAGATTAAAGAGCAGAGATTCGACGAGGTGAACGTTTATTCATGAAGACGATGGAGAAGAGAAGATCTGAACGCCGACCATCAATGAAAGAGTTCATTTCCAAGGTCGCTAAATGTTTTGATGATTGTAGAAGAATCAAAGTTAGCACTACTTCCTTCTCAATTAGGTGATATGGTCACCATTTAAATGAGTAGATGAAACAATAATTCCTTAAAGAGCGTGATGAATGGTGTATTATTCAAAACAGCTCCGAAGGCACATTAACCTATTCGAAACTGCGGACCATAGGTGTCTCCAGTGGGGAACGAACACGCTATTACCCGTTCCGGGGATAACGCGTAACCCACCACACCAGGTAGGTTCTTCGTTTCGTCTGTCTTTCAGCTAGTTCTATCGATCAGTGCCATCAGCAATCACCCGTCAGGGTGATTGATCTGGGGAGCCCGAATCGGCAATGAAGCTGATTGAGCTGAGGCTGGTACCTTATTAACTGGTAATTAATAACGGACCCGCATGGCGTGGTGGTGAAGGTGTTAGGTCACGGAAAGGGTAATAGCGTGTTCGATCCCCACCGCAGACACCTGTGGTCCGGAGTTTTGCAAATATCTCAGCATCATCGTGGTTCTATCGCACATAGTACTTTGCCGTGAAAAATTTTGATAGGAAGTAGATAAAAAATTAACAATGTAATTTTGACTACAGCCTTAGCTTAACTGGGTTCATTGCGGATTTGGGCTCGCCAGATCAGTTCCGTTGGTGGCTGATTGCTGATGGCACTGATCAATAGAACTAGCTGAGAGGCAGGCGAAACGAAGGACACGCATGGTGTGGTGGTGAAGGCGTTATAAAGGATAAAGGATAAAGCTCTCGGCATTGATCAATCCCTGAGGGATGCACCATGCATTTGACTTCACTAAGCATCGTTGGAGGCGATTGAATGTATATATGCTTACAGTGACTCGCGGGAGCCTACCGATATATCCAGACAGTGCTACTATCCTCCCAGGCAAGTTTCGTACCAATCTGCCGACCTCGGAAGGATGGAAAGCTTGATGAGTCGCGAGCGCCGGGAACGATCCTACGTGTATGTTGCAAGGCGCCTCCAACCACTGTGCCACACGCGTCATTATTGGACGCGTTGCTTCCCGGAAGGGGTTAGAGCGTGTCCGATCCCCACCACAGACACCTGCCGCCTGGACTTTTGCAAATCTCTCTTTGTGGTTGTACTCAGACATTAAGTTCTGACAGCGCTCGTCCTTTATTCTTGGAAAACATATGCTAATTCTAACCGTATGTTATTGTCTATACCAATACTACGCAAAACACCTGGTACGGATACAGAGACACACGAACTTCGAGGAAGAGAAGATCTCGCCACGAATTGTTGACGGTGTCGATTGTAATTGCTAACATCACATGTTGCCACTTCGCATTGCCCTACCTACATCCTATGTTTGGTGGAGGACGATAATCATTCACCTGTGTTACTTGGCAGAGCTGTCGAACAGATTCTTCCTGCTCCATGGACGGGAAGAGTATCATATCTTTAGTTCAGGGTAGCATAATTACGGAATGGGAGTCGTAAGTAACCACTTGGCTCTACATTGGCATAAGTTTATTCATAGCTGGGTTTTGGAACAAGGTATCGGAATTCCTTGCAGGCTGATAGACTTCCGTGAGCGTTCACAATTGGTGATAGGTACCCATTGAACACCGTCAAAGGTTTAAGTAGTACCTGTGGGGAAAAACACTTGTATGAAGTCGACTCTCCAATGTCGAGGCAGAATAGTCGATATGTCAAAAAAGACGATGAATAGTGTCATCCACGACTGTTGCTCTGATCTTTTTGACAGCCACTGTGTGCATGCTACTGTACTATGCCCAAATACGTCGCTCCATAGCGCAATCCTTCCAGTGCTTGAGAAATTATTTCGATTATGAGAGCTTGAACAGTGCTTGCTCTCATGAGACGAAGACATCTGAAAAAAACGTACCCCGTCCTCATTAACATATTAGCTTAACTTCTCACAAACTACCCATCGGAATCAGTGTTTCCAGTCAAAAAAGTACCAGTAGCAGCAGTACTGTGCTGTTGAGCAAGAACGGAGACTTATGCGACATTGGAAACCATTGCCCAATCAGAATGAGTTTGGAGATACCGTTTTGCCTCACATCTATCAACTAACCTCATGTAAAAGCCGCCGTGGAAGTATAGAACCACTACGGCACGCTTGCTCAGTAAATGAAAATCCTCCATGAGTTATGCAGCAAGTGAGCCACTCAAGTTACTGTCTATAGAATGATTTCAACATTGCTTTTTAATAGAGGGGTAAAAACGAGGCAAAACTATCCTATCAAAATTATTGTGGGCCATTTGTTGAGAATAGCGTTATAACATAGTTTGATGGGATAGATTTTGGTTGACTACTACAACGTAAGTGAAAAGCTTGATTTTCAGCTGAACCTACACAAAAGAACTCTATAAAAAATATCCATTCCAAAAGTACATTCTTGCTCAACAGAATGATCTCTGGATGCTTCAGCTGTATGTATGTGTGCATAAAATTCATAATGATGAATTAGCTAACATAATAGTTAATAAAGAAAAATAACCGCCTTAGGAAGCTTACAAAAGTATCGAACATGTAGCCAAAAATATGCAAAGCGCCCGATTGGATGCTATAATTATGACCTCACTACTCAGTTTAACATACCGCTGGGAAACTTGGATAATCCTTCAATGTGCTGGAAGTGTGGTCAACACATTGAAAGTGCTATCGAGTTAACGCCAGAAGTATGCCATATCACGTGAGAGGGCAGAAGAGTGAGATGGAGGTCGACGTTTCGGCCAGCGTCAGTGCTCAAAGATTAGTAAAGTTGTTGTCTTCGCGTCCTGCTATTCAGCAGGGCGAAGTTTGCTGAGCAGCTTCGGTGCTCCAAGGACGCCAGTAGAGTTCACTAGTACCCGCTTGTGTTAGCCATTGACTAACAAGATTCCAAGCCTTAGCATAAAAGCTTACCATGGATTCTCTTTTTTGGCATTGGGCAAAATAATTACGTATTAGAATAGCCTGGGGCAGACATTGGCCAGACTGACCTCGGGATTTCAGAGAACCACCACAATGGTTTAACCAGCAAATCTCCGATTAATGGTGATTATGCTGGGGCCCGCACAGCCGGTGAGGACGGGCCGTTCAAGTGTCAAGTGTCATTAAAACCGCAAGCAACGCCAGGCTCAGAAGCATCACATTTCACTACTTTCTACTTTGTTGTAAAGAGAAAGCGTTTTTTAATGGTTTATCGTTTTTTCTATAGCAACCCATCGGTCATAGATATGCTGTGCATTCTATCTCATTTTTGAGATATTCATCCCGTTTTGGGTTTGCAAGCCGACGTATTTTATTTTATACAGACTTCTGCGCTGATAATAGATCTTACTAACCACGATAAACACTGTAAAGATTGATTCAGTAGTTTACTAACTAAATTGTTGCATTGTGATAAAATTTCAGGCCACCGAGAGCCACAAATAGTTCCTTTCTTTTCTTTTTGTTGGCGTTGAACAGCAAGGTGATTGGACGGACGAAATTTTGTCCTGCAAGACGTCACTGTACTACCAAGTGCATTTTTGAGAATGGAAGCTGCTGCTTTCCTACTGGAAAGAAGCTACCTTTGTTAAGCTTCAAAATTGTTAAAATAACGGAAACGAAAAGCGTATTGAAAAACTCTCACAGTCAACAATTGAGTTAAATACGCTTTCATTCGAGATTAGATCTCTTCACTTCTAACGTGACTACCGTGTGTATCTAAAGTTTACTTGCCTTCTTAAGTACTTACAGTCCTCCCCAACATGTTATGTCGACTTCATCAATTCCTGTTCATTTGTTCCTCCTCCTTCTTTGCCTTGCAACTCTCAGTCACAGAGGTGACTCGATTGCGGATTTGACTACGGCTTGAGGACGTGAACGTTAACATCACTGCTAAATAGCGCAGACGATACTCCACTTTACAAAGGACTTTTTTCTGAATTCGTCTAATTTTCTCGAGATCCACTCCAATATTAATACCTGCTTCCAGTCCTCCTCATTCATTATGTCACTGTGAAATTCCCACCTTCATTTTTCGAGGAGTATTCCATTGGGTTTCGTAGGAAGGATGTTATTCGTAGACCTAAAGTACGAAAACTGGGTTGGCCACGAGGGCAGTAACTAATCTTCGTTATGGCGAAAGTATCAGCCAACTTTTTTACCTCACATTCTAGAGCCGAAAGAACCTCCTCGTTTATTACAGAAGGAATGTACGTTGGGACCAATAAATCCACAAAGGACCGATTCGGCATTCTACATGTCAACATACATGGAATACGACAGCTCTATAAACCGAAGCTTAACTCAGCCACTTCTGGGGAATAAAGTTACATGACAATGAAACAAATCGGAAAAAGTAATGTAACCCGCACGACATTTGAGGAGAGGCCATCCTAGGTAGCTGATATTGCGATTCGTTTGTCTAGTTAAGGTGGCAACTACAGATTTCTTCAAACTTGAAACGGTCTCAACGATCTCATCACAGAATACCTGTTAATCCCGGCACTGTAGAATTATTCACTGTATTTTTGTTAAGCAAACACTCAGTTGTTATCCAAAACTCTACTTTAAAAAAACTCAAGCTTCGACGGATGTAGCCTTCCGAGCTTGGAAAGGGCATGTTAACTGCAATCTACCCATCCGAACAACTTCATGAAAAAACAAGAAAAAAAGCACGAAACCAGAACTTAAATCGCATTGAAAACAAAGTAACTTGTCTTCGCACACTCATCGCTTTCAGTGTGTCTTCTAGTAAGTATTCCATGATAAGACCAACTGCACAGATTTCAAGTGGAAGCGTAACGTGCTTCCCACGTGAAAATACCAGTCCTAAATGTTGTGTAACATCACGTGTGATACTGAAGCATTCCTCCTTGCGGTTCATTTTCGGATTCTTAGAACTTATCCAAAATGTCTCGAAAGTTTTGCGTGCTGGTGTTTTCGATTCCTATGTGAGGATGGTTACTTCACGTTGTGTCCTTGCGTCCTTTGAGCCCCTAGTGGGGTATTTAGTTTAACTTTTAGTTTGTCGACTTAATGTTCTTTTATACGAAGGCAGAGTGGTCTACCCGTCTAGCTGATGTATTTGTCCCCGCACGCTTTACAAAAGATCGAATAAACCGTATCCGAACTCATTCAATCATCTCTACCGTTGGCGCATACGATGCAATTTTTCGTCATACGTAGGCGATCATGAAGGTGGTTGCGAATCAGCAGGCATCTTAGAGTGCTCGGTGGTGCTTCAGTCATTGTAACCGAATTCTCTAAATCCGCTCTCTTTAAGAAACATTTTATTAATGTTTCGTTTTCTTGTTCAGCAATCGCGAGGTTTTTAAACACCATACATTTACTTCCATAGAAAACACACAATACAATCCAACGCTAGCTGACGTTTCGGCAGTATCGCCTTCTTCAGAGCCGCTTTTCCGTGACTTCCAATGAGAAAGTTTAGAACAGCTGATTATAGTGGCATGTGGTTGACGACTGAGTCGGCTCAAGTTATGCTCAATGACCCCTTTATCAACCTCATCCTTTGCTTAATAATTCATGAAGGGGTCTTAACATATTGCCAAGATTGGTGCTTCTGCATTTCTGACATTCTTTGACTAAGAGTTTCTTTCTACCACTAATTGGCTATGCATTTTGATCTTCTAATGGGATTTCCCCAATCGTGTACGATCTCCTCCCACACGCTGTTGAATATGCCGTCGGGAGCACTGCAGCTGCGACTGGGGCAATTGTCAATGCAAGCAGGTAGATCGTCTAGGAGTCCAAATCGGCCATGAGCAACAGGGCACCATTAAATTGCTTTCTTAACTGATCATTAAGTGTCAACAGTCATTTATTACGTTTCTATGCTCAAGAACCCACCAGAACAATGCTCTTGAGCTTTCTTGTTATCGGAAAGCACTTCTGAATCTATGAAGGCGTCAATTGCAAGTCTAGAATCAATTAGAATACTAGTCGTAAGTAAATTTCAGTATGGTTTTTTGCAGCTTTATTAACGATTTTTATCAAAGGCATCTAGCTTTCGCAATGTAATTCTTTAGAGTCTACTTGACATCGTTTTGAGCTTCTGAAGCTCGCTACTCGACCCTTTTAACTCATTCCACCTGCGCGCCTTTTTTCGTGGTCGCCCTAATCCAATACCAACTATTTTTCGTCAGCTGCAGATTTTCTGGTTTTTAACAATAGAGAAAGTTCTTTCTCAATTAGTAGAGCCCTTGATAGGTTTTGAAAGCGATAGGATTATGGAGGAGACGGAAGAGACTTTGCTCTACCGTTGCGCGGGCATGAATAATATACATGCTTCTATTTTCTATGTGGTACTATTGTGCATATTTCAAATGCCTGCTGCCGGCATCTCGAAATATTTTGTAGTTCTTTCGAATCTTTTTCAGTATTTTCTTATCCACACCTATACAGTTCTATACAATAACAACAGAGACTGAAATTAACTACCAATAAGGTGCTACCCAAATCAGCTGTCAATCAACTCCTTTCAAAAAAGGTTTTTTGCAAATCGTTAAGTATAAAGAGTAATTTTTCTGGTCTCAGTCCTGCCATTTTTCTCTGCTTCCGATCGGGTATCGAGTGAATACGCATAGTGCGGTGAAAAAAGGAAAACTCTGGAACCCACTGGACTGAATATGGGCGCTATAGTGGCCATACAGAGCGCAATGGGTTAAACTGTTTAAAACCAAATAAAGCTACGAATTCGAAGTGAATTCTTAGTATATTCTGGAAACCGTTTGCTTTACCGTCGTGTTGGCTTCGCTTGTTATTCCCCAGATCATTTGCACATCGGATGCTGTCCAAATCAGAGTCATCAACCATATGCGACTATAATCAGCTGTTTTAAACTTCCTCATTGGAAGTCACGTAAAAAGCGGCTCTGAAGAAGGCGATACTGCCGAAACGTCAGCTAGCGTTGTATTGTATTGTGTTTCTCTATGGAAGTAAATGTATGCTGTCTAAAAACTTCGCGATTACTGAACAAGAAAACGACACATTCAAATTCCAATGCCGAGGTTAATAGAAAGTCGATCCTGGAAACATTTTATTATTTTTTTATTTGAAATGAAGAGCAAGATGAGCGGGACCTCACCACCACTAGAGTTATGGTTTGTGGGCCTAGGTTCTCTTCTACACCTCTCCCGGTGAGCTACACCTCTCCCGGTGAGTAGTAGAAATGGCTTCGCTTCGTCAATTTTCAGGACTCCTCTCTCTGCTTTCTTCCCGTGCACACGTTGATTGCTGTTCGAAACATGTTTCTTACAAGCGCTCTTTTGTGTGTGAGGGTTGAAAGGAGAGGTGATGAACCAGTATGCTTTTACCACTTAGCTTTTGGTGCCATTTTCCAATGCAGCCGTTTTCGAATAGGTTAATTTGAACGTTCAGAAATGGAAGCCAATTTGGCTTTTATTTGGTAACTGTATCTATATTATCTGTATCTGTATTTTATTTGTATCTATTTGTTTATTTGTGCTTAATGCACTCCTTATTCAATAACTCAAAAAATTTGTCCATTTCCTGTTTTGTTGAGCAAGTAACGAAGCAATTACCTATATATATATCTGCAGCGGAGTAATGAGAACTAAAGTAATGAAAATGTAATGAGGAGATCGGTAACTGTTGCTATCGCTTTAGACATAAATGCAATATCAAGGCTTGGTGCCGGTCGCTTTCCCATTGCCAACCCTCTCTCTTGTGCCTGATATTTTCCGGTCCACCTGAAAATTGAGCATTTCAGGCAAAATCTTTAGGAGAGCTATGAGCCGCTGAATCAAGAACGCATACATGTTTATTGCTTCTTCGTGTTCCATAAGGAGATCGAGAATTTCTTACATAGTGGGGTCATTCGACCAGTTTGTATAAAGGGAAGCGACGTCGAAGGACTCCGTCACATAAGCGCAGTTAGGGCGCGCGTTACATAGACGATCCAGAAACATCTGGGTGTTCGCAACATGGACTAAAATGTTTTCCAACAACTGGGTAAGTGTCAAGGTTAAAACCACGTTATTCTGTCCATTGGCCCGTCTACGGAGCTAATGATGGTTCTAGCCTTGACGATCTCAACGATCGTGGAACTTCTTCAACAGGCTACTATGCTGAATCATTCAAGAATTTCTCACCGTTATTCTTACCGAAAGTAGATGGTGTGATATTTGGATGGAAATTCCATCAGTAGAAGAACTTTGCTACGTATATGAAAAGGGAAGTATAGTTAGTATTTGAATTGATTGGCACGACAAGGATCGAAAAACAATCTTCAGTTTTGTAATAGTATCCAGGATCGACTTTCTATTAAATTCGGCATTGGATTATGAATTCGTCGTTTTCTCTCTCAACAATCGCGAGGTTGTTAAACAGCATACGTTTACTTTCATACAATAACATGCACATAACACAACCTATACGACCGCCTATGTGAAACACAGAATTGCGTAATCTGCCCTTATGGCAGGCAGAATCGCCATCTTCAGAGCCTGGAAGGGTATACTAATACGCAACTTACTAGGTAAAACGCTTCAACAGCACAAACCTGGTTCATTCCCTTTCTTACCATTCTTCACACACAAAGAGGGCGCTTGTGAGAAACATGCTTCAAACAACCACCTCTGTGTGCACAAGTAGGGAACTAAAGGAAGAATCGCGCGTCCATTGTGGCGCGGCAAATAGCCATCTCCAATGGCTACGAAATTGTAACCTTACGAGATAAGTTTTGAGGGACAGAAACACTCCAAAACGAACGGTTTGGACGAAACAAAGTCTCGTTTATCTTGCCCCTCATTAGCGATGAAATAAGTGTAGCGATGAAACGATGCTTAAGAAAGGTAGATCTAGAGGAATCGGTAGCGATAATTGAAATACCACCGAACACTCTTCGTCGTTAGTTAGTTCTTAACAGCCTATACGACCGCCTATGTGAAACACAGAATTGCGTAATCTGCCCTTATGGCAGGGACGGTGACTGCATGAGTTCAGGTACGATATACCTGATCTCTAATGGTACTTGCGGAGGCGAATATATTGGCGAAACAGGCAGACCTTCATGTATCCGCATAAAAGAACAACTAGATGGCAAATGAAAAGCAAAACAAGGCACGCCACTAGGGACGCATAGGATACAAAACCACAGCGGAGACGATTTTGTTGTAAAAGTCGCTATCCTCGCACGGGATCCTGAAACACCAACGCGCATACTCCTCGAGGCTTTTTGGATAAATGCCAAAAATCCTACAATGAATAGCAGGGAGGAACGCACCGAGATCACGCGTGATCTCGTCCCTTCGTATTGATCGTTGATGTGGGGAGGTGCGGTCGTCAACCATATGCGACTCTGAACGACTGTTGTTCCTCGGTGGAAGACAGGTGAAAAAAGCGGTGGGTTCTTTGAGAAGCCATAGATCTCGTAATTATCGTGGAGATTTTCATCTTTCTGTTTGTGGTATTGAAGCGTTTGACCTAGTAAGTTGCGCCTTAGTGTACCCTTCCAGACTCTGAAGAAGACGATTCTGCCGAAACGTCAGCTACGGTTGTGTTGTATGTTTGTTATCGTATAGATGTAAACGTATGCTGTTTGACAACCTCGCCATTGCTGAGAAAGAAAACGACGAATTCATAATATTCTATTTATTCACTACTCGAAAAGCAATCAGGAACCTTAACTCTTTTATTTACTGCCTGTTTCTTCTTAATGGCAGTAAATAAAAGAGTTAAGATTGTGATTATAACTAAGCCTCAGCTTAATTGGGTTCAATGCCGATATTGGCTCATCTTTGGATCAATCCCGTTGACGGGTGTTTGCTGATGGCAAAAAGATCGAGAGAACTAGTTGAGAGACATGCAAAGCGAAGGACCCGAATGGTGTAGTGGTGAAGTGCGCTGCTCCCGGTAAGGACAACAGTTCGTGTTCGTTCCCCACTGCATACATCTGCGGTCCGCAGTTTTGCAAATATCTCAGCATTTCATCCGAGCAATCAGGAATTCCTTAACACGGACTTGCACTTGATTAATGGTATACGCTATATAATACGCACATTATATTCCAGGGTTCGATCTGGCCAGTGACAATCAAGCATCCCATTCTTGGGATTTTTCGAATTCGTACTGCAGTTCCATGGGAGGAGTTGCTTCCAGTCCATAAAGGGGCAAAGAGTGCCTTCATTAAAGGCGTGAGAGTTCCGAGAGTTAGCATACCCATCCCGGGACTCCACTGAGAAGCCACTCGACCAGCACACATAAAGGAGACAAATTCTCCATACAGAACCGAACTCACGCATCAATCCGAAGACTTTCGTGGATAATGGATGGGAGTAAATAAACTGCATATAAAAAGTGGTGGAATCTGCACTACATCTGATGACGTGCCATGTAAATAAGGAAACAAGATAAATATTTATTTAGCCTAGCTATTTGCACCAGTGATATACCTCCATAATTCAACCAAAGATGAATAATAAAACCACTGTCGTAAATAAATTTATTACACATCATTTATAGAAATGCAAGTAATCGGGAAACCAAACATTCTCCAGTATGGAAAGATATGTCTGTACGAATAGGTGAAAAAGAGAAAAGGAAAGGAAAAGTTAAGAAACACACGAGATATATTGAATAGAACCGGAAACGTGCTAAACATAAGACTGCAGTTGTCATCTCAATGATGCTGAGATGTTTGCAAAACTCCGGACCGCAGGTGTCTGCGGTGGGGAACGAACGCGCTATTGTCCTTTCCGGGGAGTAACGCGCTCATCACCACACCATGCTGGTCCTTCGTTTCGCAAAGATCGATAGAACTAGCCTGAGAGACAGGCGAAACGAAGGACTCGCATGGTTGTGATGGTGGACGCGTTACTCCACGGAAAGGACAATAGCGCGTTCGTTCCCCACCGGAGACACCTGCGGTCCGGGGTTTTGCAATTATCTCAGCATCATTGAAGTTATATTTCGTGACATACCCTGCCATTAAAAAGAATAGGCAGTAAATAAAAGGTTAAGGTTGTCATCTTATTTCAAACAATTCTCGAGCACAAGGAAGCGGTACAAACATTGATACGCAAATACTTACAAACACCCTCTACAATATCCATTAATGAATCCGTCTAACTTAAGGCAGAATTGTGCACTAAATGACCAGCAAATGATGAAGAGGGCAGGTGGGAAACGATAATGGATGATCAATTTGCACTAGAAGGACAAACAGAGGACCAAGAATATGGTAAGGACGAGAAAAACACAAAGAAAAGACAAAAAACTAACTGAAAGAGGAAAGTTGTATTATGGCATCGCCCATATCAGAGCATATATAAGCCAGCTAGTACAAATACACTTCGTAATGGCGAGGTTACTAGTGATTTATTAAAGTGAAATCTACCTAGTAAGGCTTTGAGCTATGGCGAGAATGCTGATCAAGACGAAGTGGCAAATGAAATCGTATAGCGGACAATCTCAGGAATTCAGTACCAGTGAGAGCGTCAAGATCAACAACAGGAACAAATTCTCAAAGGCATTTACATGAACCGAAGCATAGCTGACCTAGGACAATAGCGGATGGTATACATACAAGGACATTGATGATGACGAAACACTGCCAGACAGTTCTCAATAAATTTCAACGCAGTGGATTGAACGAGATAAATCCCATGTTAGAGAAGCTCTTCTTTAATTATCAATCGATCTAGTGAAACATAATCCGCGAATACACTAGACATTGTGAATTTGAACTGATAGCACAGAACTACCATGAGGTACGGGATTAGTTGAGACCACTGAAATGCTTCTTAATTCCGAGCCCTTCGAGTTTCTTAGTTTTCCACCTCGACGTCTTCGGTTTGCCTAAGACGCAACGACATAAGAAATGAGCATAATTTCTGCAAATAGAGTTCTGGACGAAAATCGGATTCGGTACGCGGTAGCGCCTCTCCCATATATGCCAGCATCAACAGCACTTGATCCTGAAACAGAGGAGCGATGAAGCTTGATATTGTTCCAGATTTTACATATATTACTTGAAATTATAGAATACATGGGTTATGTAGCCCAGTTGTTAACGGTGCCAAATATGCCTTCAAAAACCTTTACTATACCACGACCGGAGTCCAGTTCATCAGCACCTCGAAGGAAGTGATGAACGTCGAATTCTTTACCCCTTATCTTTTAATCACTACTTAAAAAACGGTCGGAAGAACCAACCTTAACTAGAAGTAGACCTATGCTGTGGTTGAGCATGATCTACTCATGGCCAGCTTTACGCCAAGAAGAGTATCATTCGAGCAAGTAAGGCGTACTAAACAACTCTGGAGCACGACAAGGGTGAACAAAGATTTCATTGATGCTCTCTAGAATCTCTACAGAATAAAAAGGATAGAAGGATAAAGCTCTCAGCGTTGATCAATCCCTGAGGGATGCGCCATTGCATTCGACTTCATTAAGCAACGTTTGAGGGTGATTGAATGCATATCTGGCCTTTACAATGACTCGCGGTGGCCTGCCGATGTATCGAGCCAGTGCTGCTATCTTCCCGTACAAGTCTGGTACCAATTTGCCGACCCCAGAGGGATGGAAGGCTAAGTGGACCATGGGAGCGGGGCTCGATTCCACGTGTGTGTTGCAGAGCCCCTCCGACTACTGCACCACACGTGCCGTACTACAGAATTAAGAAAACTAAAGGCGTTGTATATGAGGATGATGTGCGACTATGAAGGTGATGGACATACGAACAACGCAAAGCTAGTAGCGACTAATCGCGTCGCGAATTAATAAATACACGTGAAAATTCTTCAAAGTGAAAAATTCCAGTGATCATTTTACCCTCACGACCAATAGCGACTTTTGGAGAAAATAAATTACATTGAGTCAAGAAGCTAAACATGCAACAGAAACAGAATCGTTAGTAGATCGATGAAATTCCTAGAGGAAAACAATCTGATGATTGAAGCTGAACAAACCAAACACTTCTTCCTTCTATTTTTCTTTATGCTCCTTTCCTCTTTTCTTCCTTCCCTATTTCCTGCGTCATCTTTAGTCGGGCATTACTATAAAATCTTGTTCACATAAATCAAACCTATACCACAGGAGCCAGCAGTCGATAGCAAGCTCTCGAACAAGTACGATCGCTGACATCGGTTCTTTTCACATCATTGCCAACAGAATTCATAGTTTTCCCAACATTTTCTGTCTAACGAACGACGGTCGACAAACTGATTCACTCGCTTGAGATGTTTCTATCTGTTACCTATCTAAATATTGGAGGAAACTCCAGCTTAAAAGGCCAACTATTTCACTATATGTGATCCATAATAGTTGAGATGGCTCATAGATGAAGCACAACGCTCTTTGCGCTATCCAGTTCTTCCTTACCGAATCTGTTAGACAACAAGTTCACTTCCACTCTGCCTGCCCTTTGTTTATATCATTTTCGAAAGGAGGAAATATCAACTAGTGCCTAGTGAAATGCTTGTACATCGACCATGGATGAACATAACAGTTAAGAAGCTTGATATATGTTAGTGTTTTAGTATTTGACTGATTACTTTGACGAAAAACAATTCTCTCATAAAAAGAATATTGCGCACACACACTAGATCCGAATCAGCCGCTTGTTTGCTTTCTGTCATTTGTGCAATATTTCGCAAACAATATGTTATCTCCAACACAGCAACTCCACTACGGGAGCAAGTAACACTAAAATTCTGACGCACCTTGACACGGACGAGTTTATCGGCCATCTCCTCAAGTCGTTGGCGCATCTCGGATAATCGGAGTGCAAGCACTGGATGCTCAAAATCGAGTTGCTCAAGTTCCACCTGTACACGCTGATTGTTCTCGTCTAATCGTAGCAGCGATTCGTAGATCGACAGGAAGGACACTGAAGAGAAACGTCTGACATTCGAACAAGGAGACTAATGTAGAAGAAATAGAAAGATTTCCTACTAAGCGTTTAGGTGGTTCACGATGGCTCAGAATTAACTACTCAGGTACCCATCCAGTCGACTTACTCAGTGAGTGACTGATTTACGGTCCAACGCCTAAATCAATCTGTACCCACGGTACCTATTTTAAGCCTAATTTTTTGTACACGCTATAAGTTAAGATCAACTCTCCCCGAACCAAGTGCCCCTCCCCCATAATAAATGCATCGCCCTTCTGTTGCATTTTTAGCTTAAGGATGCAGTTTTTATACGTATTTTTCTCCCAATTTCAATGTTTTCCTTCGTTTTCTACGTGTTATCTAATTTTTAGTATATATATCCCCATGCTTTTGAAACACGATTCATGGTTTTTTTTTCGTTTTCAACTAAAGGGAAGTATTGTTCTCTTTCAATTTTTTGAATGATCATAGCATAAGACTTCTCAGTTCAACAGTGCTTTATTATAGATGCTCGCTAGCTGCTTATGGTGAATGTCTTTGATTAGTAAGGAAGAGTTCATTTTATGTCAGAATCACCTTTGGCAGCTTCATTAAGAGGCTCAACGAGTTCGGCAGCATCGGAAGCGTACGGTGCTCGATCACGAATGAATTCCGTCAACGTCTGCAGAACAGATGAACCGTCAGCCAGTTGTGCTGAGCACACCTAATATAGGATACCATCCATGTAACGTAGTTTATAAGTTCCAGCATTTTATATAATATATTTAGTGAGTATTCTAGAAAAGGAACGAAAGAAATGATGTCAGGACATATGTTATGACATTAGTCTACAAAGATTAAGATAACTGGCGCAATAGGTCATAACGTCTTTAAAGGACAAGTTTTCCAGCAAGTAATTGAAATGGCACAACTTCAGGTGTTTCATAAGCAGAAAGGAAAAGTTTTCTTAACTCTCTTGTTTTTCCTACTACATTACTATTCACTTTTCATATTCGTAACGATACAGATGGACGAAATGAACTGTAGAGTGGTATCCACGAGAACACAAACGTCCCCTAGAACGGCCACCTACACGTTGGGCGTACGTGTTTGTAAACAAAGTTAATCAGTTGTACCCGCGACTGCAGTTGTTTTACAGATCACCGTATGAGACTCGCACGAGCTACCATGGGAAAGAAACAACTGGTAGATGTGCTGGGGTCCGCACAACTTGTGAGGACGGATCATCCAAGTATCCAAGTAAGTATCCAACGATACGGATTGATTGCAATGTGCATGGTGCAAGAATAATAACCACTACCAACTCATCCTACTATAGTGAAATGCTAGTTTTCTAAGACTATTAACTGCAATCTTAACCTTTTTATTTACTGCCTATTCTTTTTAATGGCAGGGTAGGTTGCGAAGTACAACTTTCATAATGCTGAAATATTTGCAAAACTCCGGGCCGCAGGTGTCTGCGGTGGGGAACGAACGCGCTATTATCCTTTCCGGTGAGTAACGCGTTCACCACCACACCATGCGGGTCCTTCGTTTCGTCTGCCTGTTAACTGCTTTTTTTCTCATGCTTTCCTTCCTAGACTTCTGTTTCTCTAGTGTACCACCTCCTGTTGAAGTTACCGAATATGAGCGGCAAATTTTTAGAACCTAAGTTTCGTCCTATATCCTTTTAAAACTTATTTAGGAAATTCAGAACTTGAAGAATATCTCACACGAATTAATTGTGCTGTTAAGACGATAGAGCAAAGTCTGTTCTATAAGCCTGTAAAGTTCTGAACTCTCTAATGTGCGGATCCCAGCACTTCTCATATTCGATTCGTGTCTTCGCATCCATCATCCACGAAGGTGTTCTATCTTTTGCGTGCGGCTTCATCTACTGCTTGAGCATTTTCATTTCATCTTAAATGTCGAAGAATGCTGGTCTACTCGATTCTCCCTGGAGTCTTGAGATGGCCAGGTTGAAGCGTTCCCAATTGGATTGCAGAGCGATTTTTTTCCTGGGCAAGTCCGGCACAAAACGTGGAAAAATTGAAAAGTTGGAAAAATTACCGTCTGCTATCGGAAAACCAGCTTCATTGCGATTGTGTCAAAAAGGAATTCAGCAGTCATTTTTTTATGCCACTATCTCCTCTTTATTTGTATTTGTACTAGTGCAGAGACGTACTTCAGAGAGTTGGCTGGTGCAAAATCCTACAACGACTTTCTCGTCCAGCGAGGTACCGTTTAGGTGGTTCAGTAACGTGAGTATTGCCTGCAGTATTAACCGCAACTGTTCGGATTCTTGGACGAGTTTTGCTGCCGTCGAGTACGCGTTCAATTGCTGGAAAACAATATCGCTGAAAACATCGATATCATCAAAATCGAACCAGATCAAGACTTACCATTATGAATAATTGTCGATAATATTACTAGTAGTGAATTATTAATTCATTCAAAAATTTATGAGAAGAAAATGGTTACAGGACATGGTAAATTGTGAGTGTTTTATAGAATAAACAACTAAAGCGATATTTTATGCAACGACTCAAATAGAGATCTGTTTTAGCACACACGTTATGCTAAACTGAAATGATGGAAAATCCCAACAATATCTTCTAGACTTACCATTACCGGAATCTTATAATCGTCGACTATAAATGCTAGTTCGTGCCCAGCGCATAGGAGAGAAGTTAAAACTCGCCCAGGACGACTCGGCCATGTTTTTTCACATACTCTTTTGGCATTGATCAATCCTGGGGGATGCGCCATGCATTCGATTTCATTAGGCATCGCTTGAGGTAATTAAATGCATATCTGGCCTACACTAACTTGCGAGGCCTACTAATGTACCGAGTCAGTATTGCTATCCTCCCAGGTAGGTCCGGCACCAGTTTGCAGATTTCGGAGGGATGGAAGGCTTGATGAGCCTAGGACGCGTGATAGTACCTATGTGTATTCCAGGGAGCTTCTCACCACTGCGCTGTGCGCCCGTTTTTGCGTGAAGTGTGAATAACTCATGTGAAGTTCTTATTGTTCCACTTGAATCGCAACCCTGTTCTCCTATCCATTCAATCGAACAAGTCAGCATCAAGTGTAACAAGTGGAATTGAGATTTTTGATGATTGGAACTTTAGATAGGGGTATTATTTTCTGATTAACTGCTGATAACGTCAGTAAGCAATGGAAACAAAATTTTGCAGTTGTGTCTAAACCAAAAG
Source organism: Angiostrongylus costaricensis (assembly GCA_900624975.1). Taxonomy (NCBI): domain Eukaryota; kingdom Metazoa; phylum Nematoda; class Chromadorea; order Rhabditida; family Metastrongylidae; genus Angiostrongylus; species Angiostrongylus costaricensis. The sequence continues at coordinate 197,670 of UYYA01003818.1, read as the reverse complement.
GCACTTGACATGAAAAGGCAAACCTCATTGATAGCGTTGATTCCATCGTCGAAAGTTGCTGTATGTACCATCACCGTTAACTTTTCTTCGGCTCTTTCGATAGCAGCAAGCTAAAAGAAGAAACATTTGATGGTATACTGAAGGGGTGTATTGACAGAACAGCGCAAGTGGTTTCCGACCAGATAAATTTTGATCTAGAAAACCAGTGATTCTCAAAGAAACACAGCTCAATTTTTTCTTCGGATGGCTCAGTTTATACGAGCTTGTTATAAAAGTTTTATTAGGGTAACGTTTTTGAATCTCGATAAGGCGACATAGACACCATATCGAGAGTATAAACTACTGCGGACCATCGAGTCAGATCACTAGCTCTGAAGGGGGTAAAGACGTCGAAAAGTCAGCCGAATAAAACTCGTGTAACAATCTCACGTAAGCTGAACAACCTAAAGAACTTTATTGACTATTCACTTTGAGGTTAAGCGAAAGTCAGTTCAGTTAAGTACAACTCATTTTGCCGCCAGAGGTCTTCAGTATGGCGACTATGGCGACCAGTAAAGCATAACTGACGAAAAAACTTTCATGATTAGCTACAAGTATCTCCGTCTTTTGTCTTCTCTTTCCGGTATTTCGAAAGATCCATCAATTTCGATGGATCTCTTGAACATTGCACTCACATCGATCACAAATTGTTCGGCCTCCGTCCACTGCGAGTTCGGATGGGCGGCGGTGAAGCGGCGAATACGCTCGACGTCGGCGGCCGACGGCACAGCTTCTAGCACTAGCGACGCCCTGTCGACGGGCAACACCGTCATGTCGAGCCTGCCAACACTGAACCATGCTCTGAACGCTTCATGCCATCGCCAGGTATGTTCCCAGCTGAGGATTCTAATACTATAATACACATAAAAGAAGTATTTCGCTGTTCCTCTCCTACATTTCAGTCATTTTGGAAACGTCACTCTCTGCTGCCTAGTGTGTTACAGTATGCGATCGAATCGATACGGTATTCTAACTAATGTAACTGTTTTATCTTAGAAGGGGTTATTTGCACATTTTAATTCTACTTTAATCTACTCACCGATTAGATTGGCATATCGTCTGGATAGCGAATTCAACATTACTAGTATGATCATAGAGCACACAGGTTTTTAAGATTTTGAATGAAATTCGTCTAAATAGGATTGACCCAAGGGCTAACGAAGAAGTCAAAAATCGCCAGAATGATGTTTTCATGTTACTAATTGATTTCGATGGAACAGAAGAAACCGAAAGGAAAATTGTGGATAATTTTTGAGGAAAATCCCTTTCACCTGATTTATTCAAGGTATCACTTGCCACCTGTAGTCCAGCTGATCGTCGAGTGACTCGAGCGCGCGCCAGTAAATCTTTCGTTTTTCCTTGTCGCGTGTACGAGTAGTCCAGTGGGTTCCGCTCGTAATAGGGACTCGTCGAGCATCATATTTTTCTTCTAGGCTCTTCGTGAAAAACTCTGACCATCGGGTCGGTGGTGTTCCTGCAGTACGCTTGACATCGCGAGGAATCCAGTCACTAACGGCTCTTGTCCATCGGTTGTCATTCATACCCATTATGTGTCCAGCCCATCTTATCTTCGACTGTTTGGCGTACAGAATTGCACCTTTGATTTTTGATAGTTGACGTAGGTCTGAGCTTCAGATCCCATCCATTACTGCGTGTTCTATAACGATGAGTGACCTTTCAATCTCCTTACGCACGACCAGGTTTCTGAGGCATACGTTAGAGCGGGAAATACCGCTGAGTAGAAAAGGTGGGCACGGAGTCGGGTGTTCTTTGTTCTCTTCACTACATCCTCGATGCTCTTGAAAGCTTCTCAAAACGCTCGTTTCCTTCTGCTCAACTCTGGAGCTAAGTCGTTCATCATGTTGATTTCTTGACCTAGATAGACATAAATGGAGCATTCGGAAATATTAATTCCATCGGGCGTGAATTGGGGATATAATGTCAATCCGTTCCTCATAAACATGGCTTCCGTGAGAATTAGTCAAAGAACAATCCTTCCATAGAGGTTATCAGAGTCGACAAGCATTAGTTCCGCCCTGATGTTTGGTGTTGTTAGAAACATGTCATCAGCAAAGCGAATATGGTGTAATTGTCGGCCATCGATTTTAACCCTCATGTTGCCCCATTCCAATGTTTGCATAACGTTCTCGAGGGTGGCGGTAAGTAATTTTGGCGAGATGTTATCACTTTGCTTGCCCCCGTTTTAACGTCGATATTGATATCGTTATAAAATGGTGATAACTTGAACCAGCTTGCCCACACGGCCATCCTTAGTCCAATATTCTGCCACTCCTGTTTAGGATGACTGGAATGAAGTTTTTGTAGATGATACACAGGAAGATTGGCCGATAGCTACTAGAAAGTGACCTTTCTTAAACAATAATCCAAGCTTGCTGGTCTTCCACTGAGTAGAAGTTTGTTGCTTGCGCGATTCCACGTTGATTTACCGGCTACAGTGCTTCTGGATACAGGCGTCTCTTGATGACCTTCGAACTCTTCGCTTTCACAGCACTGACGTGAAGATGCTGAGTTGGCTGTTAGTATTCCCCGTCACTATTAAGAACGACGTATTCTCAGCATCCAACAAACGAAATGAATCACTCCCAGTTTAGTGCGGTGTTGGCATTTCGTGTTTTGAATATAGCGGACTTTCCTCCTCCCTGCAAGAAATGAAATCATGCACGAAGATGATGCCCTGATCCCGTGTGGAATTTTGGGACAACAGCAACATCGGTTAGGCAAAAGCATCGACTTCCTACGATGTGGTCTATTTCGTTACAGCACTCTCAGTTGGGAGACTGCCAGGTTCAGCATTGAGAGCGGGGCTTCTGGAATTGCGAGCTACCATGCATGGTCATGATCTTCATGATAATCTCAGACAATCACCCAGGTCGTTTCATTCTAATCCGTAAGTCCCTGTACGACATTCTTCAGACATTCTTGTGGATCCATTCTTAACGTTAAAATCTTCAATAATGACTTTGTATCGAATGTGTATGAAGTGGAACATTTGGTATAAAAACTCCAAAATAACTCAAAATAGGGTGCAAAATGCTTTTTAGCACCGGCAGCAATGTTTTAGGATGTTTGGCAACAGTAACACACAGTAAATAGTAGCATAAACATCATTCTTACCAATATAACGATAGAGCAATTCCTCTTCTACAGTGCTTCAGGTTTACAACCTCCAACCCCTCCAAAGCTCTCCAGTTACCACAAAATTACTTTTTATTTTCAAAGAACCAGAAAGTCTGCAACCGATGAGAAATTGCTCGTATTCTCTACAGGTGATGAACGACCCGCATCCATTATTGGTTAATTGAGGGGTGTGAACTCTTTGATCATACAGCCCAATATGAGCCTTGTCCTTCTATACTTCATACGAAATCATTTTTACTAATTTGAATGAACATTAACTCAGTGAAGGCTGTGACCGTGTTGCTGAAGTTGGGCGAAATTTCGATGATCAAGAGCTGTACTGTGACAATGAAGTGTTAGTGCAAAATAGACGTCTTCTCGGATATTTACAGTTGGTCCCACCTGTGTATAGAGAATTCGATTTCGAATTTTTTCAGGTTTACTTTTCTGAGAATATCGGTAACACGTTGATGTTGTTCTTCGCTGAGAAGCGCTATATCGTCTTCAATCTGGTCACGAACGTACTGAAATCAGTCGTTTGTTCAATATTTGATGATAAAGTTGGAAATCCCTTCTCTCTATATTGGCGAGCTGACAAAATAAACTTTTCGTAATATCGCATAAAAATCCGTGTTTTATAAACTGTGATGATGCACATACACAAAACGTAAGAAAACTACAGGAAAGGTTCAGTAATGTAGTAATGTAATAAAAAATAGTGTAATGTACAATGTAAGTCCAACAACGGCAATTAAAAATAATATAATTAGTTTAAGGGGCAGATAGTACAGTGGCAGTGATGTGGATTATCACAAGCACGAGCTGGTTCGCTCCCGTTGCGGGCTCACCAAGCCTCTCATCCCTTGGAGGTGGAGAAATTAGTGCCACAGTTGCCTCGGAAAAAATTTTATTCTCTGAAATCCACATGGGACCACCTTAGTCTGGTCTTCTCAGGACTTCAGGGAGAATCGACTGCAGCGGCATTCAACAACATCCATGACGAAAGCAAAATGCTCAAGCAGCAGGCCATGGTACATGTAAGAAGTTGAAGATCTTTGTGGAATATTGATGCGAAGAAATAAATCGAATTTGGAAAGTGATGGGACCCGTACAGTAGACGTGAAACAAGGGTCGTGTGAAAGAAAAGAGCGAGTTTTACAGCTAACAAATAAAAGACACATGAAGAAGAAGTGAAGTGAAGTGAAGAAGTGTTCACTGAAGTGTGAAGAACGAGATAAAAAAGTCGAGTAGTGGTGAAAAGAAGTTATTACATTGTATACCAATAAAGTAGATACAGTATCGAAACATTGTTAAAAACAGGTACCGTTCCTCACCTCAACGACCTCGGCGGTTAAAGCGGTCGGCACAGCTTCAAATATCGTATCCTTAACTTGTTCGTCATCCAGTACAGTAGCGGATGGAATTGTTTTCAAGTATCTGGAACATTCGAAACTTTCTTCCTAACCTTGTTGAAGATTTTTTCCTTATTTTGCACTACATTGTGTTTATTAAAGTGTTTTTACTCTGCGCAAACAAATAACATAAGGTTAACTAATTATGACAAATATTAAAACAGTGAAAGTACATTACGCTGAAACGCAGCTGTCGTACAACAATGAAACATTAAAGGAGAACAACAACGTTGGGAATAAGGACAGAAGAGCACCTCGGCTGAACGGATTCACCAGGTCGTGATGTCTGTGGTCGCATTGACAACACAAAATTCGATAGTGAACGTCCTCCTATAACTAAAAAAGGACAAACGGGAAACCATCGTAGATGGACCTAGGGTATCCGATTAACAATCGGAGCCCTAAAAATCGAGAATTCCGCTCACTTTTACTTCGTAGATCCTCAGCAGAACCTGACGACGAGACGCCGTTATCCAACGAGTCGGCGCTTTCCAATTTTATTGTCTGTAACGATTTTGGTGAGTGGAAACCAGTAGAGATGATTTTTTTCAGAAACTGAAGCACGAAACCACTAGCAATAATGGACTTTGAACGATTAGGCGAATATCAGTGACTTTTTGCTTGTGTTACAGATTATTCTAAGAAAAATTTGTGAAATAAAAGGCAAAGAAAAACGGTAATGAGGAAGTAAAAAATGAGGATACGATGAAAACTTGTTAGACAAGTGGCCTCGTTATAGTCCGCGGCGATATCGGTGTAACCGCTTTTCACTTCAGTCCTTTTTTGCTTGCAGTGAAAATTGCTTGTTCGAAAGTCTTTTTAGTTCACACTTCACCATATCCACTTTGAATGTTGGAATAAAAAATAGCTTTTCAAAAGCAAAAAGAAAGTCGATAAAAGCGAGGATCCTGCTGTCGGAAAGCCTAAAAATTAGCCGCCCATGATATGAAGAAAAATTTAAGTCTCAATTTCTCACTCTGTTCCCAGCAGCCGTTTGAAAACGCATTTTAAGCGGTCGACTATTCCAATAAGGTTCTATGCCCTCTTTCATGATTTGCTTTCATAAAAAACACCTACTAAGCGTATCAGGCTTGTGCAGAATTTACAAAGCGCTTATGAGTCTTTTTTCCTCATTTGGAGCCAAAGTCAGAGCCCAAGTTACCTTGTTATCAGTTCGTCCGATCTTCCCATCTAAGGTGTTCGCTGTCAATTTATTGTTATTGTTAACCATTTGAGGGAATATTGACAACGGGCTCATACTGTAACAAAACATATGTAGGTCAAAAAACAACTAAGTGAAAGTAAAAATGTTCGCTTTAGCTAAGTATGATGAATTGAAAGTAAGGCTAACCCTTGAGCAGCAGCCAGTAGAGCTTGCTGTTGTTGTAGTGCTAGCATGTCATGTTGTGGATGAACCATCATTGGCCGTCGAACATTCGAATTCTAAACAATAAGATAACGATTAGTGTTTAACTAGCTTCTAGCACTAGTTCTAGTTTAATGTTCCATATTCCGAAAACCCGAGGATCTCCGTGATAGAACGATGCCGTGCTGGTTTGTTGAGAGGGAACGTGGAGCATCCCAGGTGGAGGATAGAGGGCTAATTTCAGAACAAAAGCGGCCTCATGTTTCCCTGAGAGGCTGGTGGATCAAGGAGACAGAGTCCCTGTTTCTTCTGTACTAATTTCGCATATGTGTCTGTGTTTACGAAGACATATTCATGCATGTATCGTGGCTGTGCTCTCGTCCATGCGGACTATATTCTACGAGTCAATGCGGCCAAAAGCCTGCAATCAAGTGACAGGAACGTATATGGGAAGCAGTTAGGAGCCGCCTCCAACAGATAAGTTCCTTGTCTAGTCTGTGAGAGACTGGCGAACTACCCCTGTCACCAAGTCCAGAAGTCAGCAAGAAATACGTGAGTACCAAACACTAAATGCAGTAGAATGAGCGGGCCTCATTTCCCTGACAACGAGAGAGCTCTGATACGGCAACGTTGGATAGGCCGACTACGGGGAGGCCGCTAAAATCCTAAGTCCACTCTCGGCTGCTTAAATCGCAAACGACTACGGTGACGATCAATGCCTACATTGCATATACATTTCTCCTGAGTCCCCGATAGAAGAGGTGACCATGCAGACAAAAAGGACGACGTCGTCGGACTGGCCTACACGATAAGACGTCAACGCCGTCTATGGCACCGGAGAAAAACTTTTACTCGGAACGTGCGACAGTAGAGGAATCGGCGGCTTCGGCGTTCTTGTCAACACGAGTTTGGTCAAGAACACCGATCCATTTGAACAACTTACAACCCGAATCGGACGTTTACGATTGAGAAGATGTAGATAAATACCTGATTTGAGAATCTTCGTCATTTACGCAGCAACATCAATCTATAACGAAGAAGAAGTCGAAGCGTTCTATATCGACTTCGAGAAGTTCTGCAGAGAAGACCGTATATTGTTCAAGGTTATCATTAGAGATTTTAAAGCTAAGAATGAACCAAGAAGAACGTATGAAGAACGTCGCATTGAGACCAACGCATTAGAATGGAACGAAAAGGTTGAACGGCTTTCGGGGTTTATTATGCAGACCAAGCGCTTTCATGGTGAGTCACAATTCCAGATGTTCTACCCGCAACGCTGGATGTGGGAGTCTTCCAGTTGAGAGCACCGTGACGAAATAAATCACATTATAGTAAGTCGATGCTTCTGCCTAACCGATGTCGCTATTGTCCCAAGATTCTACACGGGATCGGACCATCATCGTCTTCGTGCAAGATCTCATTTCTTGCAGAAAGAAGAAAAAGTCGCTAAATTCAAAAAACGAAGTGCCAAACCACCGTAAACTGGGATTTCTTTAATTCGTTAGTCGGCTCCAGGAACGATGGCGTTCTCAATAACATCGAAGAAGAATGCGATCGGCTCGTTCAACATCTTCACGTTAGCGCTATGAAAGGTGAGAGTTCGAAAGTCACCAAGAGACGTCTGTTTCCAGAAACATTTGAGCTGATACGCCAGTGTGGAATCGCATGAGCTGCAGGCAACCGCGAACTAACGTCCGAACTTGCAAAACAATGCAGAAAGGCGATAAAAGAAGACCTTAAAGAGAGAAGAGCACCAGTAATAGTCGAAGCTGCAGAGGCCGAGAAAACATTCGCAAAGCCCACTGAAGCTTCGCCAGTTACAAGACCAAAATGATTGCACCCCGGCGCCCAGACGGAAGAGTTACAACGTCCAGAAAGGCTATGGAGAAAATCATTCACGAATACTACTCGAATCTCTTCGATAGCAACGTCCACCTTCCGTCATAGGAAATAAAAGAGCTTGGATATGTTGTACCTCCGGTTTTCCTTCCGAAATCCGACATGCCATTTCGTCGGTGAAAAATCGGACAGCACCAGGTCCGGACAGGACAGGATCAGAACACCTGAAGAACCTTCCACCAGTCCTCGTAAGCACAGTGGCTCAGCTCTTCACACGTTACCTGTCTGAATGCAAGGTCCCTACTCAGTGAAAGACCAGCAAGACCGTGTTGTCGTTCAAGAAGGGTGACCTGCGCGATATCGGCAACTATCGCCCATTCTGCTTGCTGTCTGTCGCCTACAAACTTTTTACTCGAGTCATCCTAAACAAGATTGACAGAACACTGGGCGAAAGACAGCTATGTGAGCATGCAGAGTTTCGAAAAGGACTCAGTACGATGGCCCATATCCACGCGATAACAAGACTCAGCGCAGTATCACGAGAGTACAAGAGACCGCTCTATCTCATTTTCATCGATTTAAGGAAAGCTTTCAGCTCAGCTAAGATATAAGCTGTCATAGAAACCCTGTACAGCCAGAGAGTCCATACCCAGTATATGAGGATTCTTTATGAGCGATATTAAGCCTTTACAATTAAAATAGTACCATTCTACAACGATCTTATATTCGACGTCAAAAGAGGGGTTAGGCCATGCGATACCATCTTACCAGAATTACGTTTTTTACCATCAAACTCAAAAACATCATGTGAACACTGGAATGGACAATGTGGAAGCGAAAATCGATGGTCGGGAATTACATCATTTTCGCTTTGATGATGGCATCGTTCTCATAACACCAAGTTTTAACCAGGTGCAAAGATGGCTTCCCGACTTTGATAACGCCTATGGGAAGACTAGGCTTCGGCTAAGTCTCACAAAACCATGTTCGTGAGTGACGGATTGGTTTCTACCCCTCATTCACGCTTAGCGGATCGAATATCTCTAAATGCTCCAGTTATGCCTATCTAGGTCGGGAAATCAACATGATAAACGCCTTAGCTCCAGCGTTCAGCAAAAGGAAGCAAGAATTGGGATGCTTTTCAAGAACACTAAGGAGCTAGTGAATAGAACGAAGAACGCCAGACTTCGTGCCCAGCTTTTCTACTCCACAATTCTTTCTGCCTTAACGTATGCGTCAGAAACCTGACCTGTACGTAAACACCACGAAAGATCAGCGTTGTAGAACGCGCTGTCAAAAGGGCGATATTAGGAGTATCCCGTATCATCCAAATGAGGGAAAGGATCCGAAGCTCTGAAGGGACAAATGAAAAGTTTACTGGCACTGGCTCGGGTAACTCGACGGACAACAGGACGAACATAGGTTTTACAAAAAATGCTTATGTTTTAGTTACTTTTTATCGTTCGATAGAAGGAGCTCTAAATGAAGTTCTGGAGCTGAACGAGGTGACATCGAACAACGGCAGCACTGTTTCCGTGGTTGTTGTCGCCATTTTCCTCACCATTCCCTCTTCATCCGCCTTCGTCACCTCCTATCAGTAATATTGTGCCATTTAGGCGCAACATCTTGTCACTGATTTTGTGATAAGCTTAGCTCAACAGAAAAAAGAATACGAAAAGAAGTTATATCAAAACTGCAAGGTTTCATTCAAGTGGAATTTTTCATACCCTTAAGAATTGTTGATCATAGGTATCTAAGTTTTCATGAGATATATATTTTGTCCAACATTTGAAAGGCCAAATAGTTTCCAAATACGGTCGAACCTGTTGGCTATTCCTTCGGCTGACTGTTGACTGTTGAGGGCTTGTAGGCGAACGAGGAGAGGAGCGACCTTGCATTGGACGTCCTCGACCGCGAACTGTACAAAAGGGTATTATATAAAGCTGGCTAGCATAATAAAATAATTAATAGATTCAAAGATGCGCTCATATTTGCGACAGGTGGAGGATGTGGTATTCCGGTTGCATGTCCAACCAGATACGCTATGAGATGGAAACGTACATGGTAAAGTCGCAACTGTCGTCACGGAAACGTTCCCCTTATTCACAAAGAACCGCTAACCTATGGTATACCAATCCCAACACAATTTTAGTTCATTAAAGTTGAAAACATATTGAGTCCACTTGCACAGTTGTGCAGAGTGAACCTTACAAGAAACGTCGCTAATTTACCCAAACCTGTAAATATCTGAACATGAAACCTTTACAACCACAACGTTGTTGAGATATTTGCAAAACTCTGGACCGCAGGCGTCTATGGTGGGGAGCGAACGCGCTATTGTCCTTTCCGGGGAGTAGCGCGTTCACCACCACACCATGCGGGTCCTTCGTTTCGTCTGTCTCTCAGCTATTTCTATCGATCTTTGCTACAACAATCACCTGTCAGCGGGATTGATCTGCCGCGAATTTATAGTAGGCAGAAAATATAAAGGTATAACATAATAAAACCTTTAGTTCGGATGTAGAGACATACTTCGGTAACATTCCCCATGTGACAGATGTTACACCATCCGTTCCAACCGTTGGACCTTGTGAACAGCTCCTTGGTATGGTAACACCTCAGCGGTGATTTTGCACCTGATCACCTAAGTTCCAAGCCAGCACACTGCTTCAGGATCAAGTGTTATCATGTAACCTTTCGAAAGGTGACAAAAGAGGCTTCACTTAACCCATAAAGCATGCAAGCCATCTAACGTGGCTTTGCGAATCGAAGACGGGCGAATTCTCGAAGACTGCAGACTTTTTGGTTTTTTGGCAATAAAAAGTAATTTCCCGCCAACTAAAGTGCTTTACTGGTGGTAAACATGAAATAACTGTAGAAGAGACATTGCACTATTGTAAGTGGGTAGGAATGATACGTATGCTACTATTTACTGTGTTTTTTACATCCGCATATTCCATATAGTGGTTGCAGTAATTAAAACAAAAAAACAACTAAATATTGGTCAAATTGCCGTTCAATGAACTCTTTTGACAAAGGTTTTTTGCAAATCACCAAGTGCAGTGGAAGGTTTTTCCAGTTTCACCCCTCCTATGTTGATCTGCTTTCGACTAGCTCTCAGATATACATGGTGCAGTGAAAAAAAGAAAAACTCCGGAAACCATTAAGCCGGATGGACACAACAGCGTCCATAAAAAAGGTAAGGGTCAACGAGGTAAATTTTATAGACTCGTACACACTAAGTTACCAAGCACTCGGTTTCCCACATAACATGGAGTGCTTGTTGAACTATTCTTTTTTTCTAACTGATAACCTTCTTCTACTTTTCCGCTTTCTATATAACATCAGCAATAGTCCTTCTATTAGACTCTGAAGAAGGCGAAGGCGACGAAGTGTTAGTTGGATGAAGTTAGGTAGCAACCTTGTTCTAGCCTATCAACGAAGGAAGTAGGCCTTGGTTATTGATAGCTATGTTGAATGAAATTCACTTTGAAAAAAAAAGAACATGCTCTTGTCATATACACCGTAGCCTTAGGATGATCGGTAGTCGCTTATAAGCGCCATTGAGTTGGTTTTTCCCAAAATCTGTAATTCTGCTGAAAAACGGTAGTGTCAAGTGGAAGTTAGAGGCAGGAGGTTGCAGGTAACGATACCCTTTCAAACAACGACGTTCAGAGTGAGAAGAAGATACCAGAAAAAGTCGAAAAGTGACGATTCTTTCCAAAGACAAAGATCGCTGCATTTAAGACTCATAAGTATAACTCATTAGTCACATTACTGATTGCTGATGGCAAAAGATCGATGGAACTAGCTGAGAGACAGGCGAAACGAAGGACCCGCATGGTGTGGTGGTGAACGCGTTATTCCCCGGCAGGGACAATAGCGCGTTCGTTCCCCACCGCAGACACCAACGGGCCGAAGTTTTGCAAATTTCTCAGCATCATTGAAGTATATATTTTGCAATATATACCTTGCCATTAAAAAAAGAGTAGGCAGTAAATAATAAGTTAAAATTATAACTCATTAGTGTTCATCTGAAAACACCGCATTTTTTGAAAGAAAGCCAATAACATATTGAACGGCATACTCCTTAGTCATTAATACGCATATAACATCTCATTAACCGTAGTCTGTTTTTCCTCTTTTAAACTAAGTTTGTAGACCATGCAAAGGTGTGCCAGAGTATCAGAAGCACGTCGAATAAAATTTGAATGTTTCTCGAACACACAACTGCTCGATAAGCAACGATGTCGCCGCCGCCTAAGCAATTTTGCAAACCGCAGTTGTGCTACGACTAACCCGCTATCAGGCTGATCATAAACCATATTCTATAGCGATAAACGGTGTTCCGTATTCTCAACAACAAGTTGAACAGTTGAACAAGGAACAATCGTTGTTCGAGAAGTCGATTGCAGTTGCCGGTTCGTCAACCGGAGTTCCACTAAGATTGACGATGCGCAGGTTGGAGAGCACTTATTGCTATGAATTTGCAAGCTCCATGTGTGGGTAGTCTACATCATAACATTAAGATTTAATACCGTGTGATAAGACCAACTAGAATAGACCGTACCATTTGGAAAGCACATCTTCATAAATTCGTCCACTTGAGCCGCATACTTATCCATATAGCTGATCGGATCACCCTGGAAATTTTACGAGTTTTGATCAAGAACCAAAAAAAGTGAAAAACACATTCATTACAAAAAGTACATTTAATATTATTAATACTTAACGGTAAATATGATTCGGAATCAGCTCCCGATCTACATGACAGCTTAAGGTCAACGTGCCGAGAGAAAGCTGGAGATAAACTTTTGACTGATAATATTAGAGAAATGAAACGGTCAGATTGTCAAAGCGAAACACTGAGCACATATTGGCTCAGCTACATTAGAAGGCATTTAAAATATGGTAAGATATTAGCCTTTACTTGAAAAGCAACGTTGTTCAAAAGAAAATTATCCTTTCTTAGTTTATGAACACATGCCGCCAGCTTAATGAAGTCGGCTGATCTACGTTTCCTTCTAAATTTTAGAGCGGTGTTATTCTCTTAGAGCAGCTCCTGCCAACTTCAAAATGCTACTGTTCATGCTCATGTTCAAAATTCTCTGCAATCAAATGCTAAAGTGATAAATGGATAGATGGGGTCAAGTATGTATGTGTGTATGCGTGTACGTGCATATGTCTGTAAGTGAGTATATGTGCATCTCATTGGTTCTTACTTACAGCAAGTCCATGAAGTGAGACCATATGACTCTTAACGTTATTCTTCGAGTATGTAGAAGTGAAATCACAGGCTGGACACTGGAACATCGGTTTAGCCACATGACATTGTCGGATATGACACGGAAGTTTCGATGAATGCACATCTTTTTGGCAGATCACACAGAATTGGAATGTGCACGGATAGGACTGAAATAAAACGAGAGCTTTAGTCGTTCAACTATGATAAGAACATAATGCTGAGATATTTGCAAAACTGCGGACCGCAGATGTATGGGGTGGGTAACGAAAGCGCGCTGTTGTCCTTTGCGGGGAGTAGCGCACTTCACTACCACACCATCCGGGTCCTTCGTTTTGCCTGTCTCTCAGCTAGTTCTGTACCCTGCCATTAAAAAGAAAAAGGCAGTAAATAAAAGGGTTAATATCATGAGAATGTTGATCGAACAAGAACTGTATTCCTTTGCAACAGTGGTTGACGGTAAACTTCTTTCACGTTTTCACCACCGTAATGACTAACGAACGATGCTTGTGTTGGAAAAACGTCATTGAAATGTGCGTTCAATAACAATCTCGTAATCATTTCATACTTAAGCGAATTCTCAGCACACTGCATGTCATATCGTAATGATTTAGACATAGTTGTAATGACTATAGTCAAACAATTATCGTTGCATGCTATCCAGCCTTTCAAATAGTACTGTAGCCAAGAGGACGCGTCTAGCAAAATGGTTCAGGGTGCGCTGCGATGGAAATGGTCATTTGTTCAATCCCAAGCCCCAGGTTAAGCAAATCCCATCGTTTCAGCTTTGCCAAGTCGCTACCATACTTGTCTGGAAGGATAAAAAACAGTGAATCGATGTACCGAAAAGCAATCGCAAGACTTTGTAGAAGATAAATACGCTTTAGGTAACCTCTACGATACTACGAATGTCACTGAATCTATGGTGGACCACTATGAAATGGAATAACGTGGACACTGCTCTTTGCACAAGGTACTGGTGAAAAACTACGACAGAATACCAGGAAAGCTGATGTATTAAAGAAACTGAGATAAATCATTCACCCGCTCGAACAGTTTGTTAGAGACTTTTCTTTCGTACGGCTTTCAGAGTTGTGCTGCCCACATAGCCACAGTTGTTCATAAAGTCAATAGAATCCAAACATGCCGAGACACTCACCCTCTTCCGTTCGGGTGGTGTTGTCTGTTGCTGTTGTTGCTGATGAAGAGCAGCTCGCTGTTGTGCAGCTGCTTGCGCTTGAGCATGAAACTGCAACGAACTGACTTCCTATGATGAAATGTTAAGTTAATAATGAGAATAACAGCTAATTTTACGCCCAAACCATGTTTTAGAGAATAGGTCCCAATTAGACAAACAGTATTATAGGGATAGCACAGATATTGAAATCGAATGAAAACACATCTACTAGTTTTCTTGTCCAAAATGTTACCCGCTTTTTTTCTAAACGCTTCTAATTCTTCTGGAGACGAATTAGTGAAGACTGCATGCTACGAAGGAGTCGTGTTTTACGTCGGCCGAAATCGACTGATGAGTTAACAAAAATCGCTGCTGCCACAGAAACTAATGCAGTCTTGAGAGACGCAGGCCAGAAACCTCCACAACCGAATCCGATCTGATCAGCTCAATGGGTGACAGTTAAGAGACATGGAAACAAATGGGAGAATAATCTGACCCGCACCACATCGAAAACATATATGATCTATTTTTTAGAAAGGCAAGTGTTTTACAAGAGGAATAAAACGTGCTACTATTGTCTGAAACCCACCTGTGCAACTGCTTGTTGAGCTTGAAGAAATTGAAGCAGAGCAGCTGCATCCGACACGCCGAAAAGTGGGTTCGCCATTGGTGGGAGTTCCTTAAAAAGTAGTATTGCTTGAAGTAAAGCAAAAAAGGAAGCATAGGGGAAGTGAACGACTTTTCAGTGCATTTCAAGAATCAACGTAGAGTCGGTAAAGGAAATGTCAAGAATAAAAGCTAATAGCAAGGTTTTGTTATTCAATTATTTAGCAACGATGACGAGAAAGAGAACGAAAGTAGAAGGAAGAAGCATGAAACAGAACTTCAAATAACGTTTATTAAACTAATGACATGTGACTAATATATCCAGGCACTCAATTCTAACTGGAGGGAATGTGCCTCATCTAGCAGGCAGTCAGTACAGCTCTTCTTTATCCGGAAAATATTTAGTGCAGGTTAAGCCAAAGTAATACAATTTGCTGCGCTGTCAAATTTTAGAGTAATCTCACCCTCAACGTTCTGGATGACTCTCATTCTCGAGATTCCGAATGGATCTCACTTTCAAGATCTTTCTCTCTCTCTCTCTCTCTCTGTAGCAAGATTCCTCACGAACTTCGTGTTCAGGATTCTGGACGGATCTAACAAAGGTTTTGGATATATCTAATTCTTAAAATTTCGAGTAAATTTCATTCTCAAATATTCGCTGATTCTTTTATTCAAAATTCCGAGCGAACCTTATTTCAAAAGTTCTTGATGAATCTCTCTTTCTCAAGATTCTGGATGATTTTCTAGATCTTCGACTTATTTCAAACTGACAGACTCAAATCATTATTGTAAGTGATTTCAGTAGAGAAACACGGATTCGAACCTAAGAGATCAGTCGTTAACAGGTCGAAAAGCGCATCTGAAAACGACACTGAAGGAAGACCAATTCGCGTTGGCAAGTGCAGAGATAAAATCAGTAAGAATTAGAACACAAAAAAGCAGTAATGAAACGTCTTGATAGCATTCCTTCATTCCACTCTGAAATCGAAAAACCCTTTCAAGGAGACCAATGTCGGAAGACAATATGTTTTCTTTTTGAGCGAGTTGTCTGCTTATACACACGTACACCTTTTGCAGTGACACTTTTTATTTCTGACCTATAGAGCTGCGAGGACAGTAACTTTCTTTTACGGAAACAAAAATAGACGTAAACAACGAGGCTATGAAATTTTAACTGCTATATCATATCCAATGGATACTATGTCCTCTAATCATTTACTGCTACATCGTGTTGGGAGTTGTAGAGGAAGGGTGGGTGAACCTCCGCGTCGATTTGCGACCTACAGCGATGGTTCATTCTTCTATTTCCAAGCTGAGTATGAGTTCTACGTTTCTTTCCAGAAACCCATCTAGAGCATACCAGTGGTAGAAATCACCGGTAGCAACCTAGTCGAGATGCTGCGAATCTCTCTTCTCCGATTCACAAGCGCCTGCGAGCACCATTGATCGCTTAGAAAGTCCTAGCACAGCTATATCCAGGCTTCAGAGGAAGAAAATCCATGTAGGCAGCAAATTGTCAGTGAAATAAAATTGTGCTACGTCCGAATAATTCTCTATGAAAACGAGTCATTGATGTAAGCAAATAGGTTTGGTGTATACAGGACTACTAGCTCGAGACGAATCCAGAACGCCGGAAATTTTGTAGTACTCTGCATAAAAATTCTGAAAGACAAAGTCGTCTGCCGAAACTCTACATTAGTAATGCTGTTAGGAGCGCAATCGAACAGCATCAAGCTCTGGTGCGCTTTTTTCTATTACTGGATAGAAGGTGCCGTTGGAAGTATATTAGGCTCTCTAGTGGTGTAGGTTTAATTTTATCTAGGCTATCAGATGAAGAGGTCGAGTTCTTCAATTCTTCAGTAATACAGTATAGTCGTGAGAATCCGCTTTTGATGTTGAACGAACTGTTACGGACTGAAATTGCGAGCATAGGAGCGCTCAGCTTTAATCAGCGTTTGCACTATTTATCAGTCAAGCTAGGTGAATAGGTGAGGTGCTCAGACTTATCGAGAGACAAGCCATCCTGTCCACGATAACACTCGAGGGCGTTTGTGAACGACTGGGCTGTCAATCGGGCGCTGTACGAAGAAGGTATGATTAAGTCGGCAGATAAAACAAGTTGGAGTTCATTTGGGAAACATTGTATGGTAATCGGTATGCGGTAATTTTGCAATGGTGATAAGATTGATAAAGATAGAACTGTTCACAGCCAATGTTTATGCTACTGTGGATTCATAAATAAACAAATAGAGCTCATAAAGCATCCCCACTTCTACACTTACTGATTTGTCTGTGATGAGGTTGATCACATACTATACTAGGTGATGAAGTTCTTCTGCGGTTATTTAGCAATTATGAATAAAAGTAGGAAGAAGATACGATACTTTAAGGATTATGAAGAAGAAGACTTTCAGGTGAATGGAATAATGACGCAATAATTTTCAGTATGACTGAGCTCACATAAAGTTGCTACAGAAAATTTTCGTTTGCCTAACGTTTCAACGCTTTTGCCTTCTTCGGAGTTGCGTTAATTCGAGTCCATGGTTCAAAGTTGGTCGTCGTAGTATTCGTAGTCGCATCGAATCGAATTCACTAGACGGAGCACCGCTCGACTGAGGAACCTTATTCGACGGTACACCCTTCTAAGATATTGTCACCCTACGCACCAACAAATGAAGTACCGACTGCTACAAGATGCATTGTTTTTCTGAAAATCAAATCATATTGGATGGCAACTGATTAACACTCGTCCTGTATGAAAGGGCAACGTCGACTGAATCTCTCCAGTTGAGTGGTGACCCCAATACTAAATTCGATTCTATGCGGCTACGAACACCCACATCGCCAGAACGACGGGACAACGTACTAGGATAATCGGCTCTGAGAAAGACGAAGGAGTTGAAACGTTAGCCGAATAAAAATTACCAGTCTCGTGTAAGCTCGGTAATCAAAAAGAAGTAGTACTTCGAATAGATTTCAAGCGCAGTTGCGTCAAGGTAATGGAAAAGAGTAGCAGCAGAAGAATACGGGAAAGTGGTAGGGCGCTCTGCGTCCGTGTAAAAGAGCACTGAGACGGCATGCCTAAGGTTGAACAAAATTCTCCACTAGGAGCGCACAGGAGGTGCAGACATAACGGAGAGGATTTCGAAGAAGAAGTCACCATTCTCGCACAGAAATCCAAAACTTCTTCAAGAACTTCTTCCCAAAAGTAAAAGTATTGAAGCGCTCTGGATAAAATCCAAGAAGCCAAAAGTGAACCGCAAAGAAGAGTGCTTTGTGATCACGCATGATCTTGCGCCGTATCTTAAATCGATTTTTTGATCTGAGTCAGGCATACTTCTCACCCATGTAAGGCTCAGTGTGGCTGGTCTTCAATAATAACTGGAGGACTTATAAAGAATAGAACGGTGAGTGACAACGTGCGTCGCCGGAAAGGGTAATCGCAGGTTCGTATCAAGTCTGGGGTCTGAGCTTTGCAGATATCGCGGCATCACTTTGGTTCTATTTCACATAAAATACCTTGGCATGAAAAGAAAGATTAGCAGTAAATATAGGTCTATTATTGCGAAAATGGTATTTAAGGAAAGCTGTTCACTATCTGAGTAAACAATTATTCATTTGGTCCCATTTGCTGAGGTTATGAAAGCGTCTGGCTGGGTAGGTTGCGTGTCATTTGGACTCGTGCAGGCTCTGAAGAAGGTGAAACCGCCGAGACGTCAGCCAGTACTGTGAATGAATAAACGATGTAATAACAAACTGGTGTCTGCTGATCAAAAGAACAGTAAAAGATACGAAAATGTTTGTGTTGGCAGGCTAGGATAATAGAAGCTCTAGTAATTAACGGTCACGTTCTGCTCCGGAAAACGTAGAGTTTCTCACTTCAATGATTTTACACGCTTTAACAAAATCAAGAAGAATTTCATTCTTTCAGTTATCAACCGGGAGCTCGTCTACCTCTACAATCTACTAATTTACTTGTCTCGCTATACAGATTATCATTTTACTAAACTGCTGTTGCACTAACTGAGTATACGGTAAATTCAAAACAAATTCAGTATTTCCACAGAACGGAATCCTAAGTTGGGGAAGGACAAGAATTGAGAATGAAGAATTGCATAGTCCTTGGCTTGAAAAACTTCTAACACCTTTCGGATTTGCGGACTAAATGGATAGAAGAAAACCGAGACTCAGGATTGGGAAAAGCACTTAGGAAATTACATTGAATTTCCATCATGAGACATTTCTTACATTTTTCTTTATTTAGAGATATCATTGATGATTATGACGTAAAGGTGAGAAACTCGTCCACAGTTAAATTGTGTAATCTGCAACCACCATCTCTTAAAAGCAAATCGAGCATGAATGTGGACGAGTTGTTGTCTATCTTTTTCGTAGTCTACTATAAATATCAATGATTTAACCGGTTAATGATACCATAGAAAGACACTAGCAAACGAAAGAGCAAGCAGTATTTGGTGGACGAATTTCCAGTAATCTGTAGCAGACTTTCGCTTTCACAGGGACGATCTGTGTTCCACCAGAAAAGTAATTAATGATTCTTTCTCACCGGCTTTTAAATGATAACCATGAGTCAAACATGAATTTCTGATCAGTTTCCTATGAATCATAGAGAATGTGTTTGCATTAAACACTTATTAGTACTGGTTTTACTCTCAAACAATCTATTTCGGAAAAATCAATAATCGATTGCTAGAAAAATCCAGGCGTTCTCAACAGTGGTATTGATCATACTCTCTGTTTATAAAGTAGGCATATGCAGCAATGCTGCAATGTATAGCATGCATGTAAGCTATACTTGCTTATATAAATTTGCTTTTGAAATACTTATAAAGTAATGTTAACTTTTTATTTATTGTCTATTAGAATCTTCACGGAAAGATTATAATAGGGAATAAATAAAAAGTTAACATTGTGATCCACAGCCTTAGCCTAACTGGGTTCATTGCCGATTTGGGCTCCCTAGATCAAACCCGTTGACGGATGATTGCTGATTGCACTGATCGATAGGACTAGCTGAGAGACAGGCGAAACGAAGGATGAGCATGGTGTGGCGGTGAACGCGCTACTATCCGGAAAGGATAGTAGCGCGTTCGTTCCCCGCAGCGGATGCCTGCGGTCCGAAGTTTGGCAAATATCTCAGCATCACTGTACTTAGAAAGCCTCCAAATCAGTGATGGGTGAGGGACAATTAAAGAAGAACTGATTGAAAAATTACATATACTCTTTAAGCAATTGGCAAATTTTCTTCGACAAGCGTGTAGTGTTCTCAACCCCTCCTCTACCTTATCCATAGAGAAATCGTTGCAAGATTTCGAAAAACTAGCTTCACTGGGTAAAGGTTAGAAATCTTAAAGATAATTGAGTTTGTATTGTGGTGAGGACGTTTCTTCTATAAGTTTTAGAGTGTCAAAAAATTGTCAAAATGAATATGGTAGAAGCCTAATCACCTCGACATTGACGAGGAAGAAAAAAGAACTTTAAACGATAAGTTATCATGGCAGTATGTTGACCGATGATTCAACTTTTTCACTTTTTCTTCTTTAAATCGATAGTATCGATAGTTTTGCCGAGTTGGTTTTTAAATGAAGGGCTTTAAAAGTACAACGTGGAAACAAACGAGTGTGAGCAAGTCAAATTTATAATATTTTTTTCAATTACTAGCTCGAAGCCACCCTTATTCACAAGGAGCCATTCGAGCTCCAGCATGGCTTCTAGTTGAGTGGTAATCTAGTGGTTTTCTCTTCCTTGAGTAGCAAATGGTGCTGGGATTTTAGCAGCTCGCCAAAACAAGCAGTCATTCTTCATTGTGAATCGGAGGGAAGATTTGTCACCCCAAGATTAGGTCGTTATCAAGATGACGGTGAATTCTTACATAGAATTCACTCTTAAGTAAGGCTCAAATAGAAATTTTGAAGATCTTCTCAGCCTCCTTTCTGTATGTCACAGTTCGACATCTACAAATATCTCCTCGCCAAGAAGAAGCGGTAAACCATAAGAAGAGTGGAATTTGCCTTTTCGTTGAACGTTAGGAACAAAACAAACTTTTGACAAAGTCATAGCAAAAGTCAAAAAGTGAGAAGGTTCAGAGAGTAGAAAAAAAATATATTAACGCGCTCGGAATAATTCATCAGTGCGGTTAAAGTTTGCCACCACATAGGCGTTCCAGAGTGATTTGAATTCATCGAGAGCTGGAATGTAACTGAGCTTGTCGTGCGAGTACTGTCATAATAACCGAAGCGAACACTGTGCAGAGAGTGAAAAAGTGAGAGTTTTGTTTTTTTCCAGGGAATGACTACTCTTCTACCAAATGACCGACGTCGATGTGTTGGAAAAAACTCAGTTGGCTAGGCCGTGATCGTACACTCGATGATAGACGGTGCCTTCTCATTACACTGCGCCATAAGCTCCTTTTTTAGAAGGAAGTCAGTAAAGCGACATATACTGCATGGCATTGAGAATGTTTCCAATTTAAATCAGATAATTTGTGATGATCCAGAACTTTCCAAACGTTGTAATAGGAAGAAGTCATTAATCTACCATGACAGAAAGAATAACTGTATTCCATGACAGTCACTTTTTTCCTAGTAATCATTGTTCGCATTCAATTTTCATGATAACTGATAGCAAGCGACAGGAGAACAAAGAGCGGCAGGAATTTTCAAAGCGGTTTGGTTTTTTTTTACTGAAGTAGATAAAATAATCCCATTAAAAAAGACTTACTCGTTTCACCAGTGTCTCTGGAAAGTCCTGTTTAACGGCGATATTCTGTTGTCCGGCAAGGATTATCGCAGCAAGATCAGATGACGACAATCCGGAGACGTCTGAAGCGGTTGTGTTTGTTGGTGATGTACTACATTCATGCACATCGGCGGGAGGCGGAGCACCACACGCAACACTGGGCACGTTTCTTGATGAAGGAGGTGGTCCAACTGCTGTAGGTGACGGAGCAGCGAACCCGTTCATATTCGCTAGCATTCTTCTGAAAGCGGCAGTAATAGGAAAATATTCTTTTTTTTCGAAAATTTATGCCAGCTATATTGAAGTGAGGGAAAGTTGGAACTATTGTGAACTGCATGGAAAGCTAGAGAAAAATGAGAATGGAAGCGCGAAGAATTATGAGGAACCGAGAAGGAATGTAGAATGCAGAAAAACAAAAAGAAGATTTTCTAGCGGAGGCCACTAATATTCTTATTCTTGCCAAGGTACCAAAAAAAATTCTAATTAAATATAAAGTTTATTTGTGGACCGTCCATAAAGGAATACCTAATAACGGCTGGATTGATCTCGGCCTAGGGTAAAATTTCAACAAACGAAACATGTCGTCATAAAAAAAGAAAAGAGATAAAACTACATCCAGACCGTTGTATAAAAAACACAGCTGAAGATGCTATGAGTTCCATGCTCAGATTTTTTTTTTGAGTCAAATGAAAAGTGATTTTCTCATCGTGCAATGGATAGTAGTCCGCTCTAAAGGCAGTTTGGAAATATCCACAAATCCGTTATTGTCCTGCAAAAATGCCAAACTGCGGCTTGCTAAGGATAAGATAAATGAGCTTTTTGTTTTATGGGCGAAAGGAAAGAAAATAAGAAAAGACCAGGTTTTTACAAATGACAGTACATGAATTTCAATTTGAATTCCTTCCAAATCAGTAAACGTCCATGGAATTGTAAAGTATTCGACTTCCACAAAGAGGCTTTCGGTGGTTTTTTCAAGATTTCAGCCATTAACAAGAAAGTGGAAAGAGCAGTGATGTGATGCCGTTCCTCACGAGCACGTTACTGGTTCGATCCTCTATCAGGCTCACTTAACTTTCCAACCCTCTGAGATTGGGAAGTCGAAACCAAGCTTGTCCGGACATCCAGTCCACAAGGGAAGGACTAACCCAAAATTTGGGGAAGAATTGACAGTATTCAGCGACATGCATCGAGTAGACTAGAATGCTCGCGCAATAGCTAAACCACACGCAAAATGTTTGGAGATTATCGCAAAGAATCGAATGCAGGAAGCGCCGGGATCCAAAAAAATAGATGTGAAGACTTGTGGAGTAAAAAGATCGTTAACGTAGAACTCATAATCCTAACATGTATAACCAGAATAGAACTGTTATCAACCGCTCAAAAAAGTCAGAATGAGGAGGGAGGGGTATGTTGGGGTAGAAAGTTGTGGAAGTAGACTTGCAGACTTAAAATTCATAAAAATTCTTGAGATCATGAAGAGGTGAGGAATCGAAGTAGATGGGAATGCAATGTTTTTATCCAGGATACGCTCATCGATGATGTAGAACGAGTAGATATTTCCGCCAAACTCATCGATCCCACTTAAAGGTTCTCTCATTGCTCAGAGACTTAGGATAGCATCTCAATCTCTTCTGAATTTTATTCATTAAAAAGGTGAGCGATGTCTTCTACGTTACAATCGATAAACAGTCAAATTTTACACACCAGACCTTCTGTAGCAATAATGCTAATGTGGTCCAACAAAATATGGATACACCTGAAGGTTAGTCGTAAACCATTTGATTAGCAGATAAGAGAAGATCTTATAAAAACAGATCTATCAGATAGAGCTGAACCTCAAGAGAATCTAAGCACTTCGTAAGCTGGCGACCTACAAGAGGTCTGTCTCTCACCCTCATTAACAGTAGTCTTAACGGTATGAACGATATTTCAGCCAAAACACTTGAGTCATAGTCGAAACCACACTATGAAGGAGCACTTGAACAACAACAGTAAAATAACTGAAAATTGTACATCCGAGAATTGGAGCAAGGCTGCGTTCAAAAAGAACCTAACGACAGGATAAGCGATACACAACTAGCAAGCAGTTTCAAATTTGATCGGTATCGTCGTTCGTTGTAAGTGTTGGTTTACGGAGCATAGAAGGGGGATTAAGAGGCTGTGAAGATGAGTTGAAGCGATAGCGCGGTGCGCTTGTAGTAGTAATGCGATGTGGGGCTTAAGCAAGCGGAGGGGTTCGGAGTGGGTGAAGCCATACCTCAAAGCTTGCTAGGATTATGTCGCTATGCTCTTAAATTGATGACTTCTACAGTCAGACAGACGGACGTAGACATATGTATGTACGCACATGCATAAACACACACATACATACAACATACAAACACACAGACGGAAACATACACAGGCGCACATATATGAAACGAAACAACAGAGAGGAAGAAAAAAAACCTGACGTATCACTAGGCAAATGTTGCAAGCGCCCGCAGCATACGGTAGGCACGACTACCTGATAGTGCCCGTTGCAGTTCGTGTAGTTCAGGAACCTGAGAACTGCGATGATAAATTTCATGGATGATTGTTAGCCATGAGAGAAAATCCCATACTAGCTCATTGCACAATAACAAAAGTCCCATTGCGTAACAATGCCTCTTCCATACATTTACATTTTTCGTTATACTTACTTGATACTTGATACTTGAACGGCCCGTCATCACTAGTTGTGCGGACCCAAGCATAATCACCATTTTTCGGACATTTGTTGGTTTAGCCAATGTGGTTCTCTGGAGCCCAGAGGTCAGCATGGCTAAAGTCTGCCCCAGGTCTTCACCACCACAAGCAGTCGCAACCCTTGTGGATCAGAGGGAGATTTACAACCATGCGACTTTGATACCAAGACGGTAGTGGATCCTGCTATTGGTTTACTTTTAGCTAGGCTTCCTGATAGAAACGCCAGATTCCCTCTCAGCTTAGCAGACCCTGCCGGAAGACGAATTCCCCCGCTGTACATCTCAGTCCGACACCCAGTAACACCTCCCAGCCACGATGAGGTGGTAAACCGTTGGGAGGATTTATCGTTATGGATAGAACAAATATACAACCTCTATCATAATACAATATGGACTCTTTGATATATATCGTAAAGCAACACGGTATTAGTATAAATATATCTCTATACAATACAGAAGCCACCAAGCGAAACAGCACCGTCCGCCTCTTCGATCCCTTCTGGATAAAGACAGTGCCTTATCGGACACCACAGTTGCTGTCAGAAAGTTCGAGACTTTCTTACGATCAAGGATTTAGCAACAGTAGGATGTTTTAGCTCGCATATAGAAGGACAGAATAGAAAAATCTGACAAACAGTCGCTAAATAATTTCGAAAGTTGCTGGCTCGATTTTCAGTCGATGAACCTAAGCCGATTTATGCCAGGCTAGGCAACTTGAGGATATAGTCATAAACTGCCAGTATTGAAAAAAAATTGTTGTCAACGGACAATCATTCTCAATAAAAACCGCCCTGTATAAAAGAGCGCCGTCGGGTGAGGTTGCCTCATTGGAGCGGTGCTTCACTGAAGAAGATTCGGCTCGAGACGAAGACGAATACGCCATATCGAGAAGAGGATATACTAGGCAATCGACTCGGATCGTCGTCTCCGAGGAAGACGAACATGTCGACGTCGAAAGATTAGCCGAGTAAACACCTTTATAAGCCTCGTGTTAGCTTAATAATCCAAGAGGGTATTAACATTTTACAGTTTAGATAAGATCTCAGGATCGACTTTCTATTAACCTCGGCATTGGATTGTAAATTAGCCGTTCTCTTTCTTAGTAATCGCGAGGTTGTTAAGCAGCATACATTTACTTCCATACAGTAACACGCGTCAAACATATGCCACTCCGAGCAGCTGTTCTTCCTCGTTGGAAGGGGTGAAAAAAGCGGCTCTGAAGAAGGCGATTCTGCCGAAACGTCAGCTACGGTTGTGTTGCATGTGTGTTATTGTATGGAAGGAAACGTATGCTGTTTAACAACCTCGCGATTGCTGAGAAAGAAAATGACGAATTAGGTAAGATCGCTACGAAGAATCCTAGCGCTCGTCTAATAGGACTCAAGCGATCACAACTACACTGGTTCAGTGTTTTTTCACAAATGTAAGTGAGAAAATAGCTTTGTACTTAAAATATGTCAGTGTTAATAGTAGCCATAACGGATAGGGAAGTTTCAAAGGGTGATGAGAATAATGATCGAATAGTCAAGTTCCATTCTAGCTGCTGTTTTTCTTTACGTGTAGTAAGCAAACGAGAGAGTACTTTGGAAAACCTGAACTTTGATGCATTGGTAATTTAGAACTAAAGTTGCAGGTGTTTGTGAAAATTACGTGCACTGTCACATCTTTTTAATGTTAATGCTTTTGTCTTCCACTTTTTATATTCAATCAATATTCATATTCAATTATTAGCTTAAAAATAGAACACTTATAATTCCGATTGGTTCTGTTTTTGCGCTAATCTGGGCTGTGAGCTCGCAAGACAAACGCCGTAAATGACGTCAAATCGAAAGAAGAAGATGAGAATGGAGATGAGCAGGACCGAAGATGACGACGTATTGGTGTCTATAATGATCACAGGAAGACGAGGCAGAACTGAAAACAACGATTCACAGGGTTCCAATCGAGCACAAAGCAGAAATGTCACAACGACAACTGCGGTCCACGTCAACCAAACACTAAAGCATTCGTGTCGAACCTATTTTGCTATAAGATTACGTATAGCCTATTGGTTAGAGGTGCCTTGCACATACGCGGCCCTGGGTTCGATCTCTGTCCCTAGCGAACTACTTATGGCCAACTAAACCTACAGGAGCGGAAAGTTGGTACCAGAGTTGTCTGGGAGGCTAAAGAGACTGACTTTCGGCAGTTATCGACAATTATTTCTTAGTTCGAATATACATTCAACCAGCTCTACGATGCCTAAACCCTACGGCACAAAGGCGATTTCCCGAAATCACGCAATAATTTCTTCATGAACAACGTAGAGCATCAGTTGGGAACATTAAGCGCTCATAGAGGAGACTCTGCTTATTGCTTTAAGAGTATATGCACTTATATGAAGCATTCTTCTCATCTTCGATTTGTCTTGAATAAAAATTGCCGAAACATTAAAAACCGGCTTTAAATTCTTAAATTTTTAAAGCCTTTCAGAGAAAAACGGTAGTTATAATCGATATATTGGGAAACATCATCTTGTCTTGTGGAAGGGAACCTCGCTGGTCCGTTTTACTTTCGTGTTCGAAACATGAGCCTAGACTTAGGAAAACAAGGAAAAAGCGTTTCGGTGGTCAACATAGTGAAAATTTCATCTTCGTAGAATAAGTCTTGCAGTACATTGTAGTAATTTTACTGCAATTAGTGAACTCAGCTAAGCGCTGAGATATGTTAATTCGAAGTTGAAAACGGCCATGGTCTTTGTATCTGATGACTCTTCTAGAGGTCTTCACGCCGTGACGTAAGCGATAGTCGAAGAAATAAGCATCCGTCGGGAAACAATCAATATCGAACGCTTTATACTTTTTATTTTGCTCTGACACTCGGTCAAAAGTAGATCCCATAAGAAAAGTAGACGATGTTCAATGATTGGACAAAGACGATACACTTAAATCTATATTAAGCCATGAATTTCCATGAGAGAGTGGCCTGTAGATGGAATCATCAAAACCGCAAAACTTCTTCGCTATCAGTGTAACCATAGGGCAAAGAGGAATTGCCACGGAAATCAACCTGACCAGAACTTCGAACTGCAACGTGAACGATGGAAAGTCGTCGAAGGAATAAAGTCAGTTTTATTCCACAACAAAACCCGCCCACATATCCACAAGCAGTGCTGTATACATTGTATGAACTTGCACCTTAAATTTTGTTCCAATCCATAGCACTCATCGAACAATCTACAACCACGAAGTGCACTCAGGCCATCAAATATCTCGCGAACTAATTAATGCTGGAAAAATTTTTAGAAATAAAGTTGCTACTGGAAATCCATCAAGGAAGCTAGTGGGCTCAGAATTCTAGAATTTTCGAGGAACGGAGTGACGAAACTAGTATATCGCTGGCAAAGATGAAGTAAATTGTATTCATTAGTAACTTAAATTACACATTAGCTTTGATATTTAGTAGGTAGATAAATTTAGCTTAGTCGAACTTATTTTCCGCAAAAAAGACCTAATGTAAGAAAAGCAGAATCGTTTTAGAATGGGGGTATTTTTTGAAAAGTTAAATTCCATGCAGAAACTAAGTGAGAACAGCAAAGGATTCGCTCGGAAATATTAGAGAGTACGGTATGGACGACGATTTTCCTATTCTGAAACCAACGTGGAACATATGTCGGAGCAGTAGGAATCGAGAAAAAGGTTCATAGAAAAGAAGAAGAGGAAGAAGGAAGAAAAAGTTTGAGGAGAAGAGGAAGACGATGACGCAACGAGAATGTAGAGTTCGAAAACAGTCGCCGAAAAACATTTATATGAAGTAATACGAAACATTAGAAAATCTATTGACAAAAACAGTTTCAGTTTCCACTTAGAAATTTTTTTTCTGCTTTCTGATTGTACTGATAGTAAAAATTTCTCTAAGACTGTGGCTTGTATACAGTATTCCTAAATCCAACAAAGCTTCACCGAATATCTTCATACTGCTTTTTGTTGTTATTTCGCAACATTAATGTCGTTGTGGGTTTCTCACGTAATCCACCTAATCCCTTCTTGCATAGCATAGATTCTATTCGAATTGAAGTAGCAGTTCTTCGTACACAAAGCTTAAGGGTATTTGCCGCTTAGTTTGATTAAGCTAAAGCTATTGAAGCTAGTCAGGCTTAACGGCTTAAATCAGCAAATTCAGAAAATTGCGACAAATGTCATATCATTGAAGGATAACACAAAGAACCGGCTTGTCATTTCATACTTGGGACTTTTTTTCCGAGGAAAGAGCAGGTTTCAGAGGAAGGAAGGAGTTTAATGACGAAAGCATCACAGAACAACGCTAGTGATAACAGGTAGGATTTCCACTGAATAATTTATGATAAGCGCTTGTAACGAAGTGATTGGAGACACACTGTAATACATACATGGTCGTCGGTTCAATCGTCCGGTTCGGAGTAAATCCTCTATCCGTCCGCGGTTTAAAAATTAGTATTAGGATAAAGAACTTGACTTAGCAGTAATCAGTAGACTCTGGGAAGTAACTATATATGCCTCATATGTATCCAGTCATCTCTCCGATGATACGAATGGAGTTGAATGCACAGCGTATCGCTGAGGGTTGTTTAGTGCCGGACGCTTCCACGCTTAAACTGTTCATTTCAAACAGAAAATTATTGAGACTTTAATGATGCTGAGATATTTGCAAAACTCCAAACCGCAGGTTTATGCGGTGGAGAACGAACGCGCTATTGTCCTTTCCGGGGAGTAGCGCGTTCACCACCATACCACGCGGGTCCTTCGTTTCGCCGCTCCCCACCGCATACACCTGCGATCCGGAGTTTTGCAAATATCTCAGCATCATTGAAGTTATATTTCACAATGTATACCCTGCCGTTAAAAAGAGTAGGCAGTAAATAATAAGTTAAAATATTGAGACATTGTTGAGGAAACAGCCGAGGATAAAGTTGAATTTTGTGGTGTTGGGGCACGTATATTTGGTACGTATGGATGCATGCTGATAACCTCTACTACCGGGTCACTCTCAACGACAAACACATTGTATACAAAATTAGGCATTCCTTTGTGACTGCGTTGAACTAGTTTGCAACCTTTTTTTCAACAGGAGAAGCTGATCGAACTAAACAGCTACCGAATAAAGTCGTAGTAGAAAAACGAAATTGGAATACAATAGGCTATTATAGAGTTGTAAGCAGCTATTCTATTCTTTATTTCCCTTGTAAGATCAGCCGACGACTAATTCGACGTCTCCAGTATAAAAACATACTGTAGCCCAGTAATATCATAATCTTCAGGCAACAGCCTGCATAATGATAAGGGGATTGCGAACAAGCTTTTACGAAATCAGTACCATCACCATAGTCCATAAGGTCTTCACAAAATCGACACACCACAATAGCAAATTCTGACAAAAACATACTGTATCATAGCTTTTTAGCTAAGACCTTGACCAAATGCTCTGCACCATTCGGATGATTAATATTAGGATGAGACATGAGTTGATTTCCACTCGTAAGATGGGAAAATAACAGCTTGCCTTCAATTTCAAGCAACATAGCTTATCTCAAATCGAACTTTATCCGTTGAAATGAAAGCCATTACAATATACAAGTAGTAGCCTGCAACACAAGTGCTCTCCTGTTTAAAAAATATAAAAATGGAATTTTTGGAAAGAACCAAATTCATTTAGTGCACTTCTTTCGCATTTCGGAAACGAAAGCAGCTGAAGAAGCGGATGTCGTCCATTAGAATGCGACAATGCTCTGATATGTTGATGCTTATGGTAGCCGGCATTCCGTTTGGGATTTACTTGATACTTGAATGGTCCACCTTCACTGGTTGTGCAGGCCCCAGCAAAACCTCCATTTTTGGAGATTTGCGGTGCGTGCAGCGCAACGCAGTGATCGGAAGCGCCCTACAACACACATGTGGAATCGATCTCCGTGCCCATGGCCCCACCAAGCCTTCCATCTCTCCGGGGTCACAAAATTGGTATCAGACTTGTCAGGGAGGATAGCAGCACTGGCTCGATACATTGGTAGGCCACTGCGAGTAATTGTAAGGGCCAGATATGCATTCAATCACCTCCGAACGATGCTTAATGAAGTCGAATACATGGCGCATCCCTCAGAGATTGTTTAACGCCAAGAGCTCTATCCTTTTATCCTTTATTTTTAAAGACTTGCTGGCTAAGCTATTCTGGTTTCCTAGAATCCTGAGGTCGGCCTAGCCAAAGTCTGCCCCAGGTCTTCACCACCACAGGCAGTCGCAGCCCTTGCTCATCAGAAGGAGATTTGCCCCCCATGCGACTTTGACACCATGACGGTGGTAGATCCTGGGATTGGTTTACTTTTAGCTAGGGTTTTTAATGAAAAGGCTAGGCTCATTCTCAGCTTAGGAGATCCTTCCAGGAGATGAGTCTCCGCTGTACATCGCAGTCCGGCACCCAGGAACACCTCCCAGTCACGATGAGGCGGTAAACAGTTGGGTGGGCTTGGGGTTTCAAAAGAATAAAATTCCGTCCCTATTTTTCTTGGAAATTTTAATTGTAGAAAACACTGAAAATCAAATCGTAGTTGTAAAAAGTCGTATTTAGTCTTAAGTAAACAGAGCTGAATCTCTTCTATAAACCTATCACATTTCCAGCTCCTCAAATATACTAGTTACTGAAAAATATAACAGCTTTAGAAAAAATAGCTCCAGACCTCAAGTGTTAAGGTCCATTCATAGGATTCTGTTCTAAAGGTGCAACTCAACAGTTGACAGAAACTCTGTTCAGCGCAAAGGGTTGTGATCACAGCTAGTCCAGGTTACGAGTGCAGCCAATTTGAGAACTGCACCGCCGGCAACTTAACAAAAGGGAAATAACGTCTCATCGACTGTCAAACTACAATGATAACGTATGCAATTCGTTTATAAGCGATCGTTTACACGCTAACGACGTCGATGACAGAGTGCATTGTGAATTAGCGGTTAATAAAGGGTGTGGAGTGTGTGAAAATCAGAACATCACGTACCAAAATCCAAAACTATTTCCGAAGCAGAGCAATTCGTGTGCAATATATGCACAGTGAGCACTAAGCCATAAGTGGATCTAGCAAAATAAACTTATATTTTCAACCCAGTACATCTTCCTTTCGCTTTGTTTCATTGTAAAAATCATCCAGGAAGCGATCGGATTCGCGTATGGGGTTGGCTGCGACGTCAGCACTTCTGCGCTTAATGACATATTGAAGCTGATTGCACATGATTTTCTCTGGGATCCCAAGATGACAGTGTTGGAATGCTCTCAGATCTTCTTCGCAAATAGTTGCTTACAACCTCATAGATCAGAGGAGCCTCTTTTTTAATCTGACTTAGACTCTTCTACAACAGGAACAGTTCTAGCTATTGCTCGGCAACCGAGGATGACCCAAATGGCCCAAAGCTAGCACTGCACAATTACCAGAAAAGATATAAGATTAAGCAAACAGCAAACATTTAGGTCTTTTTTCAGTCTTTCTGTTTTTCTATGGAGAATTCAAACTTCGTCCGACTCTTAAATGCCTACTGTGATATAAAAGCTCAAAGCCTTCAAAATTTCAGAGAACCGTTATATTATATACTCGACTGTTTACCTTTACAACAACGAACGGAGGTTGACAAAGTCCTCATTGCGGTATGACTACAATGTCTAATTTTTTTTTACTGCCTATTATTTTTCCATGAAAGGCCATTATGTAAGATACATTAACAATGATGATGAGATATTTGCAGAACTTGGGCCCCAAGCCAGATTTGAACCCGAGATTACCCTTTCTGGGGGCACACGTGTTACCCACTGCGCCACTAACGATCTTGCTTTGCTTTTCTCTCAGCTACTTTGCTCTAACGGTTTTTTAATTATAGCTCCTACATATCCACCTATACAAATCGTATCATTTCACTTTGAAGGATTTTCAGAATGAAGTCGATGATGGAGAAGAAGTCCTTGTCGACGACATACTTCAGGGATTTCGTGTCAGCTACCACAATGCTAACAGATGACGGCAAGTGGAATACGTTCTAAAATTTCCTAGACAAGATCTTTAAAAGTAAGATAACGCACTCAGCAGGGTTGTGCAGAATTTGTGCCTGTTTTATGAAAGGCCTCTATACTTTTATAACATTTTGTGAGCAATTTTTCCCTCTAATGAACTTTCATCCGGCACAATACTCTTAGTAACACCAGCCGACTATGGTAAAAAGCTAATGTTCTAAATTGATTGCTTTCTTTCACAATACAACAACTACATACACCTAATTAAAAGAGTTTGAGCCGATAAGCTGAGATCCATCCAAATGTTAATACAGTCTAAGCTGCTGTCGTTCTAAGCGTTATTAAAGCTGAAGCTGTACTACGGGAAAACGACGGGAACCTCTACTAGAAACATCAACATACACCCTCACTCTTTTCGATCAACTTCATTGCAAGCTTACTGCTATTGGTGAGTTGTAGATGTTTTGAAGTCGATTAATTACCGTAGACTCCTTATTCCATCGAAACGACAGTGCAAATAAATCGACAGTTCTAAGCGATTTATCAGTAAAGAATGCATGACTCTAGTAGAATACCGATAGGTAAAAATCAACATGATTGAGATGATGCAGGAGATGTGGTGGATGTGAGAAGTTGAACTGGTTGACGATGATCGTGGTCTAAAATAACGTGTGGTGTGTACGGGAAAATGAACTGAGCAAGTGGGATAACCTCACGGAAGAATGCGATGGGTGTGTGAAGAGGGAGTAGCTGACGCTTTCTTGAGTGCAGTAGGTAAACTGGCCAGTTAAGAAGAAGCTCTTCCAAAAACGATATAAGCCAGACTGATCAAGTGGAAATGCTATCGTAGAAGGATGTGGTGAGTGAGGATGATGAATTGACTAGCTGGAAGAACACTATCGCGTCCCGAGGCTACCAAGCTTCCGATCCTTTCTGGGTTGGTGAATTGGTACGGGACTTGAGTGGGAGTGTGAAAACATTAACTAGATGGATCAGTTGTCTACTTAAAGTTATCGTATAGTTAATGTCTACTTGGTTGCTTAGGCACTTGGATGACTCGTCTTCACTGATTGTGTGGGCTCCAAGGTAGTTTCCATTTTTTTTGAGCTCTGCTGGTTTAGCCGTTGTGGTTCTCTGGAGCTCTGAGGTCAGCCTCGCCGAAGTTTGCCGCAAGTCGCCACCACTACAAGAAGTCGCAGCCTTTGTGGATTAGAGGGCGATTTGCCACCATGCGACTAGTTTGATACCAGGACGGTGGTGAACCTTGGTATTGGTTTACTCTTAGCTGGGCTTCCAAATAAAACGGCGGACTCCTTCTCAGCATGGGAGATTGCTGAGGTGATGAATCACCCCGCTGCACATCGCAGCCGGACACCCAGAGACACCTCCAGCAACAATGAGGCGCTATGCCATTGGGAGGCTTAAGGACAGCACAATTACATTTACAGTGGTACGAACGGTGCCGAAAGCATGAAGTATTTCTGGTAGACTTTGGACTGATCAACGTTCTAGTTTTCTGTCCTTAATGTCTTATTCGCAAAAATGCATAGATTTGAGTGGTTTTCAACTGAACTAATAGAAGCCACCGAGATTCATCTGAACTTGAAGAGTGATGTCATTGTTTGCTATGAGTGCATTAAAATAAATACATAACATCGTAAATGTGTTAAATGTGTTTACAAAAAAAGGATAAAGCACTCGGCGTTGATCAATCCTTGAGGGAAACGCCATGCATTCGACTTCATTAAGCATCGTTTGGAGGTGATTGAATGCATATCTGGCTTTTACAATGACTCGCGGTGGCCTACCGATGTATCAAGCTGCTGCTATTCCCTCAGACAGGTCTAGTACCAATTTGCCGACCCCTGAGTGATGGAAGGCTTGGTGGGCCGTAGGGACGGGGATCAATTCGACGTGTGTGTCGCAGCGGCGCCTGCAACCACTGCGGCACATGCGCAATTGTGCTTACATATGGTAAGATAATCTCTTTTATAAACCTAGTGGCTTTCATCAGGATTATATTATTTATAGCAGGATGAGACATTCACTTTCTGAAAGGTTTTTTCTGAAATTGTTAAATGTTAAAAGTTTGCGAACGAACAGAAAGAAATTGATGAGATATTGTGCAACACTTTGGCACTCTTCAGTACTAAGCTCTCCAATGCATAGAATATAAATAATACGACATTCAACTTATCTACAACTGTGTGCATTGACTCCAATGCATGACATGAGAAAATGTTGGGGACTTTTAACCTTAAACTAACAACTTATCTCATATCGTTCCCTACTAACTGATGTAAAAATCATTAGAATCTCCCAATCTCTGCTAATGCGATAGCAGTTTTGTTATTCTACTTTGACGAGTTACTTCTCTAATAGAGTGCGAAAATTGAATTTCTATCATTTTTATTTTGATTACATTCGTATTTCGTATATCAAAGGAATTCAACCGAAAAAAGTTTTTTAGTCCTAAGATGGCTCGAAGGCTACGAAATCCGTTATGAAAATCATAAATATCATCAAACGGGTTGACGATGATCTCTTCACTGAATCTGTGATGCTTTCAACTCCTCAGCTACTTCGGTAATCGAGAAATCCTTTCGAGCCCATCGAAGGCACAGCACCATCATTGAATGAAAAAGTTGTAGATTGAAGAAAAGACCAATGAAAAGAGTTAGGAGCAGTTCATCTGAGCGTAAAAAGTGGACGAAATCAGAAAACCTACTTAGTAAAAGTTTATTGTCAATGGAAAAAAAGAAAGATTGGAATTCGTTTGAAGTCTTCAGTAAAGTGGGACGATTTTGTTGTGTAGTAGAAATATTCCAAATGGAAACAACAGCGGGCCTGTTATGATCAGCGAACACGCTGGATTTCAATGGGGAAAAAACGCCATAAAATAATGTTATGTCTTATTGATACGTTTGACGACACAAGAAATCGAATCTCCCACTATCGATAAAAATTACAGGCTAGACAAAACTTAATGTTATCGTATTGTCGTTTAATAGGACAAGAATTGTAGAGCGGGTAATGCAGAAGTAGTGATGACGTTAAACACAAGCACAGTCAAAACCATGGTTCGACCCACAACCAGACCAAAAAAACCTCCCATACCTTCGCGTCGGCGAGACGTTAGCGGACTGATCCGGGAAGCTTCACGCAAACCGCACAATCTATATACGCCCTTGCACCGCCATCTCGGGATTCTAATGAGAAAAGACTCGAGCAGTATTCAATGACGTTGATCAAGAAGACCAAAGGTCTTCACGCAGTAGCGGAACTTAAGAGGAAATCTGAAGATCTTCGTGGACGATAAGTGAAAAGTGGAGAGCCGAATAAAAAAAAGTGCTTTGTTCCACAAAACGATCTTGGGCCGTGAAAAATATAAAACGAATAAAAGTGATTGTGACTAAATAGACGATTTGGTAGATCAAGTACGATCACGTGTTAAAATGAAGTTGGGGTGACCAGATGAACACTAAAAAGAATTGCAATGTCTAATTCAACTCTTCTTTGAACTTCCTCATTAGAATTCCGACAGATAACGATTCACAACGTCTGACTGGCTGGCTGTCTGGCGGTCTGGCATCAACAGATCGCTGTTACTCGTTGGTAGGACAGTATCCGGAAAAATTTCCTGATATTTTCAATGATGCTGAGATATTTGCAAAACTCTGGACCGCAGGTGTCTAAGGTGCGAAACGAACGCGCTATTGTCCTTTCCGGGGAGTAACGTGCTCACCACCACACCATGCGGGTCCTTCGCTTCGCCTGTCTCTCATCTAGTCCTATCGATCTTTCGCCGTCAGCAATTTCCTGATATTGTTGTTTGCCTGATTTTCCGGGTCTGTTTAGTTTTATATTCCTGACTACTTTCGTTTAGGACCCGTCTTTATGAATCGTAACGAATCTCAGATCAAATTCCAATTCAACCACAACGAATAAGACCATAGAAACGTCTAAGTTATCAAGATTTAATTTGTGTGTGGCAAAGAACAGCTACTTTAGGTAATGTGCTCATGGAAGTCTGAAGAAATTTCACAACCATCTAACTAAAGTTTAGCGTAAAACGAGAATGTAACGAGGAGCAGTGGTGCTCTAGAGTGCTTTGACAACGACATTGGAGTCTGGTTCATATAAATCTCCATCAAAACTTTGTCAATCCTTAAACCACAAATTCGTAAATAATTATTTTCACTACGGTGATTACTTAGGCGCGTGTGGCGCAGTGGTCGGAGGCGCTTTTCAAACACACGGAATCGATCCCCGCGCCCAGGGCTGACCAGGCCTCCCATCCCTATGGGGTCGGTAAATTGGTGTCAGACCGTTTAGGAGGATAGCAGCACTGGCTCGATACATCAGCAAGCCAAGGAGAGTCATTATAAAGGCCACATATGCATTCATTCACCTACGACGACGCCTGATGAAGTCGAAGGCATAGCTTATCCCTCAGGGTTTGATCAAAGCCGAGAGCCTTAGAGCCAGATCTAATCTAACGGTGAGAACCATTATATAATCAAATAACACGAAGCTTCCCGATATTAAATAAGGAATCCAAGGCTGTTCTAAGTGCTTACTTGGACTTGCTTCAATGTGTCTTCAACATAACCGCTTATTTCAACGCATCCGTTTTCACTTCAAGATAATTCTCAATATTTGCGTGTAGACTAACGCACAGCGTTGTCAGATCGACGTGGATCGGTCCTCGAGCACAAGATTTCTACTTGAAATGTGTGTCATGCCGATGAACGTTGAGCAGAGGAACGCTGGTGGCTTCTGGTAGACGCACAGTCCCCGAGCCTTCTACCTATCGATATGTGAATTATCTTATTTTCACGACGGAGTTTTCGTTTTCTAGCACAGCCTGAGTCAATATTATTCCGTTGAACGCTGGCAGAACAGTACAAACAAACACACACACACCCAGACACACATACATACATACATACATGCATACATACATACATACATACACATACATACGTACATACATACACATATAACCACACACTCGCACTCCTCAAATTGCAGTGATATGAGTTCGCCAAAGAGAGGAAACAAAAGTTCCCTATCGATAGTAAAGTTCGTCATTGACGATAACGTCAACTTCTCGAACGCCCACAGATCACTGACGGCAGTAGTTGTGTTATTATCATGACAGCCGATCAACGCAAACATCAGAAAGTCGTAACGAAGTCATTATGAACTGAACTGCAGTTCGGCCGAAATTCTGCTCCAGATTAGTTTGCTATATGGTGCTTTCATTAAAAACCAATAGCACTATAGTTCATAAACTCCACGTTGATTTATGGTTCATACATAATGATGAAAATAAGACGAATGCCATGGAAAAATTAGTCAAAGAAGCCCAACTAACCACAAAAATTTTGACACTGGAAGAGGGTTATCCGATTTTTATACTATGATGTGTTATTTGTCAAAGTATCGTGACCAGAAAGGAGAACGGATTTGACGGAGCAATCAGGAGTGATGAGCGCCTACTAGGAGGGTAGTCAGACTACCACTGTTGAATTTACTAATGAATAGATTCCATCAAATCGCATTAATATAACCTATCACTACGTTCAGACCAGAAATGCTGAATTATTATAACCTTTCGTTGAAGGTGGTCAATACTAAATAAAGATAAGTTAGTTCTACACTTACTTAGGGCGTATTTTCCTCCAGCGGTTCATTACATCATGCCCGTCCTACTCCAATGTAATAAAAAGAAAGAAAGTACACTGCGTTGTTTCGGCTTCTTGCCTCAAACACTAAGTGGATGGTTCGTCTTAGAAGTTGATGTTGAAGTTGGACAATGTGCTGTGTTACATCTTAGTCGAAACTTGATATATCTACAGGACAGTGCACTTTGTTTCATAAAGGCATCAGTTCCATCGCGGCACAAACGTTGAGCTCATCTGGAGACCTATGCTCTGTCTGTAACAGCTTACGTTTGAATGCTGAGAAGTGTCTGCGCATTCCGGAGCGCGAAGACTCGCTGATAATGTGTCGGCACAGAAAAACATCTACCGCTTTGCATGTCATTCTGGTCTAAACGAAGTAAACGCACATAAAAATGACTGTTGTACAGCTGTAGCCGTCGCTTCTATCGATTACTAGCGTTTTCAGCTTTTCACATTCTTCTTTTGTCTAATCGGAATCAGCCGCTAGGTGAACTAACGTTATCCCCGTTATTCGGTAGATTGCTTGAATTTACTTTCTTGGTAAACCTGATTATTCTCCAAAAATAGGTGAAAAAAGACACTTTGAAGACCAATGAGTCGACATAGCACAGCGCCTTTTTACTGCTCGTATGCTCCTGCGCGGAAAGAATTGTAAACGGTGCACGATCAGCTGGGCGAAGGCGCTAATTATGGGCGCTAATTATGGCAAACATCATGAGACCATTGAAGAGTTATTTAATAGTAGAAGCTAAAATACAAATAAACAGCTTGATTTCAACAATTAATCATAGTTCCCTGTACTGAATCACTTACGAAGCTATTAACCGTCAAGGAAATCGTATATCAAAGTGTCAATTCCGTCTTGTTGTAAGAAAAGATGGTAAGCCAGTAGGCTCATATGTAAGGAGAAATATTGATGCTGTCAGAGTTTCATGTGAGGACCTCTATTTTTATTGCTTTAAGCTAGCGGATACCCGTAGATGGCTTGCCAAGTTCTGTCATGCATGCTGCAATACTAGCTTGTCATTAAATTTACGCGTGGAACTTATTTGTTAAACAGAGCAAAATAGCTGTTTCATAACTGCAA
The DNA here is from genome assembly GCA_900624975.1 of Angiostrongylus costaricensis. Taxonomy (NCBI): domain Eukaryota; kingdom Metazoa; phylum Nematoda; class Chromadorea; order Rhabditida; family Metastrongylidae; genus Angiostrongylus; species Angiostrongylus costaricensis. The sequence goes on along the minus strand of UYYA01003818.1, from coordinate 158,591 downwards.
ACTTTTTCCAGGATACTTTCCAAGTATTTGTTAGTTACTTTCAAAATGTTTGCTGGTAAGTAATGTTTCCATCTAGCATTTTATTTTAACTGAATCGGAGATGACAGACGTTTTTGAATGACCAGTTCTTATCACCAGGCAGCGCATTAATGAATGGTAAGAGCCAACGCTGACAGACTGAATGGTGCAAGCTGTACATGCGCTCTCACAAGCAGATATTTTTGTCACAATATGCTTTGATAAGGTTCTGTGCAGTTTTTGCAACTTTTTCTGAACGAAGGCCTTTCGATCAGCAGTGCCAGACAATCCTCGGATACCTCGGAGTTATCAATCCCAAACCGATTAAGTGTTATACCACGAAATTCTCATTACACCAGATCGCCAACAATATAGTAAGATGGCGTTATAACAAATACTGCGAAGAAAGATAAGGAAGGAACAAATATCTAAAAAGAAGACTATGAATACTTTTGTGAAAACAAGTAACTAACCGAAAAATTTCATAACTCAAAAAACGAAAAGTTGCAAAAAATAAGAAAAACTGCTCACGTTCAAAGACAATCTAAGAAGTAACTTTTTGTGAATTGAGAACAATGGCCACACCTGGCGGGACCATGATGGTGGACATGCGCCAGGCGTGCTACCGTATCCCAAGACGCTGCAGTGGCCAATAGCAACGATCGTTGCTTGGATTCGGATGATGACATAGTGGATCAATGAAATAATTTATTCATATAACAAAAAAGCAAGCTGAAAATGAATTGAACAATAGAAGCATTTGCACGAATCCAACGCGACCGTTCAACTCGTACTACTTGACCACTGCGACAATCCGCGCTCTTTGGCAACGGACAGCCAACTTCTAGCCTTAAGTTTTCAGCCATTTTCTCCAAAATCTACCAATCATATCAACAAATTTCTTCTATAAACACAACTTTCGTTAAGAAAACCTTCTTTTAAAATGATAACAGCGTTGTGGCCTTCTTCCACGGAAAAAATAAACGTGCTGTTCAAAAAGTAAAATACACAAAGAAAGCAACAGAATTCCCAAAACTTTCGCTCAGAAAACATTAAACAGACATACTTTACTGTTTGTTAAATTGCTGAATTCTTTGAATTTATTTTCTAGACTTGAATTTACGCAGGCTGTCACTTGGACGTTAGATTGTACAATCGACATTCTAGAAACAATTAGCGCCGAAGCTCCTCTCGAGGAGCTTCCTCGACTTCCCGAAAAATCCCTGGCATAGGACTTTGCGAGTATGAGCTAGCCGGCGAAGTTCGTCGACAGCTCGCTGGACGCAATCGAGATGTCTGGAACTCGTAGGTGTGTTCCTGACTACATAGGAATAGGTAGACCCAACATATAGATATACCAGAAAGGTTGAATAAAGCTCTGCAAAGTTGCTTCGGAAAACCTGTTCACGCAAAATAGTATAGTTGCCAACCATAAATAAACAGTGGAACTTCCATGGCTCGCGTTTGAATGCACCACTACAGCAATGAAAACACGGATGTTTTCTGAAACCTTCACCCATGAATTTCCTATGAACGTCTTTATCAACCACAGGAATCCGGAAAAGGAAAAGTTAACATAAAGCCTTAATACTCGCCCAAATCTTTTCGTAATATATAACGTTGGCGATTTTTTCCCTCAGACAAATCGAAAAGCCAGTTTCCAACTCTAGAAGGCAGAAAGGGTTGACCAATCCTAGAATCGAACCAACAGCAACATTTGCGTTGCAGTACACCTCTAACCAAAGCACTACACGCCCCACCTCACTACTACGGTCTCAGATGAAAAAATACTATATACGACTGTACTATAGTGGAAGAGAAAGTTCAGCTGTTAATTGAGCGATATGACGCATTCGTTTGTTGGACTCATTTTCGCAGTGGTTTCTTTTCTACGCGTTGATCCAACAAAATCCAATAAAATCGTTAGCATCCAACCACTTCTCAGTGTCTCAATTACTAACTCGTGTTAGTTACGAGTTCCTGAAGAGCGCAAAAGTTTTGCATACTCATTTCAATTTCTTCCGAAATATTCCAAATATTCGTTTTACAATTTTGTGCACTTTCTTATACTTCAAACGACAAGATATGTTTTAATATGAATCAGAAAAGTTAAAAGGCTGGTGAAAGGTAGGATCGTGATGATGAGCAACGATGGACGACCTATGGAGGTTCTCCAAATGTCTTTCTGTTCTACCGATAAAGTTTCTAATTATAAAAGGATGACTGAAGGTAAAGATGAAGAGACAAAGAAAAAGAAACATATGAAATAAACATCAAAAGTACCGAGTAAACTCAGGCCAATAAAGGTTGCTAATAGAAATTTGAACTCCGATTTCGAATGCAATGAGGAAAGAACTAATAAGAGTCATCTGGAAAACGGGAACGTTGAGTAAGACCACCATCATCCAACGGTACGCACCACTCGCAAAGATGAAATGACAAACTCGCCGTCGTAGTTAATCAATGCCAAACCGAGGCTGAGCATGCTGGAACTTAAGCCCTACCCCGATCGTCAGCTGGGCTTAGCCCTAATACGAGACTGACGTGCGGCATGGTCAATTAAACCCTTTTCATGGACTATCACCACATCACCGTTCGTTCACTCTCTCGCTGGAAGATTAGTCGTCAGGTGACAACCAGAACAGTTCGAATCGGATCATCATCAGATTATCAACAGAATACTAGAAACTAAGCGAATCGCAATTTATTGATAAAGAGAATTTTCTTTCTAGTTTAGTGATCGATAATGGCGGCTATCGATTTCAGAGATGCGACCGCTTATTCTTGCTTTCTCCAACATTATACGAAAACATACCATATTTTCTCTGAGGATTAGTTTAGTGGAGATTACTATATTATTCTTCAATATCGATAAAATTATAAAGAAAGCTGAGCAAAACGGTAATAAAGCGATGCTGACTGAGAGGTTTGTTGTTGGCTGGGCTATCACCAGAAATCGTAGCCATCCTGTTAGACGGATCAATGATGAGGTGCAGCTTACTGTAGGCCGACGTAGGCTGATGATCGGCATCACAGGCTACTGCCGAAAGTCGTAGCCGCCTGACGGCAAAAAATCCACGAATTTACAGAAAAATCGGAATATTTTGGAATTTTGAAAAAAATCCCTTTACTCTCCAACAAGATTTACTGACGAAAAAAAGAGATTGAAAACGATAAAATGACAAGAAACCTTGTCGTTCCGAAGAACGATAAGAAAAAAGCAGAGCGATGCGAGAAAAAAACACATTGCTTTGAAAACAAACACTCGTAGATTCCACACCGGATTTTAAGATTATGTCCTATGAATCTTCTTCCAACGGTTTACAGCCTCATCGTGGCTGTGAGGCGTTCCCTGAATGTCGGACTGCAACGCACAGCAGGGGATTCGCCCCGCCGGCCTGGTCTCCCAAGCTGAGGAATCCAGCGTTTCCATCAGGAAGCCTAGGTAAGAGTAAACCAATACCAGGATCCACCACAGTCTTGGTATCAAAGTCGCATGGTGGTAAATCTCCCTCTGATCAGCAAGGACTGCCACTGCCCGTGGTAGTGAAAACCTGGGGCAGACTTTGGCCAGGTTGTCCTCGGGATTCCAGAAAACCACAATGGCTTAACCAGCAAGTCTCCGATAAACGGTGATTATGCTGAGGCACGCACAACCAGTGAGGACGGGCCTTTCAAGTGTCAAGTGTCAAGTGTCCTATAAATGTTACAAAAAACTATATAATCAACCACGTTTTCGTCCTGCTTGTCTCTGCTGGCGAGGGTCATAAGCTACATACCTTTTAAGACCACGTAGAAACTATTGTTATTATACTCCTTTTAGATGACTGGATATTAACGCTATTTCCAAGAAATCGATTACATGAGCTAATCCTAATTCATGGTTTGCAGAAAAAGTGCCGTTGAGGAGAATGCAGTTTGAAAACTATGAGAGAGCAAAATGATCGTGAACTCTAAACATTAACTGCAAACATTTTATTAAACAGATTCCGTCTCGTTCCTTCATGTTTTTCTATTTTGGCAGAGGTAGAGGAGCTGTGGCAAAGATGTGGCTCGATACGCATAGGATCCTTCTTTCGACCTTGTACCGAGCCAACTAAAAATGTGAACCTTTTGGTTTAAAAATTTCGGCAGATAGACAGGATCTAGAAACGCTCTAGCACTTGGAGACCAAGAAAGCCACTAGTCACACTAGGGTCGGCAAATTGGTGCTAGTGTTGTTTAGAAAAACCTCATTGATGAAACTGCATGCAGTCGAATGCTAGTGATGAAGGTGTGGGAACGCTCTAGTAGAACTATTACCAAGATTCCAGCAGAACCAAGTCGACCAGCACTCGGCGATTTTCAAAAGGTCAAAAACTTGCAAGAAACAGCTGAATCTATAAGGAAATCAAAAGACCTCCATGGAGTGCTAAAGCGAAGAAGCAAATCCAAAGAAAGCAGTGGTTGCGTCCTAACAATGTATGATCTAGAGTGGTGTTAGATTCTTTCCACAATTTCACACTTTTACAAGGAATTCTATCTTTTAGAGAGAAGGTGAAGACGGAGTGGAAGCTCTACTAGGAAGATGCTCTTGAAAAGGCACAATAAGATGGGAAATTAGGCATGGCTAGTTTTCATTCGTACCTTATTTTTGTTTGCTTCATTTCATTAAAAGAAAATGCATGAGCGAATAACAAATTGGAAAAGCCTTCTTACTGAGGCATGTTTACCATGGAAATGAAGGAAGCCAATTTCTTAGCGAACAATCGATGGTAGCTTCAGTCATTGTCAGGTAATAGTAAAGTTAAAATCGCATCTGATTCAGGATTTTGTGTCTTAAAATCAGAAGTGTTCTTGTAAAATTAATTAATTACGGAATGATTGCTGAAAAATGTTTCTCTAACAATAGTTTGTCTTAGAATGAAGACGAGCGGGCAATATGCACGAATACTCTTGTCCCGAAAGTCGGGCATGAAGCTTATGTAGACAACGTTGATAAAGCTCTCGGTGTTGATCAATCTTTGAGGGATGCGTCATGCATTCGACTTCATCAAGCATCGTCAGAGGTGATTAAATGCATATCTGACGCATACAATGGCGCATCGCCGTGGTCTATCGAGCCACTGCTTTACTCTGGTGAGCCGTTGCAGAGTAAGTCTAACCACTGCGCCACACCTTCCAGATATCCTATAGTGGTGGGAAAAAAATTACAAAGCACGCAGTGATATATTAATGTGGTATAATGATAATGATATAGTGATTACGATTTATGGCGTATAACAGTGTGCCCGCAGTTGTTGTACAGCACCACCATGCACTACGCTCTTGTCTACAACCGTGTCAGCACTACACAAACTGGACAGCACTAACAATAAATTGCTACATTCTAAAATGTTCCACTATTCACATACGAGACCTGAGATAAACCGCTATGAATCATAGCAAAGTGATCACGGCAGAGAGACAAGAAAAGAAAGGAAAAGAAGATAACACGAAGAAACCGTTGAAACCCAATGAAAACTGCAGCGTGTCTATTCAGATATGAACAACAGGGAAGGTCCAAGTCTTTTGTATAAAGAAAACGTCAGAGTGATAGCGTAAGCAGAGATGGCCGACAGTGACTTCTATTAAGCTGCTCGGAAATTCTTTTACACTACCCGTCAATCACATCTACCACGTGGATTCCAGCATTTCTTGCATTCGATTCGTCCCCTCGGATCCATCGTATCACTAAGGCCTTCCAAACTTTTGAGTGTGGATTTGGCTACTGCTCGAGAATTTCGTCTTCTTCATAATTATCATGTGACACACGCGGTCCCATGATCCACCACCGTAGCGCGACGCTAATGCCGCTCGCGCTAAAGAAGCTCAACAGAGCGACGCAACATTAACAAGGAAGAAGCAGCTGTGTGATATTCTGTTATTCAATAGTGGACGCCAACGAGAGACAGTGGACTAAAACGTAATCGGATAAATGATAGAGAGAAAAGGGATATTTATTTAAGGTTTTTTTTGTGACAGAGAAGCATACTTTCGAAAAAGAACCCAATTTTTTTCATTTACGGAAGTCTATGACTTAACACGAAGTCAACTTCTATACAGAATGCAAGAAAAAGTACGATTACATATTAAAGTCTATTATATAAAGTGAACTAAGATGTCATAATCAAGAATATTCTGAAGAATCTAGGTCTGAAAACCACCACAACGGTTAGTGGTCGTTTTTGGAACAGTTTTGGTAATAAATAGGATATAAGAGTGCTGTGATGTCGCATTAATCGCAAAGCCTCGAAATCCACAGCTATCGACGGTCTTCACATTGTTTTCTTCCGAAGTCATAGTTCCGAGCTGGCCAATGTGTTAGAGGATTGATAGATATTGCCTACTGAAATTATATCAGTTTGCGTCTGAAAACTTGGTGGTGGGAATGACATTGGAGATGGTAGTGGTTGTTCTCTGACCTCACGAACTGTCGTTACCTCAGGTGCCAACATGGAAAATTTTGATTAGAACCTTTTTCTTATTTAGTGAACTATCTCTATCGTTCAATACAAATAAGAAAAATTGTTTCATTAAAAAATATTTTTCGAATGGAACATTACTGCAAAAACTATGAAATTTTGTTGGCAAATGTGACAATTTCTCCCAACGGTTTACCGCCTCGTCGTGGGTGGAAGGTGTTCTTGGGTGTCGAGCTGCGATGTACAGCAGAGGGATTTATCCCACCAGCAGGGTCTGCCATGCTGAGAATGAGTCCGACGTCTTCATCAGAAAGCCTTGCTAAGAGTGAACCACTACTAGGAAACACCACCGTCCTGGTATCAGACTTGCAGCATGGTGGAAAATCTCCTGATCTACAAGGGCGGCGACTGCCTGTGGAGATGACGACCAGGGGCAGAGTTTGGTCAGGCCGACCCCAGGACTCCAGAGAAACACAATGGCTAAACCAGCAAAACTCCGAAAAGTGGAGAATATGCTGGGGCTCGCACAACCAATGAGAACGAGTCGTTCAAATATCTAATTAAGTAAGTAATGTGATAATTTCAATGGCATTTTGAAGCAAATGTAAAAATGCAGTCAAAATACGGTTGTACAAAAAACAAGGGATAAATTAAGAATATGAACAAATCACAAATCTAAACATTCCAGTAATTTAGATCCAATTACTTAGTTGGGCAACTTATTAATGTTTCATCTAATGTAGTACTAGCACACCCAAGGTTATAGACCCCGACCCGCACAGGGACAACCAAGCCTTCATCTATGTAGGGGCGGATAAATCGTACTAGACTTGTCCAGAAACCTCTCTGCGGTCCATAAAGCTGGAGAATCTTTCATGTAAAGACCCAGAAACGCCCTTTCGTTGCTATTCCAGGATTCCATAGAATATCAACTCGGCCTGCGTTCAACGCCATTTGTAACAAAAGACCAAAAATCCTTAAGGAGCAGCCGACACCATATAAGGAGTTACTCAGTGATAAAGGTGTAGACATTTCTGTTCGAAAACCAAAAAACTAAATGAACGTCAAGAATTGGCGCCATCCTAAAAGAAACTTAAAAATCCATCTCTGATCGACAGTGATTCGCTACTCGATGCGATGTTAATCTGGGAATGCTTCAGTGCAAAATTTTCGAGAATCCAAAAAAATTAATGAAATTCAAAAATTTTCGGAGAAAAAACGAAAAACTCAGCAACATCCTACCAATGCGCTAGGATTCCAAAGAAACATTGGTTAGAAGAGCCGGTTAAGAAGAATGTTCATGGTTTTTTGATATTCAGCTACGTCCGATGAAAAAAACCTGGCTTAATGCAGATATAACAGTCCAGCATGAGAAAAGCACTAGGTTATTCAATTTAAGTAATGAGAAAGAAGAAAGACTTGTTCCGAAGATGGCATGAAGACGATGGCATATTTGGTGACACTTTGAACAAAGAGCGTCACAGTTTGTTCTTCACGATATTAACTTTTAATTGCTAAGAATTCTTTAATTCTTTTATGGAAGCAGATTTATACAGGTCCACTGATTGTGCCTAGCCTCTTGAACAACCAATACCTATTGATTACAACAGTCCATCTTGCGCCGACGACTTTCCAGTGAGGAAAAATCGTGGATATCGCGGTGATGGTGAAAAACCGGAATCGCACCCCCGTTGAGGAATGTGTGATGTTATCCATCGTGGATTATTGTAACGGCAAAAAGAACAACGATTTTGAGTTTTTTATGCGAATCTTCAGAGAATTTCTGCGATTAGTCATGGGGACTGAAATGCTGGGAATATCACTTGTTGATTAAACAATGAAGAAGATTATCATGAAACATACAGAAGGAAACCAGAAAAGACGTAAGATTTGAAAAGATTCTAACTAAAGAACAGGAAATCTGTGTAGAAACGCTGTCAATGAATTTTTACAGTAGAACACTCTCAGTCACTCAGAAAACTGTGGAAAGCCGAATAAGATGGAGACCGTTTGGAATGACGTCGAGCAGAAAAGATAGAAGGACGACAAAAATATCTCTATAGTTGAGACAAGAATGAGACATAGTAATCCAGGTGATCTCCTTACCTTACGGCTAACTAATAGATCGTTTATGAGAGATTACAATACATTCTTTGTATTTAATTTAGTAGTGTTAGTGCAATGCAGGCTATTATCCCAAAAGAAAAATCTTAGCCTAATGAAAAGCATAGCATTAACTGACCACCTACGTCCCAACATGAATCATATATGACTCAGACGTCACCGAAACAACTCATTCCTCCTGATTCAGACGATTATATCCTAGTAACGAAAAACTTCTGTAAATGAATTAGAAATCAGAAAAATTCCTGCTATTCAAGATGTATGATTTCCTACCCCACTTTGATGAAACCCACACATTTTTGCGGCTCGAATTCCTTTAACAGTTAAACGGATGAAGGGGCGCGATTTCGTCCAGCAATACAGAGTGGCGTGCCTAATGTGTCGACTTGATTTTTTTTTTTTTACTGAATTGATTTCATATGGATCTAAAACTGAGAATACATTTCGATGAAGTACGTATAACATTAGAACGATACGATAATACCTCTTCCATCACGTTGTTAAGTTCTTAACTACTCAAATACTCCAGTAATTAAAAAAAACATCAACCAGGTGCTTTAAAGGATGTTCATCATTTTTGGTAAGTATCGATCATAGAATCTGTTCGAGATCTTATGGAGTGAAATTCACTTTAAGAAAAACCACCACATTTAGAAATGAAGGAATTGAGAGGGAAACAGTTCAGGGGTGATGCTCTCAAAAAGAAAACTATGTACTTGTTCTTTTCAAGATAAACAGCGTAACTTTTAGAAAAACTAATCGATAAATGGTAAATTGTTGCTTTGTTTAACGACAAATCGTAAAAGGCAAAGCGTTTGCCGTTGATCAATTCCTAAGGGATGCACCATCCTTCCGACTAAATCAAGCATCGTTAGAGGTGACTGCGTGTGCATATATCTCAAACAATGACTTGTGGCGGCCTAGCGATGTATGCACTCAGTGCAGCCGTCCTCCCAGACAAGTCTCTTACCAATTTACTGACTCTGGAGGGGTGGAAGTCTCGGTAAAGCTGAGGAACGGGATGGAACCGACGATCGTTTGTGTATAGCAAAGCATCTGTAACCACTGCGCAACATTCTCCTTTATTTAATGATGCTCTATTTCTTCGCTTAGTAATAAAATTTTACTTTTTCGTCTAAGCTTCATCCTGCTTGGTCATTATGTAAACCTTTAAGAAGACAAGCTCTTAAGAAAGTCAATACATAGTACTCTTCAATGCGATAAGTGAAAATTCAAACATTAATCCAACCATGATCACAGCCTACATTCCCTCTAGCATTATTTATTGCCTAAACCCGATGTAATAATAATACTGGATGTCGAATTTTAATTGAGACGAACAGCAAAGGATTCATCCCAACGAGTTGCTATCCCAAGTACAAACTTTTCATTTAAAAACCGCCAGGTGACTGCCTGCTGTAGAACGCCAGTGGCCTGAGGGAAAGTTAGCCTAAGGGAATAAACTTCCATTCAATGTACGTAGGCTGAAAAAACATGTGGTGGCTAACTAGGAACGATTTCATACGGCCACCACGGTAGTCCACAGGAAACAACACTGAAAACCGGGAATCCACTAAAGAAGAAGGAGCTTTTCAAGAATAGGAGAACACTGTTGCGGATGGGAAAAGGTCTTCTATTGGGTGATCCGTAGACATTTCTCATATTCTTAAGATGGTTTTAGTGAAAAATATCAGCAATATCAAAAATAACAGAGGATTCCGGAGGCAAGTCGATCAGGATGGGATCCAGTGGGCATGGAAGAACTTTTAGAATGATATGCCGCATTCTTCTCAAAGAGTGACTCACTGACATACTACTGGCGACTGGTTGCATGTTGGTGCCTGCTGTTAGCTGCTGAGAGAATGTTTCTCCACATTTTCGACCTGGATGTTTGCCCAGTTTTGTTTGGCCACCTACTCTATGAGGTTACTATAGAAAAATGTTAAATAACATGGCGATAACACACGATCAAATAGTATCGATGCCTCGGAGACACACAATTGAAATAACAATAACAAAAAAATTACGGTATAGATATATCAGGGCAAGAGTTGATAAAAATGAAAGGCTTTGTAAAACTAAGTTTATGAGAGCTCTTTCATTTCTCCTTTAGAAAATCAGAAGGAAATTTGAAGAAGGATGAGGAATAAAGTTCTATCTAATCCATATAATCTCTCCTTTGTGAGCTTGTAACTACGTGAAAGTAGTAAGGTGTGAATGTTAATAACCTGTACTAACTACCATTGGACTTCTACACAAATTTCTTTGTTAAACGATTTGTCGTCGTCATTGTCGCTGAACGACTGAACGGTTCCGTTGGTTTGAGGATGAAGATCGAACAAGGCGAGAGTGTTGGTGAGACTAGCATTTTATTGTACTTACTATTGTTTACCGCTTACCTTCTTCATCAGTTCCGAATGTGATTGAAAGCGAATCAATATCGATAGCACAGCAATAGAGCTCACACTGGTCAATCGTACTTCGTTTCCAAAAGACATCCCGAATTTCACAGCAGCTCAAGACATGTTCAGAGTGCTGAAGAACAACAACAGAGAAGAAACTTGAACGGTGTAGAACACCAAAAAGTGGCTTTTCGGTAATAAAAGGTACAAGCTACTCGGCGCTGACCAATCCCTGTAGGAAGCGCCATGCAATCGACTTCATTAAGCATCGTTGAAGGTGATTGAATGCATATCTAGCCTTTATAATGACTCACGGCTGCATACCGATGTTTCGAGCCAGTGCTGCTATCCGCTCAGATAAGTCTGGTACCAATTCGCCGAGCCCGGAGGGATGGAAGGGTTAGGGAGCCACGGACACAGGGATCGATCCCATGTGTGCGCTGGAGGGCGCTTCTGACCACTACGTCACACGTGCCCTTATCTTTCGGTAAAGCGACAACAACTGAGTTGTGTTTGTTGGCTTACAATGCAGCCATAAGTCGTTCAGCCTATCGCCATTGTAGTCGAACTGTGTTTGTAAGCTTTAGTTGCATTTCACAATAAGAATCCATGAAAAACGATCAGCTATGACTGCCTAATAGAAGCATTATACGCTTGACGTTCCAATTATAAATCGATGTAGTTCAGCAGCCAGGTATTGGGTCAGTTGTTTCCTTCTTGGCAAAGCAGAAAATAGAACAGCAAAAGGCGGTAGGAAAGGGGACTTCCTGTTGACTACTACTTCAGGCGAAAAATGTCCCGCAATGAACTTTCCAAGGCAGCAGATTATCTTCATTGAACTTAGTGCATCAAGAAGTGGCGTCTTACAAAAACTGCTCTCAGACCCAACGAGTGTAACCATCTTCTCGCGATCTGTGTCGAAATGGATTTGCGACTACAAATGTATACTAAATGAAAAACCAAATACATCGAGCCAGACGGTCCGTTCGAAAACAATTCATCATATCCAACACAAAGACCATTATGCAGTTTTGTGCTCCATATTGAATAAGTACAGCTGAAATACTACGGAATGTTGACGAAACGTTAGAGATACAGGCGTGTAACGCTGAAATGTACCAGCGAATTCGACAAAACAAACAGAATCCCCGACTTATTTTGAGCGTTCGGCACAGAATTGACATAAGGTAGATGCGACTACCGTATTGCCTATGGTAAGGGACTAAGGTGTAAGTCGCCTAGAGAGCCGGTACTGATTCCATGGATTGCTGATAAGCCATCATCACCAACAAATCCACTTATTCAGCAACCTAATGGTAGTAGATCAACAGGAAAGGACGACTTTTTCCCATTTTATTTCGTTTCTGACTTCATATTCTACACCCATTCACATTTTAGTTAGGCGAAATTCAGAAGCGAAGAGAAACGTTCGAAAGTTGATGATCGTCAACTGTCATTCGTCTTCATATATTGATGGTTTTCCACATTTTGTGACAATATTAGTATCTTAGTCGTCAATTTGTAGAGATTATTACCTAACGTGGTTCTTAACATTTCAGAAGGTGCACTTCATAAAAACACTCCGACTCAACAACGACGATGCTGAGATTTTCGCAAAACTTGGACCTTGGGCCAGGTCGAACCACGATTTCCCTTTCCGAGGGCATGCGCATTGCACACTGCGCTACGGTGGCCCTTACTCTGCGTTCTTCTTAGCTAGTTTTCTGGTAAGAGGATAAAAGGATAAAGCTCTCAGTGTTGATCAATCCCTGATGGATGCGCCATGCATTCGGCTTCGTTAAGTATCGTTGGAGGTGATTGAATGCATATCTGCCCTTTACAATGACTCGCGGTGGCCTACAAATGTATCGAGCCAATGCTGCTATCCTCTCATACAAGTCTGGTACCAATCTTCCGACCCCGGAGGGATGGAAAGTTTGGTGGGCCATGGGAGCTGGAGATCGATTCCACGTGTGTATCGCCTCCAATCACTGGACCACACGCGCCCTAGTTTTCTGGTAGACAGAAAATTTCCCAATCGTGGTTTGATCTGGCCCGGAGTTTAAGTTTTGCGAACATCTCAGCATCATCGTAGTTGGTTTCGCATAATACTCAGAAAATCGCAGTAGGCAGTAAGTAGTGAAGTAAACCCTCCAAACTCTTCGTGACTTTGAATCGTTCGATCGATTGATTTCACTACTTCAATAATCATCACTCGCTTATTTAGGCTAGTAAAGAAGCCGAAAACAATGAAATCCCTAGAAACCACTTGCATCCAGAAGAACAGTGCTGTCTAGTGATTGGCTTGATATCAATGCAAAACAAACGAAATGTATGGCTTCGACGCATCGTATCGGCATAGGCGTTCTGGCAGTTATTTAGCAGCATATACAGTCGCATTATCTGTTACGCTGTGAATATTTTTATTTGAACTGAAGGCACATACCAGACAAATTGTTAACGTTTGCTTTTCAGTGTTTAGCTGCAAACGACTACGGAACAATAGCAGACAACATTACACGTGCCACGTGAATGAATTGTCGTTATAGACTAGCATAATTGTACAAGACCTTAGGTAGAGAAGGATAAGATCACTGCTCAGAAATAGATCGATATCAATTCCTAATTAGCAACCACCACCTCGATCCAAACTGTGCGATCTCAAATATTTTCAAGTGTGAAAGTCAGTAAAAACAAGAAAAGTATCACTCTTAGATAGATTTGATAGAACATGCATAAGTTACATCTTCTATGTAGAAGAACTGTAAAGGCACATGATTTCGGAGCGCTATGCAGACATAATCGGATATTTGGACACTTGGATGGTTCGTATTTAGTGGCTGTACGGGCCCCAGCATAATTTTCGTTTTTCGGAGATTAGCTGGTTTAGACGTTGTGGTTCCCTGGAACTCCGAGGTCAGTCTAGTCGAAGCCTTCCTCAGGTCGTCATCACCGCAGGCAGTCGCCCGTTGCCTTTGTGGATCAGAGAGAGATTTGCCACCATGCGGCTAATTTGATACCAGCACGGCCGTGATTCTTGCTATTGGTTTAATCTTAACCGGGCTACCAGATGGAAACTCCTTCTCAGCTTGAAACACTCTGGTGTGGGATGAATCCCCCGCTGTAAATCGTAGTCCTAAGGAACACGTCCGACTCATCTGTAAACCGTTATGGGGCTATCTAGATACATAGACAATAAAGATCACTTTCAAACATTTTTTGTAATGCAGTTTCAAGTTTTGTCCACAAAAAGTTGGCAAATAAATGGCGAAATATAGAAATAAATGCATGAGCAAATAGATATATAAATGAAAGAATGTATACAAATATGTGTTCAATCTCTTGTAACGTTGTCGATCGTTGTCGGTAGGTCGAGCAAAAGAGGAAACCGTGCTGCAAGAAACATGCTCGTTGGCTGGCAGAGTTCTATCCAATGGTGACGACCTAAGAATTTTCAACCACAGCTATCGAGGCGATTGCAGAGATTCCACGCTCAGTCAGTATTTACAGCGCAAATGAAGAAGACGAACAATTTTCAAGCGACAGTCGATCTGACGAACGAAATGGACCAACTTGAACCGGAATGGATAACAGTGGCAAGACTACGAAACAAATGAGGGAAGTGCTGGCACCAGCACGAAATGTGAGGGCTATCCATCTTAATATGTAGAAAACGAACTAAATGCAAACAGACATAATTGTACTTTTGCGAAATTAAGATTGTGAATATCAATGGCGAAAGGCAATGTATTTGTCTCTAAAATCGGTCATGACAGTTCAATTGATTATCGTCAATTTTAGAGATCGCCACTGGTGAAATCGATTCTATAAAACAATAAAACGATAGAATGAATGTTTCCCTTCGGTGAAAATTCCAGCAAATGCCAACCCATTTAGATTAATGACTGATCTTTAAGGGTTTCAATGAATGACGTGACGATGTAAGAGGGCAATTACAACGCGGTTTTACGAGTGACGAAGGAATAAACGAATGAAAAATAGTGATGAATGAATCAGATGAATAAAACAAGAGTTCCTGCGTTGTTGTCGAAGTAGCGGAAGAACCAGGTGGTGGTACACTTGACTGATAAGATGCGTCCGGAAGTGCGGTTGGTCAATAAGCAATTCAGAGCCGAGTCGTAAGCTAGCTGTTTTTTTGACAAACAACGGTGACAATAATAAGCACGACAAAATGTGAAACGGAACCACCACAAAAAAATTTCAAAGAAAAGTAAACTCAGAGAATTCATCCTCGAGCAACCAAGGAATAAACTAGCTCAGCCTTCCTCTAAACCGCCGTGGTCTGGAGAACCGCCGTGGTTTGAAGAACCAACTAGCAATGGAGGCCGTACACAGGTAGCGAACCGTTGGTCATCACGATGACGAACTTCTTGGATGATAATTCAATTCTGTGTGTGAGAGAATCGCAATCACATACCACATGCACATCGTCCAAGAACTGCTATGCAAATCGACCAAGAAATATGCAAATATAGTGGATTTAAAGAAGACGAAATCTGTTAAAACGTCACGTCGAACCATAGATTGTCGGGTCAACTCAGGAAATACAGAGGGAATTTGAAAGTATATTTGGTAGCGATTTGATCACTCCCATTTGCCACCGAATAATACCGACGCTTCCTCTGTTTTCATTTCGTACGTTCCTCCAATAAACAACAGCTAATTTATAAAGCAGAAAGCGCGATGTGAATGTTCTCGTTTGGGAACACCAACTTGGTGTTGCGGAGGAGGAAAGGATTTTAAGTCTCTAACGACTGTATTCTTCCGTAAAATATGAAGTGATATTTTCTCCGCATTGGAGTCAGACCTTCTCAAGAGTTGCGTCGTTGTACATCAACCCTAAATAGATGTCATGTCATATCATGTCATGCTACTTTATAATTTTCGATCCGTTTCTACTACGGTCCGCATCATGTGGAACTATAGAGTGAGTAACTCCCTCTTTTAAAATAGTTACAATTTGTTAATTCACTGTCTTTCTTCGACAAGTAAGCACGATGTTGGTACTACATGGCTGCTCTCCACTAATTAATTGGAATGTTTGCAAACAATAGAACGGTGAGTTTCGTAATAAAGCTCACGACCGACTTTTTATTAACCTTGATATTGATCAAACAATTCTCTATATTCTTCTTGGACCAACACAAGATGTTATTTTATTCTTTATTGAAGAGCAAGCTGACGTTTCGGCAGATTTCGTACTTCTCAGAGCCTGGAGAGGTCAACTTGACACCAATCCACCCCGCCAAACATTTCCATAACCAAACAGAGAAAATGCTAAACCAAGATTCTATAAAACACTGAACACAGAATAGCTTTGTCGCACATTTATCGCTTTCTATGAGTCTTCCTTCCACTGATTATGTCACGTGGAGACCAACCACACAACGTTCACATGAAAGCGTCATGTGCCTCTCACGTCAAAACAACAGTCTTAAATAGTTGAAACCTTAGTTTAGCATTTTCTCTATTTAGTTATGGAAGTGTTTGGCCGGGTAGATTGCTGTCAACATTACCTTTCCAGGTTCTAAGGAAGGCGAAATCTGCCGAAAAGTCGGCTTGTTCTGGAATGAAGAATAAAATAACACCTCGTGTTTGCTCAAAAAAATGTAGAAAACGGTGAGTGTTTAAAACAAGCTGTTTATTATGCGAATGCAAACTTATGAGCCAAGTCTTATTTTCTAGGGTTATGAAAGTGTTTGGCTGAGGAAATCGCATGTCAATTTGACCTTTCCAGGATCTGAAGAAGCGAAATCCCCGAAACGCCGGCTATTGCATGCCAATAAATTCCATACTACCAACCTCACTGCTTATCGAAGAGAAATGGCGAATTATCAATCAATGCCGAGGTTACTAGAAAGGTGGTTTTGGGAGTTGCAATTTGTTTATGTCTTGTAACACTCGACCCAAATTTTTTGAGTACTTACTTGATACTTGGACGGTGCGTTATCACTAGTTGTGCACGCCCCAGCTTAGTCACCTGGTTAAGCCATTGTGGTTCCCTGGAGTCCCGAGGACAGCCTGGCCAAAGTCCTCCCCAGGTCGTCACCACGACAGGCAGTCGCAACCTTTGTGGATCAGAGGAACATTTACCACCGTGCGACTTTGACACCAAGACGGTGGTGGATCCTGCTATTGGTTTACTCTTAGTTAGGCTTCCTGATGGAAACGCCAAACTGCTTCTCAGCTTAGGAGACCCTGCCGGGAAGACGAATCCCCTTGCTGTACATATCAGTCCGACACCCAGGAATACCTCCAAACCACGATGAAGCGGTGAACCGTTGAGAGGAATCTTTTGTATACGTTTCTTAATACACGGGAATAAAATCTACGGCGTCGTCTCAGACCGATTATTTCGTCTGAAATTTGGAATCGCTAGAAACATGGCTGCTTGCGTACTTGCATGCGCGTATCAATCTAACGGCACTTTGCGAAGTTTAGAAATCCGTTGGCAAAGTACAAAGATGGTGAAAGATCGTTAAAAGAAGACATACTCAAGTTGATTCAGAAGCGATCAAGAATTATCATGCAAAACACATGGCATGGCTGTGGGATCACCGAGTGATACTCGAAGAAGCGATGTCGGGAGGATTTGTCCCTCCAGCAGGTGTCTGCGGTGGTGAACGAACGCGCTATTGTCCTTTCCGGGGAGTAAGGTAATCCCAACTTTAACTTATTATTTACTGCCTACTCTTTTTAACGGCAGGGTATATTGCTATTGATTATAACTGCAGCCTCAGCTTAACTGGGTTCAATGCTGTTTTGGGCTCGCCAGATCAGTCCCGCTGACGGCTGATTGCTGATGACAAAAGATCGATAGAACTAGCTGAGAGACAGGCGAAACGAAGGGCCCGCACGGTGTGGTGGTGAACGCGTTACTCCCCGGAAAGGACAATAGCGCGTTCGTTCCCCAACGCAGACACTTGCGGTCCGGAGTTTTGCAAATATCTCAACATCATTAGGTTATATTTAACAATATACCTTGCCGTTAAAAAGAGTAGGCAGTAAATAATAAGTTAAAATAGTACAATTTGTTCAAAAAATGTTTACTCACAAAAGTCAATGATTCGATTCGATTGATTGACGAAGCGTTTTTTCATGAAGTTATATCCTACCAAAACAATGACTTTGAAAGAACTTGGAGGACGAATACGAGACGCCATGTTTCTCATCCGCAAGGAGTTAAATCTTTTGATGCGATTTCCGGGAGGCGTGAGAACATGGTGGCCAATACTGGTGCCCATATTGAATTTCAAATAAAACTCTATGCTACGCGCTTTTTCCTCACATTCTTTCCTTCCAAAATGTTATTTTCCAGTCATCGCAAACATATTTTGGGAGTGCTCGGCTAAGACATTGAATCTATTGACGGCTTATTTGATTAAGTACTTGGAAATCTGGACATTTGGATGGCCCGACCTCACTAGATGTGCGGGCCACCAGCATAATCTCCACTAAGGAGTTTTGCTGGTTTAGTCATTGTGTGGTTCCATGGAGTCCCAAGGTCAGTCAGGCCAAAGTCTGCCCCTGATTGTCACCATCACAGCAGTCACAGACCTTGTGGATCAAATGTAGATTTACCACCATGCGACTTTGATACCAAGACGGTGGTGGATCATGGTATTGGTTTACTCTTAGCTAAGTTTCCTGATGGAAACGGCGGACTCCTCAGTTTGGGAGACCCTGCCAAAAGGGATGAATCCCCCCGCTGTACATCGCAGCCCGACACCCAGAAATACCTCCCAGCCACGATGAGGCAGTAAACCGTTGGGAGGATTTGATTAAGCACTCTTAACTATTAGAATATTCAAGCTTGCTCACATGTTTTAGTTTTTTTAGAAACAATTACCGCTCAAATTAACCGTCTTTACATCAAAGTGATGATGGTCATCTTCCAGTAGAAATTGAATATGTTCTGGCTTTAGCGGTTCCAATAACTGATTCAGATGTTCATCGTATAGTGCAGCATCACTGAGTAATTTCATGCCTCAGTGATCATACATTCTCGAAGATGAGAGTAACCAATATTGAATTGAAGATAAACTAGGTAAGGAACGTTAATCATTCAAATGCAGGGAGACACTCTTCTGATCGATTTCCGCACTGTTAAGTGACTCTTAACGATAGTGGTTACAAAAAAATCCACTTGATAAAAAATTGCCAAAATTTCATGCTTAGGCAGTGAACGGACTTCAGTGGCAACATTTACAAAATTTCGATCTCAAAAACAATGTAAAGTAAAGCGCTGAACATGGGTCAGACGAAGGTTTACTAGGCCACTACGTTTTTCAAGACGGTCACGATTACTGAGACAGCTCTAATCGCAGATAATGTTGTGGATCCAGAAAATTTTTGCACGTGTTTCAGTCATACAAGGCAACGGAAAAACCTTACCATCCCTATTTCACATGGGATTCATCTGTGTCACATGTTGTCTCGTTAGTTGGTGACTAATGCAATTGATCACTAGTTGACTTCATCCAGGAGAATCCGAAAGCAACAACACACAGGAGCCACTTGTGAGACATGTACGCAAGCCAAGCTTGTGGATGGAAAGGTCGAACATTTTTCTAGCCTCTCAGAGTCTGTGAAAGACGAGTCATGCCATGCTGTACAGTTCGGCAACCGGAAACTAACTCCAGCCACGACGAGACAGGAGATAACACATTAGCCAAAACTCTAAAATATTTGAAAGGAATCAAGTTAAATAGCTCTATAGTTTCTATAATGATAAGATTTTGCAAAACTCCGGACCACAGGTGTCTGCTGTGGAGAACGAACCTGCTATTGTCCTTTCCGGGGAGTAAGGCGTTCACCACCACACCATGCGGGTTTTTCGTTTCGCCTGTCTCTCAGCTAGTTCTCGATTTGGGCTCTCCAGATCAATCCCGTTGAAGTGTGATGGCAAAAGGGCGGTCCGGAGTTTTGTAAATATCTCAGCATTATAGAATTTATATTCCGCAACAAACCCTGCCATTACAAAGAATAGTAAGTAAAAGGTTAATCTCTGTAGTCTTGTCTATCAAATAAGTTACTAGGGGAAGTTACAAAGCTCCTACGAGGCTTCACCGTTATTTTAGCTTCGGTTTTTCTTCTGTTTCTTTTCCTCTAAACACACTTCAAAAGAGATGTGTTTACTCCAACCGGTCTCGTTTCACTTAGGCCTCATATAAAAACAACGCGTTTCTGAGTGTTTAGGCGTTCAGCGAGCTCAAATGGATAATGGCGGCTTTTCGTAGTTAGCTCTTAAATATCATCAATTCACTGTCTCACAGTGATTGGTCTGCTGCCTATGCTGGCATAATTACGTTTCATCACGTTGATAAATCCTAGGAATACGCTGATAAGGTTCTAAATCTGTAGAGGACGTTGCGAAAGTCGATAGCAGGCACTGTTGGTTAATCGCATAAGCTGTAGGTACATGAGGAGCAACGTAATGGTGTGACGGTGAAGATCAGAATATTATTCGACTAAATGGGAAAGAGCAAGTAGAAAAGAAAAAGAAGATAAAATCTATGCCGGATAAATGAATATATGTCTTAGCACTTATCATCGGCGACATGCTATCGAGGTTTTTGGCTAATTCGAGGGATTTACCGATCCGATCAAAGTCGGTCAATGTACGACTCCGAATTGACAAGCCACTAAAATCAGCCAACGAATTCGATGCGATTCAGCATTGAGTGTTCCATGAGTCGCCCACGAGAATCGAACATGATTCTCACGAATGGCATCAATTATAAGGCAATATAACATTTGCGACGCAGAAAAAAAACACACACAGACGATCAGCGTCCAAAATGACGACGGTGGTGGGAAGGCGTTATGTTGACGAGACAGTAATGACACCCACGCACTTTTGAGCAACTCCTAGGTTATTTAAACAGAAGCCAAGAACAACTCTCAAGCAGCTTTACTCTGCAAGAACGCCTGGGCAAAAGATTCGAGAAGTTCAGGTGGCGAGAGTATATCTGACTACTATGATGATTTCTTTAGATTAGGTTTAGATTAGATTTTAGATTAGAGCTTTAGTTTTCACTAGCTCTAGCAAGATTGAAATGAAGTGTAGTGAAGACAAGGTCAACTTATAGGCTACAATGCTTTCGTAAATCTGAAAGCTTTGGGGTTTCTACAATCATTTAGAACGGTTGTTCTAGCCAGTTATCACCATATTGACAATTTATCTCAAATACAGCTGCTGAATGGAGCTAAACACTGTCTTATTGATAGAGTCGGTAACTATAGAAAATGGAATGCATATGAAAGTGAAAATATGAAGTGGTACCGTGTAGGCAGCACATTATTTATGAGGGTTATTTACATGTAGCAGAAAGAGCAGAAGCCAATTAGAGGAATGTTAGAAACTGAGTGAAAAAGAAGAGGAAAGGGAAAAAGAGAAGGAAGAGGAAATGCAGAAGAGAAGAAGAGAAAGGAGACAGACCTACGTCGTTTTTGCAGCCTAAATACAGATCGAACTGTTAACAATCTAGATTCACTAGTAGCACTGCTAGGTAAGACATTTGAGCGGATGGCGTTCAATGAGGATGAGGAATGTAGAGGAACAGAATTAGTTCAATGAAGATCCAGTGTTCTACGGCACAGACCACCTCGACGTCTGAGCTCAGTTCGAAAATTATGTTCAGACTGAACATTCACTGACATCCCGCAGATGAGAAAGAGAAGAGATCAGAAGCGGTAAATGAGAGTGTTCTACAGTGCAGATTTACTGCACTTCTGAAGTTAACAAAAACACTGAATTGCTATTACCAAACGCTAACAAAGTTCATAGATGAGGAAGATAACGAAGCAGAAGTCACCTATATCAACATTGTCCCCCTGACCGTCGAATGGCTCGAGCGGGCGCCAGTATCTTCCATTTTTCCCGGTCGTGTGCAAGAGTAATCCAGTGGACTGTGCTTATTCTAGGGGTTCACTGAGCACCACACCTTTCTTCTAAGCTCTCCGTGAAAAACCCTGACCATCAGGTTGGTGGTCTTCCTGCAGTGCTTTTAACATCCCGGGGCGTCTAGTTACTAACGGCTCTTGTCCATTGGTTGTCGTTCATACACATTACGTGTCCGGCCCACCTTATCTTCAACTGTTTGGCGTAACGTAACGCTTTTACGCCGAACAGCGAAGCAGAAATAGTTGAAAAAAATGCTCTACAGAGCCGAGCACCTTGATACTGAGGCCAGCCACAAAAGTAGACGGTACTTCTGATTAATGTCTACTGCGTAAATCAATTACAGCATTCGTATTGATTTAGGAAAGCGGGAGATTCTTTTGGTGAGATGTCTTCAAGTAGTTTTAGAAAGACGTTCGAAAATTTTGCACATTGTTTCTACCCGCCACACTACATATTATATTCAAAAATCGAACGAAAGTTATTGAACTGGAGAATACCGAACAGATTATTGGTTCCGGCGATGAAGCTAACTGACCATTATCTTTCGTAGCCAGCCAATTCACACAGAAATGTCACCTACTAAACCATTAAAAACAACTTCATGCAAGAATCTGACTCTTCGCGACTAGTTGAAGGACCTTCACTAAGCAAACAAACTAAAGAAAACTGATGATCAGCATTTACAGGTTAATTACTTAAATATTCCATAGTCGGTTCACCTACGTCACATTACACTAATAAAACTTGAATACTAGACGACGAGAGATGATGGTGATGAACCTATACGAATTACAGAAGCATCGACATATAAATATAATAAGCCACAATTTTGACCGTTTAGTTGACGACAAACAAAGAAAACGTACTAAATCGATGCAATGCATGTTCCCCATAAAAATAAAACACAACATGCATACATATATATATATATATATATAAATACATATACATACACGCACACATACATACATACATACATACATACATACATACATACACCGATCTGAAACTTGTAAGCAGGTACTAGCTATGCCAGACGGATAGATGGACGAATGGAGAACGTAAGGAGGAACATATAAAGTGAGCATGCTGACAGGGGCCGCCGTTGTTCAACCGCCAGTACACCACGGAGTCGTCGTCGAGAAGCGGTAGGATGCATCTAATACATCACCTGTGCCACTGAGATGTTTACCTGATAAGATAGGCTCATCATGGTGTATGGGCCTTAAATGTGTTCAGAATTTCCCAGAACAACAAGAACTAAAAGCAGTTTCTAAGTGCCCTGTCATTCACCAGTTCGGACTAGGCAGAGCTCCAGAGGCTCCAGGCTATGTTTTGGCTATGCTCAGGATCTCCTAACTGAAGACTTGCAGTACGATTTACCACGTAATGATAGTGAAATAACTTCTAGATCCCCATTTTCCCTCCGTGCTTTCTTGATCTACTTTATTTTGAAATGAATGGAAAACTTTAATATAGAATACGCCGCATTGTTCAGGTCCTTGGAGCAGCCAGAGAGTCGATTCTATTCGTCGCGTCCCAAAGGTGAATGAATGAATATTTGGCCGACACAATAGCTTACAGTGGCCCAACAACGTTTTATGAGAGCAATGGTTTCTCTTCTCACAAACATAATTACTGTTTCTATTTGCCGATCGCAAAAGCTTGAAAACCTTGTTTGCTCGAACGGATTAAAACCTGACCACGTGCGTATTGCATAGTTCCTCCAAGCATTGCGCTACATGCGCACCAATTTTGGTAAATAATGATATACCGCGCATTTGAGTTCCGCTTTAAATTTAGAATATTTTAAGTTATTTATTGCAATTTTGATTTAAGCCTTGGTAATGATATCCATGCTCCTAAATAGCGCATTAGTTAGAGGTTGCCTGCAATACACATTTGGTTATTGGTTCGATCCGACCCTCCGAACTTACTGAGCCCTCCGTCTCTCTAGGGTTCGAAAATTGGTATCAGGCTAGTTAGGGAGGAAAGCAACACTGAATGATTCATCGGTAGGGTACTGGGAGTCATTGCACAGGTAAATTACATGGTCAGTCACCTCTTCGGTGCTACGATTGGAATTTTGAATCCCTTATGGATTAATCAACACCGAACGTTTTATCCTTTATCTCTTACACTCCTCTATGGTCGCAATTAGCATGCTTATGGCAAACTAGTCACCTTCAATAGCTTACACCGCCTCATCGTTGTGACCAGGTATCCCTGACGTGTAGAACCGGTTTTCCGTCTGATAGAACTGGCTCTCGTTCACCGGTAGGCTCAGCGAAGCTGAGAAGGAGCTAGGCGCTTCTATTCAGCGACTCAGATGGGTAAACCTATGCCTGTAGGATCGTTGCCGATCTGGATGAGAATCAGCCGCATGGTGATAAATCTTCGTCTGATCCAAAAGAATCAATTTGATTAGAAAAGCTTTAGGATGCTTATATGGACTCAACTAAACAACAGGTAAAACAGTGTTGTAATGTCCTGGGTCACAGATAACCCATGAAATTAAGCTGTAGATGATCCAGTTATTCTTCTGTTTGATTAAGGAAGACCATGTTAACATCGAGTAGTTCAGCTAGTTTAAGTAAAATCTTTAAAGAAGGCAGCTTTAAATAATAAAGAGAAAGCAGTGTTCACCAATATTACTTTTCCACGTCAACTTTACAAGTATGAAAAATCTTGGAGACAGAAGGAACTAAAATTATCTGATAACCATAATTAGAATAGGAACACTAAAAGTATTGAGATTTAGTAATAAAAGCGTCTTAAGATTACTGGAATTAAAAGTTGAAGACTTTTGTTATGCACAGAACCGCAGCGCATCAAGAACAAGTCGGGATGTTCTTGTCAAATTAGGACGAATTTTTCTTAACACTCTGTTACAAGGTGTCATTGTAGGCCAACTCTTACTTTCCAGTTAGGCTAAATTACCTTCACACAATCAACTTCACAAATTATTGAAATGTGAACTGGAATTTAAAACGAATTCCTTGTATGAAGAGCTTCAGAAAATCACTTACTTACTAGACAGAGACGAACGACGGGTGGCTTGAGCTTCGTCGTATAGCCCGATCGCTGTGACGAGCGTTTGTTGATGGCAATCGTAGTAGCGTACTTTCACTACTACTAGTCACAGTTGACGGCAAAGTAGTAGAGTGATGTGAAGGCTGTAAATCGTTCTGAGATCAGCCGGAAAGAGTTGTGTATGCCCCAGACGGGGTTACGACGGTGGCGCGCTAAGGAACCAGAATCGCAGAGCATTTGTCATCGCATACACAGCACCATAAGAAAATTTGAAGCCATCATCATCATTACCATCATCTAAGGATGGAACATAAAACTGAGCTGATAGAGCTGAGAGATGTTCGACACAATCATCCTGCAGAGATGAGAGTGAGAACATATAAGGAGATAAAAATTGGATGGTAAGAGAACGATTTGCTTTGGCAGTAAAGACATGAGTATAAAAAATATGTGAACGCGAGAAAGATTAGGATCGACTTGAAATAATGTATTACAGAAAGCTAAAACAATTATTCATTACAGAAAAACATCAGGTGAGACACGTTGCAAAAGTCATGTAGGATATAGTACAAACTGGAGCAACTAGAACGAAAGGGGATAAAAGATTTGAAATGAATGGAACAAATGCAAAAGACATGAATGAAAGCAGAAAAATACAGGACTCACAGTAATAGAATAGCGCCTTAGCTAAACGCATGGGAATTCCTGGTCAGATGCTGTTCACTGAAGCAGTTCTCGTTGCATCGTGGTTGAATGGAGTTCTCTTAAGTCAATCTTTAGAGCTGGTAGTAGCTTTAGAGCATAAGACCAAAGTATAATATTTATCGGAGAAACATGCTTTTATGTTCAATTTAGATATTGACGTAAAGTCGTTAGTTGTTGCTTAGAAAGGTAATGTGTTTATGGAGGTTCTTAAGCGATTTCGTTACTTCATTTAATATTTCTTTATGGTTTCCATAAATAGTTGTTGCCAGTTACAGTAAGGTATCTATGGATATCTTATTAATTTCATCAGCTGCATTCTTTCCTAGTTGCTGATGCACAGCAATAGTCCATCATCTAAAGCAGGAAATGTTAACTAGCGTTGACTTGGCTCACGTCTCTATTATGGAGTAGTGGACGATGTTATTCATGTTTCCAATAAAACAGCAGCCGACAAAAGCAACGAATAGTTGCGCTTCCAAAGAGTTCAAATCAATAAAACCAACCAAAAGGCATGAATAATTATTCTGAATCTATAAGGCCTCTGTTAGCGGACATCGTAAACTTACCAGTGACCCCAATGAATCGACCGACTGATCACCTACTACTTCGAACCTGCAACTACTCTTTCCGTTGACTCACATGCTACCCACTGCACCACCGAGGCCTTCGCTTTGCTTTTCTATCATCTAGTTTACCCCAACTGTTGTCATAAACGGGAATAATCTGAGAAACGCAAATCAAAATTAAAGCCAATTAAGCTGAAGCTACAGTTGAAATCACACTGTTTACCTTTCATTCATATCTCATATGCTCCCGTCACAACATCACTGTGGTTACATTTTACGTTATACCATGCCGTGAAGAAAATGATAGCCAATAAATAAAAGCTAAACACTGATCGGCAACTGTTACACATAATCTCAGACTATCGTAGACTCATCTACCGTATGACGGTGTAGTCGATCCGTACAAAAACTGCACTGATCATTCGATCGTCGACATTTCATACGATGGGAGAAGCGGCTAGTTATGCGGCGAATTAATTGGCGGTTAGCGATGCGAACAATTCACAATGGGAACAGAATGAATGATTGCATGTATGTACCAACATGAGAACTGTCTTATCTACAAAGACTTACCAGAGATGTATGAACGAACACGGCACGGGAAAGAAAGACGGCTAGAAGGTTACTTCAGTGATTCGAAGAAAGTTTGATAAAGAATAATGTGCAGCTCCCTCGTCGAATCTCATCATCAACTGAAGTGAAGTGTCCATTCTTAGCATGGCATTTTATCTACTCTTTCGTAGAAGTTTTTAAGTAATTAGGCTCGATACTTAGCCTCAATGAGCATAATGTTAATATCTGAGGAATTTCTATGTTCCTTTATGGAATCTCCTTTATGTGATCTCGTATTTTAATGAAGACAATCAGAAAACCACTAGAAAAT
The DNA here is from genome assembly GCA_900624975.1 of Angiostrongylus costaricensis. Lineage (NCBI taxonomy): Eukaryota > Metazoa > Nematoda > Chromadorea > Rhabditida > Metastrongylidae > Angiostrongylus > Angiostrongylus costaricensis. The sequence goes on along the minus strand of UYYA01003818.1, from coordinate 131,490 downwards.
AAACGATATCCCCACGAACAAATGTAATAAGAGTTCCAGCAAATGACTTTAGAACAATGCATCAAATACCAAAGACCAGAACCGTTTAGTTTTTGATTCGTTTTGGTGACATCTTTAATGAAACGGGCTAAATTTTTTTGCTATCTTTTAACAGTGTTAGAAAAGTCTTCCGTCTAAACTTAAAACTAAGATAAAACCAGGTAAAATTCAAGAAGTCCTGTTCATTAATACAGTCCAGTATTTATGGTATTCCGCAGAAGTTAATAGAAATCGCGTTTACTATGACAGTATCCGATCTATACTGGAAGCTCAGTTGTGTTTTCTGGAATGTTCAGATATCGCACGCATTACACATGGTTGGTCTTTATCACTATGTTATATTATTTGCCATTAAAAGGTCTTTACACGAAGATCCAGAAAAATCTCAAGTGCTTGGAGTGTGCTCGTTGCTAACTGCAAATTCTGCTTGGTAAATTCCTAAGAACAAACCGTAGAATTTAAGTCGACGAATGGACGACAGGGATTTCTCGAAAGCTTTCGAGAAAATATGGCATGGAAGAACATTTCTTGGACATCGGGTATCATTTGTATTCCTAGGTTTTTTGTATATTATGAACAATCAGTTTTAGAGAAATTACTAGGAAGGGGAAGCACGGTCTCATGGTAAGAGCAACAATAATTCCATATCTAAAAAATAAACGAAAATATTAAAATAATATAAAAATAATAACATAAGTAACAAATAAAATAAAAAAATGGTACAAAGAATAAAAATGCCATCGTTCTCAGGATCCACTTTCTATTAATTTTTTCTATGACTTCATCTAAATTTTCCTCTCATTCCTAAGAGTGTAATTCTATTTAAACACGTAGTTTTTCTCGTGTCGTGTTCTCAAAGAAACCGTGAGTAGCAGCATAATAGTTAGAGGTGCTCTGCAAAGCAAATATGGTCTTCAGTTCGATCCCCTAGCCAGGGCTTACCAAGCTCCTTTCCTCCAAAATGTGCGATATGTACCGAACTTCTATGGTGAATAGAGTCACTGACTTGTACATCAATAGGCTATCGCAAATCTTTCTAAAGAGCAGATATACATTCAATTACTTAAAAAATGCTATGAATGGAACTGAATGCATGGCGTTCCATGAAGGAGTGATTATTAACAAAGGCGTTACCTTTTTATTCTATTAGTCTTGAAGAAGTTCTACGACAAAGTTGGGTCTATGGATCACCTTGGACGACAAAGAGTAGTATGTATGGCAGGCTAGAAGTTGTGAAAACTTTTGAAGAGAGCGCAATCTGACCTTTACCAATAGAAACCGAAATATTTCCTCATCATCGAGCAAAGGCTTCCTGTACACTTTGAATACACCAGACTGGTGCGCTAACAATCCACCAAACACTCCACTGAAGGATCTCTTTCCTCATCAAACTAGTAGTGAAAGTCGTATTGAAATAGAACGTTGAGGATGAAAATCGTGAAATGCAAGCAGATATCGATCGATATTTCCGAACTACAACAGTATAACAGACGATTTCATGAGTTTTCTGAGGATTCATTGAACAAACAAACTATGAAAGAAAGAAGAGAGAGTACAATGCAAAGTCAAATACACCACGGCTTCCAACGCACTGGCAGTGAAACAGATAAAAACTTGTCAATTTCTACCTCATTCATTTTTTTATGTAAAAAATGTTTGCACTCTTGTTAATTTAGTTAAAAAAATCATCACAAGCATAAAATTATAATGTACCTGTTTAAAACTGTGAGAACGAGATGAAGGATGGGAGAATCTAAAAATATTTTTACTTCCATAATGGTGAGATATTTGCAAAACTCTGGACAGCAGTTATCTGAGGTGGGGAACGAACGCGGCATTGTCCTTTCCGGGGAATAACGCGTTCACCACCACACCATGCGGGTTTTTCGTTCCCCTTCTCTCAGCTTATTTCTACCTCTGTTCTATTAGATTTGAGAGAAAACTTTTCAAAATTATCCTCTCATTTCTCAAAAATCTAGTAAAGACCTGCAAAGCCCTATAAAATACAGTTTCAGTGCTGTTAGTACTGATCGATAAAACTAGCTGAGAGACAGGCGAAACGAAGGATCCGCATGGTGTGGTAGTGAACGAGTTAGCTCCCGGAAAGAGTAATAGCGCGCTCGTTCTCCACCGCAAACGCCTGCGGCCCGGATTTTTGCAAGCATCTCAGTGCCATTGTGGTTGCAAAACTTCAGTATTTATACGAAAAACTCACAGAGGAAGTCAAAACAAAATCGCAATTCTCGCTTCAGTCGTACAATAAGTGTAACTATCGATCACGTATTTTAAAGGTATGGCTAATAGACAGCTTACCGGCTCTCTCTTACGACAAAAAATATCTGACGATTATGAAGTAATGAAAATGCTCGCGTTATTTTCATGCTGAGCTTCGTTGATCGCTGCATGTAGACGAACATTGATGAACCTTCGTCCTGTTTGTCACATTATTCTTTTAGACCCCATCGTCCAACTTCTATTACTGAATAAGTATTATAACATTATACTGGCCGCTACGTGATACTCCTTAGCAGTAGTTCACAAAAGACATGAAACCGCTTGACGTTGAAGAATCTCTGAGGGATCCTCCATGCATTCGATTCCATTTAGCATTGTAGATGTGACCGAATATATTTATTTGGCCTCTGCAATGACTTTCGTGAGATTGTCGATACATTAAGTCATTGTTCTTCGTCATATTTCCAACTTCTCTGTTCCCAATTGGAGACGATTAGGCAGTAATGGGTGCTGTGGGGAAGATCGAATCAAACCCCACTCCTATGCAGAAGGACATCTCTAACCACTAAACTACAAAAGTGGGGATATCTGGCTTAAGTTTATGCGATGCTAATAGTGGTCGCCGTTAAAATCATCTACTCCTGTTGACGTGTGCTTGACGCAGAGTACTCATCGTTATCATCTACAGTAAAAATTTTCTTTCAGGATGTTCAGTCTGCAACATTTATCAGTATGCTGATGACGCACTGATTTCGAGTAAGAAATTCGATAATCAACGTTATTCAAATAACTTCAACGTTCTTATTTAGTGCCTACTCTTTCTTTTTAATGGCATGGTATGTTGCGAAATATAACTTCAATGGTGCTGAGATAATTGTATGCCATTAAAAAAAGAGTAGGCAGTAAATAAAAGAGTTGAAATTGTGGTTATAACCACAGCCTCAGCTTAACTGGGTTCGCTGCCGATTTGGGCTTCTTAGATCAATCCCGTTGACGGGTGATTGCTGATGGCAGCGTTAGGTCGAAAACTAGCTGACGGAATCGCAGAGCAAGGACTTCCGTGGTGGTGTGTAGTGGGCGAGCCCCGGAAAGGGGAATCGCGGTTCGATCTGGCCAGGGGTCCACGATTTATTTCAGCATCGTTATCGTAACACCATTGTAATTATTGTACAGTATTCTCTACAGATAAAACTCCGTGCATTATTCTGTTGTAAAAATTTTCACAAATGACTTTAAAAGCTGTAAGAAAACGTCAACTTTTAACTTAACTAAAAGCTGATTAATACCATTCAAATACTACTTCTCCGGCAGCTTCTCGAGAAGGTGAATGAAGGCGAGTCATTAGCGCTACCGTACACTTTCTTTATAAACAAAGCTTCAAGAGCCATGAACGCTTTTCGCAAGCCATATTCTCCTGACCGTTTCTTCTCCTTCTTTTCCTCCTACTTCCTCACCTTTTTCTTTTCCTTTTTGAGCTTTACTTTTTTCTTAATATGACGAAGCCTTATAGATGTAAAATAGGCAAAGTTGATAGGAAAAAAAGAAATTTTTGTCAAAAAAACCAATAGATTAGGTGCAATTCGAAAGTGCAAAATTTTCTAAAAAACCAGACAAGTTAAGCGTTTTTATATACTATTTTTATTCTTCGACTAAGTTAAGGAAAAAACCATCGAAATAGAAAAAGCGAACGTTCGAACTGTTCGCTAAAACGCCCTATCGAGTTCGACTGTGAAAAATATGGTTAGAAGTGAATAACTCATTCATTTCTCACTCCATCTTCTACAGTCCGATCACATGATCGAAAAAAATCGTCAGGCGTAGACAGTTGTATAGTGGAGCTCATATGGGAATTTATTTTCGCTTCAGTGAAGAACTTTTTCCTTCTCTAAACATTTGGAACTTTTTAGCGTACGACGTTCGGAAAACAGAGAGATTTCTCGAAAAACACAGATGCGCTCGAATCGGTCGTGGCAGCGGCAGCGGCGACAGTGAGGGCGAGGGTGTTCCTAAGTGACACATGTCAATGAATATAAGCAAACTGGTGGTTATCGAACGTACTACATTGTTTGGAAATGAAATTGACGACTATATTTTATCGTCGGAGATCATTAGGTGAGCCATGAGTCGCGTTGGATCGTTTTAGACCGTTTTGTATCGCTTGGATCACCATAAACAATGAAATGGAGATGAATCATGAATTATGAGGAACGAAAATAAGGTAGAATGATTGGATACCACAGCGCGATTGTGATAAGAGTCGGGAAAACATAGAAAGATAAAAAGCAAAAAAAGAGGGAAATAAAAGTTGAAAAAATTTACTTTGAAAAGTTTTCGCAATGAAGAAGACGTCTGCTCGCTTTTTTGTCTTTCAAATAAGACGTTGCTGCAAAACAGTTCTACTGAAAGATCATATCATCCGAAATAAAGCTGCCATAGTTTACTTTTTGCTTCACTTCATTCTATGAGATAACGAGGTAATGTGGAGATGCTTACTGGTGGAAGCGAATATCACAAGAGAATGATGAACGAGTGTGGGAAAATCAATTTCGCAACTTTCTAGGAGTATTCTTTCTGATTGTTCAGCTGTTCGGCTAAATACTAGATAGGAGAATGTCATTGGTATCGAAGAGTTTGACGCGAGGGAAAGCAATGCTGCAATCGCTAACCTTTCGATGAATACTTGATTTATCGTGTAAGAAGAAGAGGTGAAGATGACGATAATGACGAAGATGATGGTGGAAATGACGATCAGGATACGTAAATGAACGAGTGGGAGAAGAATTAACTCGGATTGGCACTGGCCAGCTTTAATTTTTTCTGAACAGGCACGTACTACTTTGATTTGCGGAAACTCAAAAGCAGAAAGAACGAACAGCATACAAGCAGAGTGAAACTTGAAGTTAAATCAAAAAAGTAAAACGTTTGGCGTTGACCAATTCCTGAGGAATGCATTATGCATTCAATTCCATTCGTAACATCGTTGATGTGATTGAATGCACAATTGGCCTGTAGATGCGGTGGACCAGCAATGTATCAGTTCGTTGTTTTGTCCTCTTCGACAGATCTGGCGCCGCTTTGGCAATCATGAGGGACAGACTTTGTTGGCTCGGAGTGTGGAATCGAACCAATATAGAGGTGTATATTGCAGGGAACCACATGCCAATGCGCTACAAAGTGCCGCTTACAGAAACTCAAGGAATCACAAGTTTTCAAAGCCTAAAGATCTCAACGATTTCTTGAAAGATCTTATTGATAAAATCTCAATGTCCTGTACTTGGAATAAGCAGTGAACGAATTCGATTCAGATCTCGGCAATACCTAGCATTTGCTGTTATTCAAGCAATGTGAAAATGATTGGTATTCCGCGTTTCAACAACGGGAGAAAACCAGAGGAATAAAACGAATAATAAAATTCATCAAGGCTGTAAAAGCTATAAAAGACTTCTTACTCTCAGAAAATTCTACGTGATCACGATATTGAGACAAAACTCAGTCAGCATTTATCGATAAGCCACTATGCTGATTCTGAGCCCAAAGAGATGAGAAACACAGATTTCCCTTAGGCAGCGTTTTGTGTGAATTGGTGCTGTGTCATTCATAGATGAGTTGGCTTTCAATTTGTTAATCATATGAAGTTAATGGAACTAGCTAAGTTGCGAATGGGAAGTACTGCATTATTATGCTGCGCTAACACTTCTTCGTAATTGAGGACAAGGTAGGGAAAAGCACTTATACTACAAGAAAACTACTAAAGCAAAAACATTCGAATATCCTGGAATGGCCAATCTTTTGAAGAATCATGGAAGAGGCATCTCAAGTGGCCATACTAGGATGTTCCCAGGTTCGTTACCACAAATGTTCGCCAGCTTCTGTCAGCCCCTCCAGTATATTTCCAGAAACGAAGTTCATTGCTGCGATTTGTTTTCTCCTAGCTGAGTCAAATGGAAACTTCGAAATATTCAGCAGCATCGGAGACCGAACCAGAAGAATGAAGAGAATCTTCGCTGAACGTGACTGCTTCACACTTAAGAACACCTTCAACCACCATGACGGGCCCAAATATCTAGGAGAACTTTGAAATTCCAATTAACTTGAGCAAAAATGAACATTGCCGATGCGATAGAATTTGTGTAGGTGGAACCATTCTCCTTGTTTTATAAAGGAGAATGGACTTAAATGACTGCGTGCTTCTAAAATTCACTAGAGCAACTGTAACCTACAGTGGATCCGATACGGTCGGAACAAAAAGTGTTTGAAAAGAATCCGACTTGAATGAATTGAAATTCAATAAGACCAAAGGAGGGCATAAGAAAGAAACAGCGTGGAAACTTGTGGGTTGCACTTTCAACAACTTTGGTACACTCATTAAGTTGTACTTATTAAAAAAAATTTTGAAAAATAAATTGCATGGAAGTCGGCTACAGTATTTGATGCATCCGTGACTTAGCTCACATTTCGATAACAAATCATAATTTCTCTATCATTAGAGCAATACAGAGTTGAGAACACGACACTCTCATAAAAGACACTTTACTCTATCGGAAGAGTGTACGGAAGTCCTACAAGTTACGTCCTAAACGTCAAACTTGTTTAGAATTAAGGGTCTCAAAAAATTTAAGAAACCAATCCCACATTTCCAAGGCTTTCAGCTCAAACGTAGCAAACGTAAGGATAGACAATATGTTAAGAACTCCGTTATAGCTCGCTGAACTAAACTCCAGTTGTTCAGTTGAATGCGTATTTGGAAAATGTGCCTCGACTGTCTGCTCTTTTTAACGGGTGATTGCTCATGGCAAAAGATCGATAGAACTAGCTGAGAGACAGGCGAAACGAAGGACCTGCGTGGTGTGGTGGTTGACGCGCTACTCCCCGGAAAGGGCAATAGCGCGTTCGTTCCCCACCGCATACACCTGCGGTCCGGAGTTTTGCAAATATCTCAGCATCATTGATGTTATATTTCACAATGTATACACTGCCGTTAAAAGAGTAGGCAGTAAATAATAAGTTAAAATCAAGTAGGTTTCAAACGAGGTGCAACATAATGGTTCAATGTTAAAAGCGACCATCTCAAGCATTGACATCAATGCGTACTGTCAAATTTTCTAAAGAGCTAATTCTTGCGGTGTTATATGATTAGCTTCAGTGAAATGCCGTTCGGTGGTTAGAATTTTTGGTCTAACCGAAGGTTGAACTGACGACTCACGAACTTCATACCGATCACATCACAGTCCATTCACGTTGGTACGAGCTCACAAGCAGGAAGAAGAAGGAACGGCGGATGGGAAGGATTAATTGTGTTGTTGGCGAGCGGTGGATTTCCTGTGTGCAGGTTTCGTTTTGGCTTTGGCTTGTTGCACGTTCAGCAGCAGCAGCTGGATTGGACTAGTTTTCGAATGCCGCCGATGGTTACCAGTAAACAAGCTGATGTGTTGCTTTGCGGTGATGTTGACGAATACGATGCGATGGTGGATGGCTTTCACGTAAAATCCGCATAAGACGACTCTGTGGGGATCGTATAAATTGCATATATCACTGAGTCATTCTTGACTTTTGTTAAGGGAAGATCTACACCTAAGATATCATATCAACTGTCTTGATGAACTACCGTTTACTAGTAAAAAGCAGTCTACTACTTGTCGAATGACTGCTGAAATATTCAATATAATCATATTAACTCCGTTCCCAATTCCTTTCGTTATTAACTTCTTTGTTTTCAGTTGATGAATTTCTTCAAAAAAGCCACCGTGAGCTACCGTACCTATTGATTGATTTTGTCTGTTGAAGGTCATAAGGAACGTATGATATTAATCTTCATAGAAGAACAGAAAAACGGAAGAAATTGGCGGGGATAGATATCATATCAACGTCCTGACGAAGGCGTTTAATTCAGTGGTTAGAAATGTTCTGCGACACGCATAGTGCCTTTGGTTCGATCCCACGCCCTGGAGAAACTAAGCAGTTTTCTCCTTCATAGTCAGCGGAATGGGCATCAGACGTGTTTGGCTCAATGCATCGATAGAGAAGGCATTATATAGGCCAAATAAGCACTCAGCCACCTTTACGATGCTACAAATGGCGAAATGAATGGCGAATCCCCAAGGGGTTGATCAACCCTAAACGCTTCTTGCTCGTTCTGTCTTTGAGAAAGTTTATTGTCATCATTATGCTTTTCTTCAATCATGACAAGAACGTATCGTTAAAATCAGTAAAGCCTAATTTACAGTAGTTGAAAATCATGACGAGCAACCACGATTATTTAGAGAGTTTGGCTAGCTCTGCTAATAATGCGTTAGATCGTTCATTACAAAGGACTGGTTCTATAATTAGACATGCGCGAAAAAGAATAACACGTCAGCATGCATACATATATACACGGGTATATATTTATGTATGTATATACGTATATACACATATACAGATGCACGAAACCACGTACGATGATCGACGCGGATGGAGTACGACACGGAAAGTCCTTGAATTGGACGAATTGCACGGGGTTGGTGACGAAGCCGAGTCGAGAGCCACTGAACGAACGGGCGTGGCCGAACAATTTCACCGGCTGGCTTAGTTGCTGGACAAACAACAAGCAAACAGTCGCATTAACAAAGAGACAAGAACGAACCCATTCGCTCTCAGGGAAGAGAAAAAACACCTACACTACGTAGCCATATTCCCATGTACTTCCTATGAAGACATGTGTTCATATATTTGAAGTCGCTCGCGTCGCTAGCGACGTCACCAAAACGGAGAACTCGTGCCCATGACGATGTCGTGGCATCGATTCCATCCATTCTTGAAGGCCTACGCTGTCGTCGTAGAGTGGTGTGATCAAATACGTCAATGCTACGTGAGCGGTGGTCATAACCATATCGACCATACCACGACAAGATTTCCCCCTTAAACTCTGAGTCCGTTCAAGAACTACGAAAGAAGTGTTTAATAACAGATGAAATGCTACTATAAGAATGGTAGTCGTTCCAAAAACCAAATGTCCATAGTTGCCACCTTGTTGATCAATGTTATGAACACAATGATGCTAAGATATTTGAAAAACGTGGACCTCAAGGCAAGATTTGAGCCCCTCGAAAGGATAATCGCGAAGTCGAATCTGGTCTGGGTTCCATGTTTTGCAAATATCAAAGCATATGATCAACCTGAAAAGAAATAATAGGCAGTAAGTAGAAACGTAAACAGTATTATAAACTTCACTACTATTATAATTATCTAATTTTAGCCACTTTATGGACTTTTCTCTTTTCACCGTTAGCGCGTTTAATAGGTAACTCTCAATAAGTAACGAGGAGAAGGAAAAGTTTTTGTATTCGCGATGAACATACGCTTTACGATTGATGAAATGGAAACACCCATGGAATTGGCATTGCCTAGCCGGTCGTCATTCGTCAATGACGAAACCAAAAAAAGTAAAAAATTAGAGGCAAGTTAAATATTTAAGAGTCTTAAGAAACATGTGCATTTCTTGTCATTTACTGTCCCCCTAATGACGCTTAGAGCAGCAGGTATACTGTAGCATCTCAGAAATTGTTCGAAATATGGTGGATTTCCCCTGATAAAACTTTTATCATTGGTTTGAGTTTTTTACCTATTACATTTCAATAGATAGCCATTCATTGAAAAACCAAATAAAATGGGTGGGAACTATCTGGGAGATAGGCAAAACGAACGACCAGCATGGTGTGGTGATGAACGCGCTACTCCCCGAAAAGGACAACAACGCGTTCGTTCCCCACCGCAGACACCTGCGGTCTGGAGTTTTGTAAATATCTCAGCATCACTGAAGTTGTATTTCGCCATTAAAAAGACTAGGCAGTAAATAAAAAGATTAAGAAAATGGGTAGTATTTATTAATAAATGGTAAGAGGAACAGCTTGGCTTGATATGAGGAGTCTTGCGCAGCATCACTAGTCGAGTGGTGGAGGAGTACGAACCCATTCATGTGTGGCCAGCTTAATCTCCTAGCGTGTGAATAATTATGAATCATTTCCATCGGTTACAATCATTTTTTTTATATACCGCGTGGAAAAACAGAAGTTTATGAAGAGGTAGTGTAATGTATGATGGAGTAGAGAAACTAAAGATATGTTGAGAATCCTTAGAATACTGGAACATAATGGAAGAAGTAAGTACAGTGTTGAAATGAGCTCATCGCCCACACATAGTTTCCACGTACGGCAACAAAATGTGTGCGATTTCCCAGTTATTAGTTTTTCTACTTGTAGTTTTATCGATTAGTTTCTATATTATCGTATTTGCTCTCATTGCAGCTGTTTATTAACATTTCAAACTCGAAAATACAACTAATACTAACCGCCTCAATGTACGATATCTAGTGGCGAGGTGGCAAAGCATTTCCCGATCCATACAAAAAACAACAGGGTTCGTCGCGAAAACGAAGCATCAAAATATGAAGTAATTGGTTACTTAGTTCTTCTGCGTAGGTAGAGGTTTTCAACCTTTGCGGAAAAACCCTTATCCGTGTGGAATTTTTAAAAGAGGTAAAACACGGAAAGTGGTAAATCTGTGGAAAACGAAAGTAAACATTCTATAGAACTATGATAATTTGTCATGATAAAGGTAGTGAAACGAAATCTGATGAACATTTTTAGGAGCAAAATGTTCTAGTATTGTAAAAGACACGTCGTTTCTCATTACAAAATTGTTCATTAATCCAAAAGCGAACCTCATTTATCATGAAGTTCAGCAACAATCGTGCTCTCGAATTGCCCTTTATCTTAAGCGTGTCGTTGAAAAGACTTGTGGCGTTCAAAGGTCAAGCGAAAAAAGCAAATACAGTGGAAACGGATGAGAAGGTTTCGTGAAGTACGCTGAATCGGACAAACAGAGTTCGCCTGAATACGAAGTTTCGTCCACCTTTTCAAGCTTGAAAAGTTTGTGGATTACTTCCGAACAAGGCTAAAAGCGATTAGAATTGCGTTCTTGCACTGTATTCAGTACAGACTCCACAAGATGTTTCTTTCTTTGTCTTTGCTTTATCATTATCTCATATATACTCAATAAATGGCATTGGAATGATATCGATGAGGAAAACCCTTGACAGCATCAAAACTTCCATATCTTTCTAGCACGACATCACTACCGACACCTATTTGTTTTCATTGATGACGCCGAGAAACACGAAGTATTATCGGGAAGAGTCGTGAGCGCGAACTTAAGCTGTCTCGTTCCGTCTTACAACTTGAGATGTAACTCCGTCATCGATAGATGCGACTGTGCTAGTGAGGAATGGTGAGCAGAAAGAAAAATCGAAAAACAAACACTGGGCGGTGGACGTGCGGACGACAAATCGGACAATGGATGAAACACTCGATGAGCTGCAGGTCTTTCGTATAACTATGGTCACTTAGTTAAGCTCAGCGAGCAGGTTTTGGCCCTTTACTATTTTGCAGAAATTCTGGATGAATGAAGAGGTGAGTACTAATTTCGTGAAGAAATTCAACAAGCAAAGAACAAAGCAGTGGGAAGATTTTTTTACGTTGTGCTTCTTGGATGACATGGTCTTGTTTAAGCGATTTTTTCTGTTGGCCTCCTTTACTAAGTACAAATAACAAAGCATAGCGTTAAGTTTCGTGAAATCCGATCGTCTTGCAACCAACTAGCCAATGTTGATATGAAATAGTAGGCCATGGATAACGACGGTGACGATGTCTCGGAGACGAAGCCGGCTAATCGGCTGGAAGTTCTTTTCCTCTAGCAAAAACAGCTAGCAGTGATCACTATAGGAACGTTTCTCACTGAGTTCTTCTCTATAATTCGTACAATCCCCACGCACCTGCGACCATGTGAATAGAGTGAGGAAGAAAACGAAGGAAAAAGTCAGAGCACGCGATGTTCTTAAATGGAACACAGAAGAAGACCTCATTAAGATGTGTAGATGAACGGCATTCTCCTCCTAATATTCGGATGATCGACAGAAAAAATGAAACATGAACTTTGATGGCCGAAATATTTGTTGGTTTACAATATATCTAAAAACGTGGAACCAAGTTTTCGCGAAAAAACTTTCAACCTCTCCCGTTAATTTATCATATACTGGAAATTGGATGAAAAAAGAGTTGAGCCGCTGAAATTGAAGTAGAGATAGGTTTCGTCTTCGTGTTTCTTTCATTTACTCCTCTTATAATATTTCTTCACAGAGGTAATCGATTCCATGCTTGAGCAGATGATCTAGTACTGAGTAAAAGATTTGGAAACGATTCGACCACTGATTACTCGACAAAAATTTATTGATTACTGATTTTGATAATCGCCTTTGAAGTTCTATTCCAACTTTAAAGTCTATCGTATCCAGATCTCCATGTTCAAGCAGAAGTGTTTTTTAGATGTGCCGTTTTTTCCGTCACGATCACAGGGAACCCCGTCAATGTTCTGCAGATGATATTCGGTTGGCTGGAGTCTGCCAGCATACCTTCAGCACACCTCTTAATAAAGAGTTTGTGGATAAGAGGCAGAACTATGGACATGATCGAAGGTTGACCAACCTTTTGACAGTGTGTGTTGCAGAGTAAACAGAATGAGTCACTAAGTCAGAACGAAAAACGCGGTTTTGCTTTTGATAGAAGAGTAATGAAATTAGTTGCCATGATACCTGGATGCTCTTCTTTTTCACTTACCTTTCTATTATTTGATGGCTTTTCTTCATCATCTTCACCGCCATCATGATCATTGCTCGACCTGATACTTCAAACTTGAACATTTCTAAGTTTATTTATATCTGTTTCTAAGTGATCCGACTTTATTCATTGTGTATATCTCAATGCTACCTTCAGTCCACTTCTTTCTTTTATATTTGTCATCCACTAAGGTTTTCTTAAGCCTACCGGTCAGCATTATAGATTGTGCAGTCGAAAGGACGATGCTAGGAGTATCCCGTGTCACGTAAGCGAGGCAACGAATCCAAAGCGCGTCGACGATCGAAAATCAAAGGCGCCATTCTACGCCGAAGATAAGGTGGGCCGGACACGTAATGCGTATAAACGACAACCAATGGACAGGACCCGTTAGTGACTAGATTCTTTGGAATGTCAAACGCGCTGCAGGAAAAGCACGAGTCGATGGCCAGATTTTCAGGAAAGCCCTAGAGGAATGGTGTGATGCTCAATGAAGCCCTAGAATGAGAAGAGTCCACTGGATTATTTTTGCACAAGACAGGGAAAAGTGGAAGATTTACTGACGCTCGCACGAGTCATTCGATGGTCAGCGAGACAACTGCTGATGCTGATGAAGGTCTTCGGATCTCTGTACAGGTTCGGCTGTTTCCATGGAATCGTGGGATTGTCGTGCAAAGCCTCTAGAGCGGGACATTGAATTTCCCACCAGCACAGGCGGCTTTGCTGAAGAATGAACCATCGCTTTCATATAAATCATCAAGGAATTCAGGTCTTTTGTTATTCTTAGTAAACAAATTACGAAAGTGATAATTACTCTTCAGAAGTCACTTAGCAAGAGTTTGTAACAGAATTTTACAGTAGCGAAAAGAAAACAAGAGTTTTTTACTGGTCCACTAATAGTTACCAGAGAAAATAATGCCAAACCCTCTAAAAAGACAAAACATTTAAAATAGCTTAGGTCATAAAATGTAGTAAAAAAAAGACTTAGGTTGAAGGTGTTCAAAACAATACTTTTCCAGGAAGGGACTTTTAAGTTCGAAATTCCACGAGCCCGTTGATTTCTGACATGACGCTTTCTTCAGGCGTTCTACGAGTTTGAGCAGGGCCTGACAATGCGCAATCGCTTGCGCATTCAAATGATGGACGAACACCCTCATTGAAAACACTGATTGACATTGTTATGGGCATGTCACCAGCGTGGTATGGCCATCATCGATGTGATGAGACACTGTTTCTTTCTAGTGAAACACTGAACGAGGTACTCAGACATCACTTTGTCCGTTTTCGCTGAAACTCGGAGACCTCCTCCCGCTCCTAGGTGGATCTTTTAGAGCCTTAAAATCTATAAAGCTTTAAAATATTTAGCTCTATTCTACAGAAAAAATGCATATTGAAGATTGGTAGAAAAAGGCGGAACATAAGGAACAAAGCAGAACTCGACTAATTTAAGAGTTGTGGCCCAAACGATGAAATATAGTCGCGTTATCGATGTGAATAACAAAAACAACTGTCAGTCACTGGCACAAATGTTTATCTTGAAAATATCAAATTATCCATATCCAACTTTGGTTGATCGATTTTGGGAGGAAATAATGCAGAGCGTTAGCTTTTCTCCATTTTTAAAGGCGCGTCGGAAAGGCTCGCGCGTTGCAAGGGTTACAGGTGCAGTAAAACTCTCACGCAATCTTTGGCTTGATCCCGTGCTTCGATCAAACCAAACCGTTGGTCGGAGGGTAGCAAAATGAGTGTTAGAGTTGTANCGATATAATGAATGGAAGCGAATGCATGGTGCATCTCGCAAGAATTAAATAACTCGAAAAGAATTATAAGCTTTATTTCAGCTAGACTTCGCTTCCATTCCCTGGCTTAATCATTATGGCTACTGAGCCCAATGTAGCCTAAAACAGTGTTAAGAGAAAACGAAACTAGAAGAATTTCTCCGCATAATGAAGCGGATGTCGGCTTGATGAACCGGACCTCTAGCTTCTACTCACAAGTTTGTTGAAGGTGGTAAAATGTTTGGCTTGGCTGTATTTTGTCAGAGCTTGGAAAAGATGTCATCCAATTCTCGTAATGTTTTGAGAGTTACCAAGACCGACTTTCCTTCAACTTCGGCAATGACTGATAATTCTCTGCTTTTTTTTCGACTAAAAAACATAAGGTTGTTATCATAGAATTTGCTAGTATACATTAGCCGACGTCTCGGCGGTTTAGCCTTTCTCAGAGCCGTTTTATTCCTGGCAAATTTTCCTACTAATTGGTGAAGAGCAGCCGCACACAGTAATACACAGTCAAGGAATGTGTTCGTTTTACTTCATTCTCTGTGCGGCTGCTCTCCACCAATTAATAGGAGTACTTGCCAAAAATAAAATCAACCTCACGTTTGCTAATCGAAAGGAAAAACAATTCCGAGAGTTGTTCGAAAAAGAAAAAAGAAGAGACACAAAACCACACGAGAGAGAATGAAGAGAAAGGAAAATGTCAGATCTCGGTCATATTTCGTTTGCAGATTCTATTACTCTGCTTCAAGAATTTACCACCAAGTTACTAGCTTTGGAACGAAAACCATTTCTATACAAATATGGTGTGAGAGAGTTGGATGACTTGGTTGGTTAACTAAATCAAGATGTCGAGAAGAATGTATGAACGGATTCAAGACGTAATTATAAGATCAAAGTAGGATTTTCTTTCGAGCCTTCATATATTCTACTACGTGTGAAAAACGTTCAGGCATTAATTGACGAGATTACAGCGGCATGGTTAACAGAAAAGGATACTATGCTAGTTAATACCATAAGCAAAGCATTCCCTAATAAATACTTCCTAGAATGGACTGCACGTCGCCTTTATGTTACGAGGAGTAAGGACACTGCCCAAAAGAGGAAGCAATAGATGGCAGTAAATGAACAGCCTTCTTATATAAAGAGTCCACTCTTTCTTGATGCCATCTGACTTGTACGATGATTGGAGAGGTGTTTCACTCCAGAAGATTCGACTCGATGCAACTACGAAGGCCAACACCACGAAAACGAACGGCTGTGGGCAATCGACTCGAATCATCTGGAGAAGGTGCTGAACCGTCAGCCCAATAGACGCTTTATATTATTTGTGAAACAACCACAGTGATGCTGAGACATTTACAAAACTCCGGACCGCAGGTGTCTGCGGTGGGGAGCGAGCGCACTATTGTCGTTTCCGGGGAGTAACGCGCTCACCACCGCACCATTCAGGTCTTTCGTTTCGCCTGCCTCTCAGTTAGTTCTATCGATCTTCTGCCATCAGTATCACCCGTCAACAGGATTGATCTGGAAAACCCAAATCGGCAGTTAAGCTGATGCTATAGTTGAAATTCACAATGTTAACTTTTTCTTTTTTTCATTTATTGTCTTTTACTAGTTTTCATGGCAGGGTATTATTTGTGAAACAACCGCAATATTGCTGAGATATTTGCAGAACTCCGGACCGCACGTCTATCTATAAAGCTTTATAATAATCTTGCTTAAGCGAAGCAAGCTAGAAAGACATTAATTAAAAAAAGCCCGCCACTCCCGCAATTTCATTATGACACCTATAGACGTCACAGGGCGTCAAAGTGTTAATTATAAATATTTTCGCAGATGGTGTGGTGGTGAAATGCGCTGCTCCCCGGTAAGGACGACAGCGCGTGTTCGTTCCCTACTGCATACACCTGCGGTCCGGAGTTTTGCAAATATCTCAGCACTTCATACGAGTTATATTTTGCAACATACCCTGCCATTAAGAAGAAAGAAGAAAAAGGCAGTAGATAAAAGGGTTAAGACGTTAATTAATCATGCCGAGAGTGAGTAACAGTCGGTTTGCCAGGTAAATCTCCCTCATGTATGTTCATAAGTTATGATATGGTTGCTAGAGGTCAGACGAACGGCTTCTCAACGTAGTTCAAAACTATGAAGAAAAGTATTGAAGTTGAAGTTCGCATCAAACTTTGCTGAAACAGAGATTTGCAACGAAGCTGTTTGATAGGCTCGCTTCTAGTATAAAATAGCTCTCCCTGCTGCCCGACGTAGCACAGTTTCCTTCAAGATCTTCTTCACTTATTGGTAGAGAAAAATATTTAATAATATTTATTATTATTATTATTATTTTTATTTAATATTTCTTCTTCATTATTTACAGTTTGAGAAAAGGTAAATTTTTCTTCAGATTTTTCACTACCGAAGATTCAAATAGAATTGAAAACAACGCACGTATAACAGGACTATGAAAAAGTGGGTTGAAGTCTTGGGTTTTTCTCAAAAGTCATAAAACTGGAGGAGATTATAGTAGAGTAGAAGATTATGCAAGTAGGAAGAAAAGACTACTCAGATAAGGCTGCTCAAATCAAATTGTGCAAATTTTAGCGGCTTCTAAGAAATTCCAGAGGGAAGAATATGCGCATGCAGAAAACAGACGTATATCACTAAAGGAAGCTCAATCTCGAATGGCTCGAATAATCGAGTGATCGATGAATTGCTGGGCAGACGGAAGACTGCAGTCGTTCAACAGCTCCTGGGGGTCGACAACGATGACTATCATTAGATACAGTAATCATCGTAATTAACCAATCGAAAGACAATCGTCGACGGACGGTTTTCTTCGCTCGAACGGCTACCGTAGACTGTTAGCAACAGCGCAACTGGGTGAGACCTCGACGTGGTCGAATGAATTGCGGCCGGACGTGGTCGAATCGTGCTCATAACGTTGACGAAAGTTCACAAGAGGGCCGTTTTATGAGTTGTGCGCTCGATGAGAAAAAGCTGTGCAATCATCGGTTAATGGACTACATAGTGCCACTTAGCCTAGTTGAGATAACCCTGAAACACGAGCCATCAAGCGCTACAACTTACGATATTTTCTCAGAAGAACCAAAGCTTTGACCTCTTCCCAGAGGTCTTAAGACCAGATTCCAGCATCTGAGTTGTTGTTGTTAAAGAAAATGAATCGCTGAGAAATTTTGAGTCTTTTTCAATCCGGTCTAGTGCCAGACAGGTCTAGTACCAATTTGCCGGGCCCTAAGGGATGGAAGGCTTGGTGAACCTGGAGCGCAGGAACGAACGAAGCTGTGTGCATTGCATGACAACCACCTCTCTCCTCCTCCCCATTGCTCCATAGAGGTGACCAAACTGCTCTATACAATGAGGGGACCCAACTAATCTTTTAAGTCAGTATTCTTATCCACACAGACAAATCTAGCACTTACTAATTTACCGACTGCAAAGGAGGGTCATGGTGATCCCGACGCATCGGATCGAACTGTGAGCAGATTCAGTGTTTATTTGAGGAGAAATCTAGACTATACGCTACACGCGACCTAAAAATCTAACCAAAAATGATCATTGAAAAAATCGATGGCACACTGAAATTCTGAAGAGCGAACAAAAACGAACAACGATGCTTCCAAAAATCGCCGCAATAGCTATCTAACGATTCCCACAAAATAGTAGCGTTATATTGACAAAAGCTTTTTTCAAGGCATAGAAATCGAACATGAATTGTTGAAATTCGAGTGGAGATTTTCGTATAAATGGTGGCATTAGTCGTTGAAGAGGAGAGGAGTAGAGAAAAAAAATTAAGGAAGAAGGAGCTTGTTGACTTGGGATTCGTTCCTGAAGGCAATCATTTCAGTCTTTTTGCAAAAGTCCACATTCTTTTTTTCATTTTTCAAAGTTCTTAAGCCAGAAATTTTTTAACTGATGTAAATCTGGAATCTGTCAGTCCTCTTTTAAAATAGTAGCTCTTGTTTTCCAAATCGCTGTCTTTTTTTTTAGATGACCTTTGCCAGGACGACACACACGACCTTATAAGGCCAAGTAACCGCTTTTCTTCCTGGTTACTCAAGAATGAACTAATATGTTCTTAAAAAATCTTAATCGTCTGCACTTATGACCTTTTGGTCAGAACAGTAATGTAGCTTTCTTAATTATTTTTCATAATTTTTCCGAAATACTGCATTCTCTTGTGACCTTCACTAATCGATAAAGACCGCATTCCTATTCTAAGAAGGGAATGGGCAAAAAAAATATATACGAACAGAGAAGAAAAAAAGAAAAGCATTATAAATTTATTCCTTGCCTGTCTGCGCAATTTCTTTCCCTAACTTAGAATCTTCGATGTTTGAAATCGTCGCCTGAGAACGAAGTCGACAAAAAACCTTCAGTACTCGGTGTTTCAATAATGAAGAAGGAGTCCGTATGGCGGGAAGTGGAAAAAACTCGAAAAAAATTGAACACAAGGCGTTCGAGCAGCGATCCGAGTGTTGACGAAAGGAGTAGAACTGAATGAATCGAGTGAGTTGAGTAGAGACGAATAGGACCGACTGTCGCCGATCGCTAGAATGATGAAAGAGAAGACAACAGCAGCTGTGCGCTACGACGAAGGGACTAGGCAATGGTACAACCAAAAACGGAGAAAAGCTGATGAATAAGATGGCGAAGAGAAAAACGATGAGGGGTTTAGCGTTTTTTTGTGCTTAGAATTCTCCTTCAATAGCCACCACGACGGAATTATCTGTACCCACACACAGAAATTCATTTTTTTCCTAAGACCTGTCTTCACATCTTCTTTGAAGATCCTAGCACTTCTTGCATTTAATCCGATTCCATCCATGCACCATCCACGGAAATTTTCCAACGGTTTTACATATTGGTTCGGCTGATGCCTAAAGATCTTCGTCTCCACTCCGAATGTCTTTTAAGAAAGCTAGTTGAGTCGGCTTTCTCTGAAGTCCTAGAATAGCCAACTTAGGTTGCGGAGAGTGAACTACACCCACATGCGTTTATTAAGTTGTCGAACTCGGAGGGATAAGAGGTCTGATGGATTTATGGTAGTGTCGAACTAGTATCGTGCTCCTGATAGGCGACATTACTACAACTGAGCTACCCACCTTTTAAGCAATTTATTTATTCGGCAAAAGCTTCTGGAAATGAATAAAACTTTTGTTTTCATGCCATACTCGTCTATTGCATTCATAATGATTGCAGCCTAAGAAATGACTGCTGCAGATCTATGCCCGCCTGCACTCCACATGAACATCTTTATGTGACGAGAACTGGAATCAAACGCTACGAAGAATACGGTGCCAACCAATGCTATGGGCTGATAACTTCCGAAAAAATGGCGATATTGACGCAAGACTCCATTTCCTTTTGTGTTCTTGGCGTTTAAATCGACGTTTACTCGATTCGTCGTGATTGCTCACTGTAATTTCGCCCATTGAACGAATTTTTTTCAATTTTCCACTATATAAAAGTATTGCATTCATAATCGATGAGCAAGGATAGGGATATAATAAAAGATGAAGGCTAGGAAGTCATGAGGAGGACAAAAGGAAAGGTGAAGAAAGCTTTTCAATAGTTAAAGGAGTGAAGTCAGGCGACAGTGTAGTCAGAGTTTCTAACAGTTCAAGTTTTCCAAAGCCTTTTTGCAAAATTCTACCGTCTAAAGTTCAGATCTTATAAGGCAGACTTTCAGGTGGAAGTCGAACTTAACGAAATGCGTTGATGTTGAGATTGACGGGTTTCCGACATTCTCTAAACTTACTACACACAGTGTTCCCACATGGACACCATAGAGCACGATTTGAAAGCGTACATAGCATAAAACTATAAAATATAATAGATAGACGTAGAACATCAGATGACATCAAGCTATGCCGAGCTGTCGAAGAACGAGGATGGAAACATTTACCAACAAGTGATACTAGTCGTTGAACACTCAACCTAGAAGCTGGAAGAAAAGTTGATTTACCATCAGCTAACCCTAAGTATCGCTCAGGTAGACTTGACGTTAGGACTTTTGGAATCTTAACTAGAAGAAGTTTAAGCTTCACATTTCATAGAAATTGTCAATAGTAAGGCTTTAAAGGTAAAACTGAACGAACAAAAGAAATCAGTAGAATCATTCGCATCTTTTTTTTTACACATGCACAACGAAAGAGGCGCAGTGTTTTTTGTCAATCGAAGACTGAAACAGTATAAATGGAAGACACAAATGTGGTTTGCTAGAGAAGAAGTGAGTGACGAAGTTGAGAAAGAAGGCAAGGTGTGGGAAGAGTTTGCTGGACAGCAACACTAAAAACGGGTGAGAACGATGGAAACCCAGACACTCAGAATGGTGAGGAATCAACTTCGTTATAACGAAAATGTTTGATAACAATCGCACTTTTTAAACACAACGGTCGAAGTTGTTAAAGTGCAAAACCTTGAAATGAGAAACGCATACGCACATACAAGCATATTCATCACTAATATGGAACCAAATTTTGATTAACGAACAGACCGATTGTTGTTAGAAGCGAGGACGACGATGACGACGACTTAACGAACGAATACGAGAAGGGATCGTCATTGAACGACGTCCATCTCGCCATTCATCGCCGTGTGGTGTAACGACTCGTAGAGCCCTCAACAGTGACAGTGAAAAGCACAGCTTCTAGGAAAACAAGGGTTCCAGAATAAAGCGCTCAACGTTGACCAGTGCTTTAGGAATACGCGATGCATCCAGCTCCTTTCATGGTATCGCAAAGGTAATTGAAAGCATATGTAATTTATGGAATGACTTGTGGTGGGCCACTGATGATTCTAATAAGCACTTTTATCCTTTCCGCTAAGCCTTACACCAATTTTCTGATCCTGGAGGCATGGAAAGTTTGATAAGCTCAACGGTCGTTTTCGAACCAACGACCGATAGAATACGTATTGCAGGGCATCCGTAACTAATGCGCTAAACACGCTATGATTCTGGGAAATTACTACAAATAATGAAAAGTATATTTTCTCTTAGTGTATTTTAGTTGTCGAACTTTGTTAAACTTTAAAATTCGGACTATATGAAGCAGTGAATTCCCACAAATCGTATCATGACAACTCTAGCCTGACGTGAATGCCAGATTACGGTATTTCCTTCCAGACTGCGTAGGTTTCTCTTAACTTTATGAGGAAAAAAAAATATAGAACCATGGGTGAATTCTTAAGAACGTGAAAACAATTGTTAATATGGTAGACGAAATATCAGGGAGAAGATGGTATTGGAAATCGATTTCATTGGAAAAATCTTCACATGTTTGAATTCAATTTAACCCAATCGGGCATGAGGAAGGCGCAGTAGTTTTTCAACGAGAAAAGAACACCCATCTCTCCTTTACCTTTTCAAAAATCGCCTTCCGACTTATTTGAGTAGGGAGATCTGTAAAGTTATGTCGGTTAATAGTACACAGTCAAATTGCATAACTCCTTCAAATGAGTTGAAACTTCATACAAACGAAGGCTACTTTCCTACAACCACTAAACTAACAACATTGAAGTGGATATTATTTATACAAAATCTACCGCAACACCCTTCGAGAAATGGCAATGGTTTTCATACCAAAAATTTTTGGGATAGCGCAGTGAAAACAGTGGAATTATTTCCGATTTGAAGGTGTCTTCCACAAAAAAGGAACGATCGATTATTTCTATATTCTTCGGCGAATTTCCACGATTGGTTTCAACAATGTTGCAAGTACATCTAGGTCAATTCTGCTTGCATCCTATCGACGTCTAACTCTTCACTTATTGCTTGAAAGCCTTAGATATGGAGGAAGCTCGTTTCTAAATGGTGAATACAAGCCTAAGGTATATCAAAAGTGAGTTTTTACCAACTACGAAGATCAAAATTGGTATATTAAGCAGACGAAGCTCATCCGTGGAACTTCAGGACCTGTGAACGCATAGGTGGTGACGTGGTGATCGGCTGAGGTCAACGCCGACTCATCGTCGAGAAGAAGTGCAACGGCGATGACTGCGACTACGTGGAGTGATCGAGTCAAACGCTCAACCTTGATTGAGCGTTTTTCTGTCAACTTCTTATCATCATATAGGCCCGTTCACACCACTAGAAGGTTATGGCGATCTGAGCGTGAAAAACTCACTCATTCACGCTCACCCTACCCACCCACCCACCCATCACGTCTTCGAACTATGCTACGACGGTGGTCGTACGGAATGGCGAATCGGCTAGCGTGCGAGCCACTATTTCCACTTCTCGCATCATTAACGCCAATGAGCTTTACTGACAGTGGCGTGTCGCCTTGATGGTACCGTAACTAAAAAGTTCCAAATGTTCGTTGTCCGACGATCAGGGAACGTCGGTGGCTTAGAGGAAAAAATTTATGATTTTGAGCATAATCGAATCATAATGCTTTATAGAGCTTTCCACTAATTAAGCAAGAGAAAAGGTTCAAAAATGAAAAATTAGAATGTTTAGCCTAGTACTAGATTATCAATGAAATAAGGGATATTTTAAAAAATAGACTAAAAGTAGAGCTGAAGCTCGATTTTGTTCTGCTTTTATTCATTGATTCAACAAAGCGAGTCTAGAAAAGTCATAGAGCAAACATGAAGTAGTAATAAATAAAGCATCTAAACAATATTCTGTTATCTCACACTGTTTCTAAAGCAAGAACTAAGTGTTTTTTCGGATTCTGCAGGTTTTCTAAAGAAGGGCTTACAAATGAAGACACTATCCAGCTAATCCATCAAGTCGATCATGCTTTAGCACTGTCTGTTTCTTCTGATCGGTTACAAAACAACTGGGTACTTACGATGATGCTCTTCTCCTAGTTTCGCGATCTCGTCGTCCCTCTCAGTACGTTCTCTCAGGTGAAACATTCAAATTTGATGGCATCGTTCCCGAGTATAAGCACCGATAAACACGAAACCATGGAAACGCCTCTCTTTTTCCTTTACACATAACCTCCCGAAAATGTTGTGAACTGATATGAGCGAATTTTAGATAAAATGCTAAAGAAATTATTTCAGTGACCATTAGGATATTAGGATTTCTCATTTCACCGAAGGTAGGAAGAAAAACGGACAAGGAATTAGAATAAAGATATGGTAAGAAAGAAATGAGAGGATGAAAACCGTACCTTAGCGTTCACAGAGTCCTAAATAGAGATAACTATCACTATGCAGAAGAGATCTTCATTCACTCTCTAAAATACATTCACTAAGCTCATCTGGTTCATTAAAGAGTATATTTTCACGCCATCAGAAGGATATGGGGCGCATGTAGCGCAGTGGTTAGAGGTTCCCATACATTTGGAGTGGTTTCTGGTTTAATCGCACGCGACCGAATCGCATTCACCAAACCTTCCACCTTTTGAGAAGCAGCGAATTGGCACCAGATTTATTTTCGAGAGCAAAACTAACTTGATATATCGCTAAGAACCATAAACCGTTTCCGTCTTCTCAACGTTGCTACGAATGAAGTCGAATGTCTCGTTTCTCTGCAGGGGTCGACAAACGGCGAAGCCTTTACTCTTCATGCTTCTATCGAAAAGTCCTCTCAATGATTTACAGCCTCATCGTGGCTGGAAGGTGTTTCTGGGTGTCGGACTGCGATGTACAGCGGAAATTCATCCCCTGGCAGGGTCTCCCAACTGAGAAGGAGTCCGGCGTTTCCATTAGGAAGCCTAGCTAAGAGTAAACCAATGCCAGGATCCGCCACCGTCCTGGTATCAATGACGCGTGGTGGCAAATCTCCCTCTGATCCACAAGGACTGCGACTGCCTATGGTGGTGAAGATCTGGGACAGACTTTAACCAGGCTTACGTCGGGATTCCAGGAAACCGAAATGGCTTAACCAGCAAATCTCCGAAGACGGGGATTATGCTGGGGTCCGCGCAACCAGTGGGGACGGGTCGTTCATGTGTCAAGCATCAAATATATCGAAAAGAATAATTGTAGATGATTATTAAAACCGATGATACTATCACTGCGTTGCAATAACATCTAGTTTTAATTCATTCCGGAAAGTTTCTTAAAACAGGACAGCTCGACCGTTTATTTTCTGTACTGTGATTGACCATCACTAATCACCAAACAAGCTGCTCGTCATTGGTGAGCTTTGGCGTTTTACTGCGCGTCTTTCCTCTACCTTCCGTAAGCGAGGTGTTTTTTCTGAGGTTTTTTGCCATGTCGTTAGCAACGGTTTTTATTGCTAATAATTGCATTACGATCAAAGCCGGATACCGTAAGTTTGGCGTCATTTATAATCCTTTCGGTTTGTGGCCGCGTCTGACAACTGTGAACCCCATCATTCACATCGTCACACCAACAATGACTCCAAGTGCAGTTAGCCATTCTTCAGTTACGACGGCGATTAGCGTAATTATGAACCGCTATCCAGTAAGCACTGTATCGGCATGCACAGGATCTTCGTTGATGTAAATGTAATTCTTGCAAGAAAAGCTCCTTATCTTCCGGTTGCCTTGTTTCTATAGCTGAGTTTGTGTGTTTTTTCTTTCTAAATTGGTGCAAAACTCGATTCTACTACAATTTGAGGAAAGAATCTACTTATGAAGGCCGACCATCGCAAACACTCCTCTCAGATAATCGCGGTTTTGAAGAAAGCGATCTCACCGGACACTGGCTGCAATAAAATGTGATAAAAATTACATGGTCATCTCATAGAAGTTTAACAAAACGATAGCGGTCTAGTCGAACATTCAAAAAACTTTGAAGTGACACCAAACGCGTTTGGTTTGAGTTGAAGCTTTAAAAAACTAGAGAACATCCTTTCTGTGATGTTCTTCGTTTTGAAAGGCTGCATGGGAGAAGTAAGGCGGTGGTGTTTTCAGTAATTCCCAGTTATAATAGAACAGTGTCTGCTTGAAGTATAGTAGGTTAATTGTCTACGTACAATAAGCTTTTCATGCAGCAGCGGTTCGACGATTGGATTGTTTCAATTTGGGCTACTCGGTATCCTTTAAATTACAACAACTCAGCTTTGGCCCCTGTTTCCCAACGACAGTTGCGCTAACGGTGTCAAACCCCGCAGTGAATTCGGTCGTTCTTACGAGAACAAGTATTCACATGCACGAAGAACAAGAAATAAACCCACTTTGAAGAGAGTAAGAGCCACGAATCGCCTTACTATTTTTCTATTTCGAGTTCTTTTCTTTGTGCCAAGCATTGGTTGAATCGTTCTCATACCATTCAGAAGTTTCCATTGTTGCCCAGACAAAATTTAAAAAGGTTCACTATCTCTTATATCGATTTTATAGGCGTCTGTAGAGCAGTGGTCAGAGGAGCCATGCAATGCGCATGGGTCGATCTCCGCGCTCCAGGCCTACCAAGCCCTCCGTCCATCTGGGGTCGGCAAATTGGTACCAGACTTGTATGGGAGGATAGCAGCACTGACTCGATACATTGGTGGCCCATTGTGGATCATTATAAAATTTAGATATGCATTCAATCACTCCCATTGATGTTTAGTGAAGTCGAAGGCATGGGGTACCCCTCAGGGATTGATCAGGGCCGTGAGTTATGTCTTTTTATCTCTTATCACTTATTTGTTCCAAGTTCATATAGGCTTGAGAGATTCACGTGTTGCGCAGTGTTTAGAAGTGTGCTGTTTGCCGACGTGGTTACTGATTTTATTCGGCTGTCATGGCTAACCAATATTCTTATTTTTTCTAGGTGGCCAAACTAACACCAAAGTTGCCTGGGAGGGCAAAAGATATTAACTTGATAAGATGACCTTCGCCACTTACTTAAGCCGAACATGCATTCAGCCACTACTGTGATGCTTGATGGAGTGGAAAGTTTCCTCTAGTCAAAAAGAATAGATTGACGGCGAGCGCTTTATTTCTTTATCCCTTGATGGAAGAATACAGGTTAAGCACAACCACATAGTTTTATTGTAACCTGAATTGAATTCAAGCGAATATGAGCTTCCTGTCTCTACTTGTCGGTATTGCAATGCTGGATGGACTTGGATTTCTAAATTCATTCATCTTAAACGACGATATGATCATTTGTTACGCTACCGTTCCAAGACATACTTAGGTCTCAAAGCCGTTGTACTTCTTAATTTCAAAAGTTGAAACACGAGATTTTAGCTCAAAGAACTTTTCAGGTTTATTCCAGCTCTAACTTAAATGAGCTCCAGTAGAGAATTTGAGCTGTTGAACTAATGTGAGGAATAATTCAGAATGGACATAGGTCCGAGATGAGAGAGAAATGAAGAAAGATATTATGAGGAAAGAAATTAACGAGTAGAAAAAAAATAATGAGCAAACGATCTTATGATGCTACGATAACACCGATATGACGGCTGCAAGGAACGTTTGATGAGATTGTGCAATGAAGTCGGGCTCATAGTTGTTAATTTGTGGAAAAATACATCGCAGGAATCACTAGCAACCCTATCAGTTGTGGAAATTATTGATTAGTCCCGTATGGCGAAACGATTTTTTCCAATTAAAAGTAAAAAGTGGTACAGTTTTCACCAAGATCTGTTCATGAACATCACTTATTCAACTATAAGGTATACACCTTAGTAAGAAGACCAACAACTCTAAGTTCATCTTCATCAATCAATCGATAGATAAGCCGATCAACTAGCTTTCATAGCTTTCATAGAATCAAAGAAGAAGGCAGTTGTGTGAAATAGCGAGTGAAAAAACTATGAAAACTCCCATCAACAAGCAAACGGACGTCAGTCGGGAATAATCGTTTCGTCATGAATTCATGATAGGAGCTGTTTCACCTAGAATTTTCGATCTCTAGTTTTCTGAGCGAGCCAACAAATAAAATCCAAAGTGAACTCTCACTAAGCTTTTTATTTTTTACATGAAGTAACTGGAGTATCGAAGTGTAAGCTTACCTCATCTGCATCGCTTTAGTTGTCAAAAACCATGTTTGTTAGTGGAAAAAAATAGCAAAATATTCCTAAATTTCATCAAAAGAAAAATTTCTTGTTTAGGTTCTTTAAAAAAACAAGGGAAAAGGAAAAAGAGAGTGAAAGAAAATAGAGAGAGAGAGATTAATTATAGTTCCAGAAAGAAAGAAGAAAGCGAAAGATAGAAAGGAAAACAAGAAGAATGAGAAAGCGGAAAGACAGGAGTACGAGAAAGAGGAGAAAAGAAATAAGGAGAAAGGTAAAGAGGTAAAGAGAAAACGCTAAACAGGAAAACGAACAGAAGCTCCTGACTCTGTAGTTCTTTTGCTACCCAAATTCCATGACTGTTATCGGTTACTCATATTTTAGAAAGTTCTTAGTGAATTATTTTTGTAGGTTGCTCGTGTCCACTATTTCATCGATGGTGACCGATTGACAGAATAATTGAAGAAGGGACGAGCGACAGGCGCTAAAAACCGAAACAGCACTCACCGTACATGTGCTTGACGCAGTTGTTGTGTCGTGCTGTCATACTGTAGTGAGTGCTAAGCGATTTATGACTGTCCGACCGAAATGCGGCGAAGTCTTTGCTCTGTCGACGACAACATCAGGCCACAAATTAAGCGCAACTCATCCGACGAACGACCCGACTGCAATAGTCGTTTTGAGCTTTGCTTTAGAAGCACTTTCACTGTCGGTGAGGTCTGACGAGCGGTTCATAAGAGTTCCACATAGAAGGAAGTTGGTCATTGACGACCTGCTGGTTGCAGTCTTCTTCAGTGTTATCGACAGATCTGGCTCAAACATAACTCTTAATTTTTTTTCGCTCCTTGGTACATGAAAAGCACTAAATCAGATTAACTTTTTTCCTACAAACTTGCAGACTATAAGAGCACGAATTATCACGATTGATTTCACCGTTTATGATCTAAATCCGTGCCAAAGAAAGGAAATTTCCTCGCACACTTTGATAGGCCTTTCATACTCACGTGCTCTATACGCCCATACCACCATTCCTGCCATCGACGTGGCCCATTTAATTCGTTGTTCCAGGTGGTCTGTTGAGTTACGAAGGTAAGATATCTGTCTGTGTAGTCTGTCTCAACTTAGTGCTCACCGATATTATCTCATAAGGTTTGAAGTAGTTCAACCTCTGTCTAGGTTTGATCGACATCATCATCGACTTATATTTCAGAAGTCGAAGCTTTCACAAGAACATTCCAATAATGACTACGCACTTCCTATTTCAAATGACTATTTCTTCATTCACCGCCTTGAAACCATAAGCAATTCAACTAGATTATTCCATTTTAACTGGCACTGTTCTCTGCCCAAAGGTTGAAGAAGAAACCTAGGAGCCATGTAGTCGCATCACACAACCGACAATAATCGATTCTTTACTTAGGTAGCATAGCTTATACGACTTGGCTACCATAGCTAACGCTGTTTGTCAGCAATATGAAGTTCTTTTCCATAAAGGCGTAAAGGACTTAGGGCTCATGGCAGACGGTCTTCTCTATGGTGTACAGCTGTTTGCCGAGATATGATTAGTTCGATTCCTATTGGCCTGATAGCAAAACTGGCTGGGATCAACAAAGATACTTCGATACGAAAAGAACAACACTATTCGTAGGAGTTTTCAAAGCTCGTCCAACAGATTGAACCATTCTAGCAACCTCTGCCCGATTACCACAATCTTTAGCTTTTATTCAATGTCTATTATTTTTTCGTAGCAAGGTATTATTTAAAAGACAACCACAATGATGCTGAAATATTTGCAAAACTCGGGACCCAGGGTCTGCTTAGAACACCGCGATTACACTTCCGGGACTCACGTATGACCTTGACTCGCATCCAGTTTTTTACTCCAAGGATGCCATCTACAATCAACCGTCAGCGAGAATTACTTGGGGAGCGCAAAGCGGTACTAAACGTGGTTAACTACGACATTTTGATTTTTTGAACTTTGAAAGATATTGAACTCCTTGGAATGAGTAATCGTGGGTTTGAAGCCGGCCTGGATCCCAAGTTTTGTAAACGTCTCAGCACCACTGTAGTTTACTTTCTAGTTAGATTCATTTGGAGTTTGGAAATAATCGGGCTTGGTGTTGCTTCATACTGAAAGCCTTCTTGATAGTATCTCGATCGCAAAAAGAAAACCAGAATGTCGGGTAATTCTTTCTATCGTAATAATCTTGGATTTTGGTCAAACAAGGAAGGATTAACTAGCTGTTTTTTGATTAGCGCATGCGATGCTGTTATTATTTCTTACTTATCTATAGTAGCTGACGTTTCGGAGGATTTGTTTTCTTCAGAGCCTGGAAAGGTCAAGCTGAATGCAATCTACCAAAGCGAACACACCCATAACCAAAAAAGGATACTATTATGCTAAACCAAGATTTCAATCGCAAAAAAGAGTAACTTTTCTGCACACTTACCACTTTCTGTGAGTCTTGGAGTACTTACGGTGGAGACCAACAATACAGAATTCACATGGAAGTATAATGCGCCTCTCTCACATTAAAGTGTGTGAGTGTTCTTCAGACCATCAAAGCTTCAGCACGGAGAACTCTCAAAGCATTCTGGATAAATTCCAAGAATTCGAAAAAAAAACCGCAAAAAGACGTGGGAGAGGGGATGTCTTATTTTCACTTGGGATTTCACACAGTGTTTAAAAGTTATATTTTAGTGTAAGAGAGGAATACTACGCTTCCATGTGGATTCTGTGCGATTGGTCTCCAGGTTAAACACTCAGGATAAGTCTTATAAAAAGTAGTAGGTGTTCCAAGAAGCTGCCTTGTTTTCAAAGCGATTGAAATCCTAGTTTAGTAATTTCTTTGTTTCGGTTACGGATGTGTTTTGGCTCGGTAGGTTGCAGCAAACTCGGCATCTCCAGGCGCTCAGAAGGCGAAATATGCCAAGATGTCACCTGTATCACTCATGGTCCCGTTGATCATCGAGTGACTCGAGAGGGTTCCAGTAAATGTTACATTTTTCTCTGTCGCGTACAAGAGTAGCCCAATGGGTTCTGCCGAGACGTCAGCTGTTGTAAATAACTAATAAATAATAACAAGTACGTGTGTGCTAATCAGGAAAATAGCGAGTTATTCATCAATGCCAAGGTTAATGGAGATCCCGTTTTGGAAAAGAACGACTCACTCATTCCCAACTCTTATGGGTTTTAAAGCTGCTGCCTACATTTTCCACACAACTAGTAACACACACGGGCTGGAGTATACGGACGGCTTCTGCAAAAAATTTTGCTCCGTTTGTTCTGCTTTAAAACAATATTCATACAAGGATTACTTTTACTACAAAAGATCCCATCATGGTTAAACCATTGATATTATGAAGATAAAAAAAATTGAGTAAAGAGCACTTTCCGTAAACATCAACGACGCTCGGCACCACCCTGCAGTGCTTGGTGAGTGAAATCCCGATTATCCAGCTTTGCTGCTACTTGGCATGCGAGCCCCGACGAGACAAAAAAAAACGAAAAATCAAACGATGTATGATCTGATTAAGCCAAGAACACTGCAGCAATGGAGAAGTAGTGTAATTACTACACTGTTGAAAAAGGATGTAGATTTTGATGACTTTATGACAATTAATAAGGTTAACCTGGAGTGCTTCAGGCGGTCAAACTAGATCCTTTCCTTTCTACTTCTATTCAGCAAGAAAAACAAAGTTCTGTTCTTGCTTTCTGTTTCTTCTGTTTTTCCGTTTGTATTTCCAGTGACAAATGATCCATACTTGCCTCCCGTAGTCGCCAAGTAGTTCTGTAGAAATTCGCTCGCTGTTATTAAATTCTTATTATGACGAATATCGATGAAAACCCGTCTTCGTCCATCGGCCCTGACAGCGGATAGCGCTCGTTTGTAAATCTACCACGGCTTATCACTCAAGCTGTGTCACACAGCTTTCACTTCCGGTATAGATGATCTTCTCAGTCTGCCCTTACTAACCTTTGTCCACTTGACGGCATCAGTAGAAACTAACCTAGTGCGTGACAGCATAAAAAATTTACTGCTTATTTCTAGGATATTCCATGCTAGGGCTACAGATGTGAATTATATCAACCACAGTATGCTTCGTGGACACGTCATCACGTTCGAAGCAAGCCACAATCATGGGAAACGATTGCGGGAGAAAGAAATGTACTGAAGATGTGCCAAAGCTTGCACTACACTTGAGTACGCTCCATCCACGCACTTACCTAGGAAAGAATCAAGTTTTAAGTTTATATTTTATCTTTGTAATTAAATAACTCGATGTTTACGTGTACAATTTTGAAGTTCTTCGCCATGAACATCGCAGTTCTCGCAATAAGTATTCCTTGACACACCAGTAACTCCAGGAAAAGATCCCGCTTTAGATCGATTTAACACAAATAGTGGTCATTCCATTCTCCGACCATAGTTATTGAGGAAGTGTGTTGTTCCAGCCATAATTTCAGTTACACAAGATTACGATCAACTTCTAATATTCGCCTTTTTCAGCAATTTCAAAGCAGTTTTGCCTCCAGACCTTTCTCTTAGCGGGTAAATGTTCTTCATGTTTAAAGAATTCTACTACTGCTTCAAGAAACAAGCCAGCTAATTTTTATATACTTAGGTAATTGAATTACTCGTCATAAAGCTGTCTTATGTCAACACTTTATCGAAACATTTCGCTTATTACAACTCTCATCCACGAAGGTAGTCACGGGTGTGAATTCAACTGGGGGCCAGCAAGTTGATTCCATCTGTGAGCACAGCTGTCGTACAGTTAAGCGCCGTTTCTTCGGACAAGGAAAAACTGTTTCTCGAATAATACGGTAATAGACAAGAGTTGATGTTCTGGTCAGCATAAGCGTGAATTGAATCAGCACTAACTCCATAATATGACGCTAAGATATTTGCAAAACTCCGAACCGAGGTGACTGCGGTGGAGAACTAGCGCGTTATTACCCTTTCCGGTGGCTAACGCGTTCACCATCACACCATGTGCGCCCTTCGCTTCACCAGTCTGTCAGCTAGTTTTCTATCCACCGCAGACACCTGTGGTATACGTAGTTCCCTGCCATGAAAAATTATAAAAAGGGGATAAAACTCTCGGCGTTGATCAGTCCCTGAAGGATGCGCCATGCACTCGATCTCATTAAGTATCGTAGGTGGGATACCGATGTATCGATCTAGTGCTACTGTTTTCCGAGACAAGTCTGGTACCAATTCTCCGACACTGGAGGGATGGAAGGTTTCGTGGATCATGGGTGCGGAGATCGATTCCACGTGTGTGTCGCAGTGGTGCCTCCAACTGCTGCGCCACACGTGCCCCTTGAAAAATTATAATAGGCAGCAAATAAAAAGTAAACATTGTGGTTTCAAGTACAGCCTCGGTTTAACAGGGTTCATTGCCTATTTGGGCTTCCCAAATCAATTCCGTTGACGGGTTATTGCTGATGGCACTGATCAGTTGGACTACATCCGACCAATTTCTTAAATGACTATATGGATTGAAAACCTCTCCTTGCGAAGAAAAACATTTTTACTTTAATAATTCAAAAGAAGGACTTTGTATGAAGGTCGGCATAAATAGTTAGCATACTTATTTATATGATCTTATAAACTGAGCTTTTTGAGGTGATGCAAGGTTAGTATAGGTCATCGTTGTTGTTGTTATTATTGCTTTTGTCATTGCTGTTGGTGTTCTCGGTCGATGGCTGACGTTTCAGCGATTTCGCCTTCCTCAGAACCGTGCTGCTACAAGTGCGACTCATTCCACTATGGGTAATTGCGATATTTCAATTATTGATGGCTATGCTCTTTTTACTTCATTATTATTCAGTGTGTGCTCGTACCACTAGCAAAGTCTTCATTGGTCAAAATAATTTCGACATATCCGCGTGGAATCTCAACTGGGAGTGAACAGAGGAGTTACTGTCGTCCTCGTACCAACATATACAGTTATTCACTCGCAAGTGAAAAACGATCTGAGAAAGCTTGGCTTCTTTTTCGGATGAAAGAAAATCTACCATAAGCTTACCACATAGGAAGAGCTGGTGCCAAAACGATTCTTCGAGTCGTACAATTCGAATATGAAGCTGGTATGTGAGATGGTCGATGTAATACATCTCTCTGGTCTGTCGCCACTAAGATTTTCAAAGTATTAGTAATAACCCTATCCAAACAAAATCTCTCATGCTTCAAACGAAGATAATCAATTTTTCTAAAAAAGAGTTCTAAAAAAAGATCATATTCAAGTTCTTATGGCCATTTGCATCATCGGTACATCCCACGGTAGTCATCGTCCTCAGTTCTCGGTGGTCTGTGTCGTTTCCTGTCAGCGCCGGGTGGCGTCAGGAACAGATTGATAAGGCCACTCGAGTAGTTGGCTGGCACCACTTCTTTGTCTGCTCGGTGTTGTTCAAATAAAAAAAACTGCACAGAGAGCAGGTTATCTTAATATTATC
Organism: Angiostrongylus costaricensis; assembly: GCA_900624975.1. Classification (NCBI taxonomy): domain Eukaryota; kingdom Metazoa; phylum Nematoda; class Chromadorea; order Rhabditida; family Metastrongylidae; genus Angiostrongylus; species Angiostrongylus costaricensis. Next base: position 97,437 of record UYYA01003818.1, on the reverse strand, counting down.
ACCATTTCCTTTCAGCTGTAATATTTGCATTGCCTGCTTACTTACTGGATACATGAATGATTCCTTCTTCATCGAATTATGCGAATCTTGTGATAAGGAATCCTGTTAAGCCACCATTTTACTTGTATTGCGAGCCTTTTTTATTTTTCCTAGAGTCTCCTAGCTAGCCATACTGGAGCGTTTCAAAGGCTAACCTCTTTGTTGATCCAAGAACACCGCCTCATTAGAGGTGCGTAGTGGATTCACACACTTTCCTTTATCAGTGGTAGTGACGAAATATTCTACATATCACAATATTATTTGATTGGCAGCATCGAAAGTTCATTTCCGCCTCTATTTCACGTTCCTTGTTATGGATTTTTCAACATAATGTTTAGTTCCAATGTATATCTTTTTATTTACTGCCTATTATTTTTTTCATGGCAGGGTATTATGTGAAATACAATCATAATGATGCTGAGATATTTCCAAAACTCTGACCCCAGGCAATTCGAAACCACGATTGCCCTTCTCGGAGAGCTTTCTCAATCACTTTATTACCCTAATGGTGCCATCAGCAATCAGCAAAAAGGCAAGGCGAGGGCCCTCATTGATGCAGCTGGTAAAACATGAGTCCCTGGAAAGGGCAGTGTAAAGTTGTTCAGCAGCTGTGATAGTAAATACAGTGCGGAGAAAGCGCTGTGCATATACTCTTTCCTTGTATTCTCATTTGAAAAATCTTCATGAAGAAATTTTTTACTGCTGACTGTGCTGCTTATCAAGTGAGTTGAGCAACTTCATATTTCTATTGAAAATATCAACGCTTTCAAGAGTTATAAGGTATTTAACGCGCTAACCGTGTCCAGTCTAATGTCTTTCTTTCAAAAAAACTCTCCTCACAGCTTACTAGCAATCAATGGTAATCCTTATCGTTGATAAACTGGCTGTTGGATCTCGCCTACCGTAGGTATTGGATCGAGGTTGGGACGTTTTAATCGCCGAGTTTGTAGTGTTTTTGGGTATTCCATTCCTTATCACTGCGTTCGATCATTTCGTCAAATTTTGCGGTTTCTCTTTCAACGCTTCGTATCTTTAACAGTATCCGTCAATGAAGGTGGGGAAGCTGGTAGTCGCCAGAGTAAGCAGCCCCTGTCGGCAACGTCGTCGCTGAACAAGGTGGGTGACAGCGTGGACTTCATGATCTTTTCTACAAATGAACAAACTCTTTAATAGTTCTTGACAACTGCTCGTGACTTTCCCATAACGTCTTGCAAAAAATAACGGTGCCGTCCTTCTGGATTTATGTCCAACATTGAAAGAAGAACCACTAAGCTTATTACCTATACTCATCATCGATTGCAATTTTTATTTCAGTTCCTTCTTTTCTGAACTATTTTTTAAAGGATGTGCCTCAACTCGATTTTAGTACTTCTGCAATGATTCTGTTAAAGTCTTTTTTTCGAGTATCATTGTCAATCTCTCGAGAACTTTCGACGTTCCCATTTCTTAGTGCAGGCAAATTCATTTCCTCGGTTCCCAGAAGGTCAGTCTTCCTCATGACCTTTTATCTCTTAGCGATTTTTCAACAGCAAACGTTGAAAACGCCTTCATTATTTGGAACTGCGTCAGCGATACGATTCTCTTTCATCTTTCGTTTGTAAAAAAAACATTTTGCCAACTTGAGGATTCCTTCATACAACTTTTAGATACTCGCATAGAAATAATTCGCCACTGCCACCACCACCATCACGTCCATTTCAGTAACAAATAATCGGGTAGCCAATGTATTCGACTTCTCATGGATCGAAACTTTAAGCCAAGTAATCAACTTTATGGTGCTACTTTCTAAATGCTTAAAGCATATCAACTGCCCACTTTGCTTTATCGAGTGCTTCCATATGAGGCAAAAGATCTAAAAAAAACTTCTATCAATCGCTGAAGCATGCGCGATGCATTTTACTTCATTAAGCATTGTTAAAAGTGATTCAATGCATTTCTGGGCTTTACTCGTGGTGGTCTAGCCATGTATTGAGCCAGTGCTGCTACCCTACCAGACAAGTCTGATACCAAATGACCGACCCCATAGGGTTGGAGAGCTTGGTGATCTTGTGACGTAGGGATCGATCCCGTGTGAATTGCACGCCGTCTCTGACCACTGCACTAAGCGCGCGACGTCTATATGTGATTCTATTGAATAATTTGTATAGTGAATTTGAGTAGACTGTTCTCTTGAATTGTTTTCAAATATTGAAATCACTGGGAGTGATTCGATTTCGTCAATCTATTCGTACAAATCTACTCCATTGATTTTCGATTGTACGTGAGAATTTCTAAGCATTTCAGGAAAGCAAGTTCAGTTATGGGTGGTGGCCTGGATCTCGCAGCGATTCTTCTTGACTTGCAACGAATGCGACTCGAGCTCGAAAGGTTTGCCCTATTAAAGTGAAGAAGCCGATTAGACATCAAATTACAAAGTACCGAAATGTTTGATTGATTGAAGAAAGCGTATGATTTTGGTGAAAACATCTGAAATGTGAAGAACCCTTCAAAAAGAAAGAAGTGGTTTCTTATGTACGTATGAGAACTTACATTCCATGGTCGACAGTGTGACTAATGATTTTTCTATGCGCTTCAATTTATTAGAAAATAGATCATTGTGTGTGATATAACGGTCGTTTGGGAAATATATGAGAGCGCTCTCATGGTACCGTTGCGTACTCCTGTTGACAACACTGGTAATGAACCGTTAAAGCGAAATAACGACCTTGGCTTTCAATGTTTTTCATCAATAAGCAGACACGAGGTTGTTAATATAGAATTTATTAGAACACAATTGCTGACGTTTCGGCGGTTTCGCCTTCTTCAGAGCCTGGAAAGGTCCAATTGAGATGTGATCTACTCAGCCAAACACTTTCACAACCCCAGCAGATAAAACTTGACAATTTGATTTGCATTCGCATAAGAAACAGTTTCATTCAAACACCTACCGTTTATTTGTCGTAAGTATTTAAGTTAGTTGGTGGATAGCCGCCGCACAGAGTAATACATGGTCGATAACTGTGCCCATGTCAGGTCATTGGATCAGCCTGAGGTATGGCGCCAGGTCACGCGTGATGACAACACACTCCTCCTTGCGGTTCATTTTTGAATTTTTGGCATTGATCCAAAACGCTTCAAGAGTTTTTCGCGCTGATGTTTTCGATTCCTGCGTAAGGATAGTGACTCCTACCTCAAAATCTTCTCCGTTGTGTTCTTGCATCCTATGCGCGCCTAGTGGAGTATTGTGTTTTAGTTTAGATTTACCGACTAGGTGTTCTTTTATGCGGACGCAGAGTGGTCTACCCGTTTCGCCAACATATTCGTGCCCGCACGCTTTACAAGAGATCAGATAGACTGTACCCGAACTCATGCAATCACCGTCTCTACCATTTGGGCAAATTATGCAGTTTTTTGTTGTACACAGACGGTCGTACAGGCGGTTGCGAACTAGCTGGCGTCTTAGAGTGTCCAGTGGTATTTCTATCACTCTTACGGAATTCTCTAGACCGGCCCTTATTAAGCAGCGTTTTATAGCTGCACTTATTTCGTTTGAAATAAAGGGCAACAGGAACGGAGCCTTGTTTTCGCTAGAATTATCGCTTTGGGGCGTGGGATTTCCTCGATGCCTATCCTGAGAAGCTACAGTTTCGTAACCATTTGAAATGGCTATTTGCCGGGCCAGTTTCGAGGATTCTTCCCTCTGCTCTCTACCTGTGCACACGCTAGCGGCGGTTCGAAACATATTTCTTATAAGCGCTCTTTTAGTGTGTGAGTCTAAGAAAAAATGCGAAATTTTATATCGACTTCGTCGTTTGGGTCTTGCTGTCTACAGAATAACCGAGGAAATGGAGGTGGTGGTAGTGCCCTTGCTGCTCGTTGTTCTTTTCCATTTTGTGTCTCAATTCTAGCGTTGCTTCGGAGTCGATCTTGGAGCTCGTGCAGGCTGCACGCTATCCTACGCAAGGTTTCTTTAGAAATGGGTTGCGCTGGTGAGAAGCTTGGACTGGCTTTGACCTTGGCTTTGTCTTTAATGATTAACAGTAGAAAGGATAAAAAAGGAAAGAGCAGGAAAGGAAAGAGGAATGGTATTAGGCAAATAGCCATTTCCAGTGGTGGTGAGACTGTAGCTCCTCGGGATAAGTGTTGAGGCAAAACCATACCACCAAACAATATTTCTAGCCATAAAAAGGTCTCGTTTATCTTGCATTTAATTTTCAACGAAATTGGTGTAGCTACAAACGCCAGTTAGTTCGCAACAGCATGTATGATCGTCTGTATACAACGAAAAATTGCATAATATGCCCTGACGAGAGAGACGGTGATTGCGTGAGTTCGGGTACGGTCTATCCGATCTTTTGTGAAGTGTGTGGGGATCAATACATTGGCGAAACGTGTAGACTACTCAGCGTCCGTATAAAGGAACACCTAGTCGGTTAATTTAAAGTAAAGTTAAGCCAAATGCTCCACTCCATAGGAAATAGGCACATAACCGAGAAAGTTTTAAAGTGAAAGTCACTGTCGTCTTACGGAAATCCAAAACATTGGCGCGTTAACCTTTTTAAGCGTTTTGGATAAACTACAATAATCCAAAAATGATCCGCAAAAAGGAGACTCGTGCAATCACTCCTGACATCGCGCCATACCTCAAGCCGACACTATGACCTGACCCCAGGCACATTCTTCGCCCATGTATTACTCTGTGCAGCTGCTCTCCACCAAATGACTCGAATGCTTACAAAGAACAAACGGTGGGTATTTAAAAAAAGCTGTTTATTATGCCAATAAAAAATTATGCAATACGTTTTATCTGCTGAGGTTACGAAAGCGCTTCGGTGAGTAAATTCCATGTCAACTTGATCTTTCCAGGCTCTAAATGAGGCGAGACTGCCGAAACTTCGGCTACGGTGAATTAATAAATGCTGTAATAACAAGCTTATACTTGCTCATCAAGGAAAACAGTGAATGATCAATGTCGATGTGGAAAGAAAGTCTGCCATGGGATTTGCTCATGAGAATGGCCTTCTCTTTTCTCATAATTATGCTACAAGTGGTTCTCTTCGCACGAATGAGTTTAGCACTTGATCATTCTTCCCCTACGCACCGTCAAAATCGGTAGAAATTCGCGCTGTGTGAATGACGTCTTGTGATTGATTCCAAAATCTCAACAACAGTTGTTACAGATGGAGATCTTAAAGCACTCCCTAAACCCTTTTTCACTTTTTACATGATACCTCATGGTATATATCAGCAAAAGATCGTTTGCAGGAACGATTCTCATACTCAATATGATCCATTTTGATTTATACGTGCACATTTCCTTTCTATCGAATCATTGCGCTCTCCATTAAAAGGTCCACCAACCAGCCAGAAGTTTTATAAGCACATTTAGAAAGATGGAGAGCAACTAGAAAAAAAAACCTCAAAACGGTAACAAAATGTAAGGAGTAAGAAATTTTACTTAGCTTAAACATAAACAGCTGGAAGACAATGCTTGGAATGGTTAGCATTTTTTATTTATAGACCTTGGAAATATGTCAAAATGTAGGCTCTTCGGTAATATGCTTATCCTTTAACACTTATCACCTAACATGGAGAAAATATGCTCGGATAGCTGCAGATTTTCCTTATACAGCAAGATAGTCATATTTAGGTCGCTGGAATCGTCACAGGAGATGTTCGTTATTCGAAAGGGCAGTATTCGTGGACGAAATCTGCATGTCTTCAACACCATACGAATGATGCGAATAAGAAGCCAGTGGCAGGTGAATCGAACTCGATCGTCAGACAAGAATCTATATCTCTCTGAATTAGTAAGGTTGAATTGAGTTGAGTTCATGGAGTGAAAATTCATTCGTTTTCAGAAAATTGTAGCTTGGTTTAGGCTGACCGGAATTCATGCCAACGTAAATAAGAAATATAAACGAAAAATGCCTAACTTGTCGCCAACTGCCCGTCTCAGCTGCGATCTGAGGGCGGATCCGACATAGTTCTCTCTGTTTATCAAACAACTTGTTCAGTTAGTAGTACATAGTCAAGGAAAAACTTGGCGGCTAATTCAGTTTCTCGAAAACTATCTTACCTCTACTAGACACCTCTGCTAATTCAGTGGTATTTGACTCAAGCACGTTTAATTTGGATGCTTTCTTAACGAATAATTACAGTAAGAATTCTTAAACTACCACAATAATTATTGTGGCGCAAACCTACAATTAATGGAGACACCTTTCAATGGAATGAAAGTATATAAAATTCGTGAAGACGTTAATTATTGCAAACTTTACACCTTCTTATCCTAACCCGCACCAATTCTTCACTACCTCATTCGTTACATCTTCCTTGTGAGATGTTTCTGGATGTTCACTAGGGCATACTGCTGGGAGTTCTTCACTTAAAAATCGCCTCCCAAGCTGGATTGATGAACTTCCGGCAAAGCTCGCGTTCACGTTTATGTTGTGAGCACGACATCTTCGGAAACCCAGCTAATAGCAAATCGTTATTCTTCCTGAACTCAGTGGCAAGTGATGACAGCCTAGGCATGTTCTAGTTCGGCTACGGGAAGGAAAATCTGGCTCAAGCAGCAATTAGCAATCAAATACAAATTTTGCTGGAGCTCGCACGATTCTACATTCGAAGAAACAAGTGATTCAAGTACCAAATATCAAGTTGTGCTTCACCCTTTGTTGTGGTTGTTAACTAAAGTCGATTCCGAATTCGTTTCGCTTCAATGCCGTGGTTAGCATATTTCTCCATGAAAAAATGTTTTGGTTATCTATGTGTGTTCCTTTTCTAAAATTGTACAAAAATCAAGCCTTTCAGTAGAGCAAGAAAGCTGGACTCTTATGTTGTGCACTAAGAATGGCTCAGAAAATTTCTCCAACGAAAAAGACAAAAAAAAAATAAAAAATGAATAAAAAGATAAAAAAGATAATGGTTGTCAACGAAGTAAAAAGTCTGGACGTTGTGGCCCGCGCTAAAAACAACACGGATTATGTGTCCAATGAAATGCAATCACCTGAAACGTTGAACAGAAAATTGAACATTGATCATACAGAGCGACATTCAACTGGTTGCGTTCTTCAGAGAGACTACATAAAAGAAGAAACGAACAAGGTTGTTGTATACATCACATCATGCAGAATTCATGGTCATGTCTGGGAGCGATGCCGTTATGCGGTAGTCTTTTCCTAGTTAACATTTATTGTTTGACAGATTCTGTTAATACATAATCTGGTTACGTTCTTATTTTGGTTATTATGACTATGCTTTTTAAACTATTACTTTTTATAAGGTCTTCACTACAGTACTTCTGACGGTATCACTGGTTCAAAATTCAGGTCGAACTTTTAAGAGCCCTAAAAATCAAGGCCGAGTTTCGTGATCTCCATATTAATTCGTCATTAGTGGACGAGTTAACTGATCGGATGCAGCTGCGGAAGGTGGGACATTTATATTTCTATTTGCATAACACGAATACCGAGATAGGAACGTCTGATATTACATAGAAAGTGAATGATCCTAAGTAGGCTCATTATTTTGGGTTTTCAATAATTCAAAGGCAGAAAGAAGGTAAAAACGTAAAGACTTTCGGTGCTGACCAGCCCTTGACGGATCCATGATAAATTTGACTCTGTTCACAGCAGAGATATTGTAGAAATAGAATGGATATTTTACCTATACAACGACTAACCGTGACCTACCTATGCATCAAGCTTGTATTGCTGTCCTTCTAGAAAGCCTCCTATTAATCTACCGACCACAGAAGAATAAAGGGATTGTTTATTTCGAGCGTGGAACTGAACCGACAACCACGTGGGAAATATAGGGTAGCCCTAACCACCACACTACATGCGTACCAAAGAGGACTATCGAAGCTAGATTAAAAACACATAAATCTAATTATGCGATTAGACGTTGTTCCCGAAACCTGAGAAACAGTAGGTTATCTACAAAATTTCAGAGCGACCGTAAACTTGTCTACGATGGCTTGCCAATGGTATATGTGAATGGGAAATACTTCGGTGTGAGTTCTAAGATCACTATTGTTCATTTTTCTTCATGTCTAACTCTTTTCATTATCATAATAGATAAAGAATTAGTCTTCTTTTTTTCGAATCAAACATGGAGGTTAAGAAGAAGAATTTCAGGACAAGGAGCAATAAAACTATGAAATAAATTTTTTTTTAGTGAATTCTACCCTAAATTTGACGTCTTCTATTTTTTGTTAAAAGCCTTTTTTTGTTGTATCGAAGCAGATATTTATGGATTCATTGTAAGCTGTAGGTTACACTTCTGAAAGTAGTTCTGTTGTGCTTAAAAATTGAAGTTCTATTATGAAGCTCAGATATTTGCAAAACTTGGACTCTAAGCCAGATTCAAACCCCACGGTTACCCTTTCCGCGGACCACGTGTTACCCACGCATCTCAGCACAATAGTGGTTATATTTCACACAATATCCTGCCTTAAGAAATTATAGTAGGCAACAAGTAAAGAGGTAACATCGTGATTTTCACAACGGCCTTAGTTTAACTGGGTTCAACGCCGATTTGTGCTCCGCAGATCACTCCCGTCGACGCGCGACTGCCGATAGCACCGTTAAATAGAAAACTAGCTGAAAGAAAAGCACAGGAAATGCCTCAGTTGTACAGTAGGCAACACGTGAGGGATCGAAAAGTATAGTTGCAGAGTTAGAATCTGGCCTGGCGTTCAAATTTTGTCAATATCTCAGCACTGTAGTCGTTGTATTCTGCACTATATCCTGCTGTGAGAATTCATAGTAAGCAGTAAGTAAAAAGGTAACATTGCACAACACTGCTGGTATTTCTCCTAGCTCACTGGCGCCGCGATGGAGTCGTTGGCGCCATCAGGACGCTGTTGACGAGGTGAAACGTCAGCAGAAAACGTTTGTATCGTCATTTGGTCACGTTTCCGTTTATAACCCAGAAATAAGCGAATTTTTATTGGAGTTAAGCAAGCTTTTACCCTTTTGCTCTACGAGAAGTTTCCGTCCTCCCTGAACTAGCCCTAAGACACTTACGTTAGAGTTTGACTGTTGTACCACCTCATTCGAACTCCTCGCCTCACAATGTTTTCGGCGAGAGTGGCATTACCACCATGTGACTTTACTTAAGAAAAATAAAACAAGAGTCGAAACTCAATTCTGTTTTTGCCGAACAACTAAAGAATCGATGAAAGTGGCGCTGTTTAATTGGCCACCGAAACTATCTTCTAGCTACACTACACCTTTCATCATTCTTCACAATGTCAAACTAAAGTCAAGCTCAACAGGGTCTTCTTCCATGCTATTTTTGCCAAGCCCGTTCTCTTGGTTGTGGTTTCGCTAGATAGTCCCTCAGAGTCGTTTAGTGTCAAAATGAAAAAAGCAGTTGTTACCTGCTTGCATGACATCCTAACAAGGTCCCCGAGACTGAAAACGAGTGAAGAATCAACCCCTGTCAGCTGTAAAGTTCTTGTCTATTGACTGACTAAAACTCAGTGGAGAGCATCTTATCTATATGATTGTTATATGACGTGATTGCGAATAATGGCATCACCGCAAATGGTATTCACCTATGTTATTCTATCTATCCTATATTCTAGAGAGGCGCTTTCTGATTTTAATTGCTTGGGGCACTTGGAGACGACGAAAAATGAAATAGCATCAACTTATTTTGGACGCTGAACAAAATTTTAAGCAAATATAGATCATAAGTAATGCTTAAGAAAAGAGTCGTAGCATGAGGTAGGTCGCAGAGTTGATGGTGTCGCATAAGACACAGCTTTCACTTGGTAGATGAACTCTAGGCACAATACAGGTCCCATACCTCTGGTCTTTTTGTAACGAAAGTCCTATCAGACATATGGACGTCCGGCACTATTGCATTTCGATGGGATAAACGACCACTTCAGAATAACCACATAACGATTTCTGGTTCTATTACTTCGTTCATTAAGAATTTATTGTTATATCTTTACTTCTGGTTCCATCACCTTGCTTAATAGAATGGTCAGTCTCACTAAAAGCTATCAATCACTGACAGCAAGGTATCCCGTAGAGCAATCACTACTATCACATCTCGTACTCTTCGGCTTCATTTCAGAATTGGTAAAATCCCTGTGAACTCAGTTTTTCCTAGAGCTTTGTTTTTGTCCGGATTACAATTTTTATCAAGGAGACGGATACCACGGTAATAGTGATGTCCGTCATCACAAGCATAGTGCTAGTCCGATTTCGCTTCGGGACAACCAAGGATCCATCCGGCGTCGCAGGATTGTTACTGGACTTGTCTGGGAAAAAATCACTCCCTGCAATCCAATTGGGAACGACCCAGCCCGGCTATCTCAGGACTTCAAGGAGAATTGCTGGACCAGCATTCTGGGACATTCAAGATGAAATGGAAATTCAGCACACCTTCACTTCCTTACAAATATAACACATACAACACAACGGCAGCTGACGTTTCGGCAGTATCGCCTTCTTCAGAGCAACTAACATGCAATTTACTAAGTTGAACGCTTCAACAACGCAAACAGAAAGATGAAAATCTGAGCAATAATTACACGATCACCGCGTTCTCGAAAAACCCACCGTTTTTATCTGTTTCCCACTAAGAACGAGCATCCGCTTAGAATCGCATGTGGTTGATTGTTGCACCATTCCACATCAAAAATCACTTCTGAGATACGGGGCTAGATCACGCGTTATCTCAGGGGCATTCTTCGCTGCTATTCATTCTCGGATTTTTGGAATTTATCCACAAAGCCTTGAGAAATTTGCGCGCTGGTTTAGTCTGCCGTTTGATGATAGCGACTTTTACAACAAAATCTTCTCCGCTATGTTTTTGTATCCTATGCGTGCCCAATGGAGTTCTTTGTTTTGATTTTCGTTTGTCATCTAGGTGTTCTTTTGTGCGGATACATAAAAGTCTGCGTGTTTCGTAGATATACTCGTCTCCACAAGTGCCACAAGAGATCGGCTATATCGTACCTGAACTCATGCAGTCCCCGTCGCTGCCATAAGAGCAGATTACGCAATTCTGTGTAACTGCCACGACCGACTTTCTATTAACCTCGGCATTGATCAAGTGATTTTGTTCGAATTTTTTTTGAGCAAACGCGAGGTGTTATTGTTCTTTGTTCACGATTAAGCTAACGTTTCGGCGAATTTCGCCTTCTTCAGAGCCGCTTTCTATGAGGTCTCCACTAAGTATGTCACGTAGAGACCAACCGCACAGAAATCACGTGGAAGTATAATGTGACACATTCACCATAGAAAGCGGCTCTGAAGAAGGCGAAATTCGCCTAAACGTCAGCTTAATCGTGAACAAAGAACAATAACCCCTCGCAATTCTGCGTTTCACATAGGCGGTCGTATAGGTTACGAACTAACTGACGACGAAGAGTATTCGGTGGTATTTCAATTATCGCTACTGATTCCTCTAGATCTGCTCTTCTTAAGCATCGCTTCATCGCTATTTCATCGCTAACTAAGACCAATATAAACGTGATTTTGTTTCGGTCAATTATGTATTTTTTCCTTTTGGCAGGGACGGTGACTGCATGAGTCCTAGTATGATACACCTGATTTCTTGTAGTGCTTGTGGAGACGAATATATTGGCGAATCGCGCAGACTTCTATGAATCCGCATAAAAAACACCTAGATGGCAAATGAAAATCAAAACAAGGCACGCATAGGATACAAAAACATAGCGGAGAAGATTTTGATGTAAAAGTCCCTATCATCGCATGGGAGACTAAACCAGCGCGCAAATTTCTCAGGGCTTTGTGGATAAATTCCAAAAATCCGAGAATGAATAGCAGCGAAGAATGCCCTGGGATAACGCGTGATCTAGCCCCGTATCTCAGAAGTGATTTTTGATGTGGAATGGTGCAACAATCAACCACATGCGATTCTAAGCGGATGTTCATTCTTGGTGGAAAACAGATAAAAACGGTGGGTTTTTCGAGAACGCGGTGATCGTGTAATTATTGTTCAGATTTCCATCTTTTTTGTGTTTTTGAAGCGTCTAACCGAGTAAATTGCATATTGGTGTACCCTTCCAGGCTCTGAAGAAATATAGATTAAGGAAGTACACCACTAAAAAGCTTTCGAAGAAGCTTAGAAATCTTAAGAGTGTGGAGATACGAATAAACGTTGCCAGGCAATGTGTTAATCAGAATTCCCTGTGAAATTCAGTCTACACAGGTTTTCTCGCATGAAATTCACCACAAGAATAGCTTTAACTTCGTCATTAAAAAATAAAACTTTCGCCGCTGGTAAATCCCTGAGGGATGCGCCGTACATTTGACTTCACCAAGCATCGTTAGAGGCTCTCGAATGAATATCTGGCCTATGCAATGACTCACGGTGGTCTACCGATGTACCAGGTTAATGCTGGTATCCTCCCAAGCAAATTTGGTACCAATTTGCCGACCGCGAAGAGATTAAAGGATTAGTGATCCTGGACGTGGCATCAAAAGATTGATCACATGCATATTGCAGAGAACTTCCAACTACTGCGCTACACTAGTAAAGATACTGCCATCATCTACAAAGATGAGTAATTTCAAGCGTGATGTGCTAGAATACGTAATCGCTTCCATACGCACTCTCCTCTTCGCTCTTTCTATAAACACCATATATTTCTATCCTATGTTTGTTTCAAGGGCAGATAGCATTAGTAGTAGTGCCATTTATCACGATGATGGTTTTTGTTCGACCTCGCTGTTGGGACACCAAGCATCTCATTCCTTCGGAGTCAAGAAACTGGTGCTAGACTTGTTTGGGGGTAGTTCATTCCCTGTACTGCAAACGAAAAGGCTGTAGCCCGGCTACCACAGGACTCTAGAGAGAACCGACTCAGCCAACATTTAGCAGTTTTCATAAAGAAGACGCAATCCTCAAGTTCGAAAGACGATTGAGGCGAAGAAACAAATTAAATGCAGAAAGTGCTAAAATCTGTACAGCATATTTGAAGACGTTTCTTATAAAATTAAATAATTATCCACAAGGGTGCTAAGATATGCAGCTTCAGCTTAACAAGGTACATTTCCGACTTGTACTCTTCAGTTCATTCTCGTTGATGTCTAGTTGTTTATAGCACCGTTAGGGAAAAAATTAACTGAGAGAGAGGCAAAGCAATGGCGTTGGTTGGAGCAGTAGATACGACTTCAGCCCCTGGAGAGGATAAACGCGAGTTCAAAGCGCACCTAGGATCTAACGCAGTGGTCGGAGGCGCCTTGCAACACACGCGTGGAATCGATTTCCTCACCCATAGCCCACCAAGCCTTCGAACCCTCCGGGGTCGGTAAATTGATACCAGACTCGTCTGGAAGGGTAGCATCACTGGTTTGTTACATCGGTAGGCCACCGTAAGTCATCGTAAAGGCCAGAAATGCATTCAAAAGCCTCCAAACGATGCTTAATGAAGTTGAATACATGGTGCATCACTCAGGGATTGATCAACGCCGAGAGCTTCATGCTTTATCAGTACCTTTGTGTTTATTTCACGCACGTAATATCCGCCTATAAGGAATCAGGCAGTCGATAGAAGTTAACGCATTGTAAATAGATAACAATAAATGTTTATTTCTTCTTCAGCATATCAGCATAATACTTTTCACCTTTGAATAGGTCTTCAATCTAACTCAATCAATCAGTTTATTCATTCAATTTCATCGTACATTTCTGTTTTCAGAATGATTCCACACTGATTCAAGAAAACGACAACAACAATCTTGTTAACATCTTACGAGATTTCCAGGTAAGTTGCTCAATTAAACCCAATCTATGCCAGAAGAAAGAAACTTTAATGTTTCCTAGACATCTACGTTACTTTTCACTAAAACTATTTCGTAATGATGCACAATTGTTTAGGGTCGACTAGAATGCGCTACTTGTCAAGGCATCGGTTATACTGTGTGTAGATTCTGCAGAGGTGGGAAGAAGATTCAGGAGACGTTCCGCGTGCGGTTACGTTGTACACGTTGTGATCGGAATGGCATCGCACACTGTCCGAGCTGTTCTTCTTCTTAACCACTTAGTCATTCAACTACTTAACATTTCCACTTGACATTTAAAATCAACATTTGACCACAACATTTGTGACACCCCGCGTTTAGCAGACCTATGGCCTGGGATGGCACCAGCCGTTACGGGCGCTACGGATTTTTTGATAATAAACGACAGTTTCTCGATGACCAGAGGACACGATGGAATGTGCATATGAAAGGATTACAGAGGAGACTGGTCAATCGCACTACCGGTACCAGTGGTATGGACGCAACTATTTACCATGTGTATAGCCCATCATAAAAACATTACTATCAGCACTTGGAAGCTGTTTGAAATCTATGCCGTGCCTACTCCGGCATTTTTTTGTACCTCCTCATTTTGTATAACAAATAGGATTCATTTATTCATATGTTCTCATGAACTCGAGTAGGATCCGTAACAGCGGAGCTCTGAGGAAGGCGAAATTGACGATGTGTCGGCCATCGACTAATAGCAAAAACGAGAACAGCAACAGCAACAACGACAATAACATAAACAACAACGACAGCAACAACAACTGTAGCCAATCCCAAGATCGAGCTTCTATTAACCTCGGCGTTGGATTATAAATGTGTTGCTCCCTTTTTCAACAATCGAGAGGTTTTTATTCAGTACACGTTTACTTCCGTACAAAAAAACACATGCAACACAACGGTAGTTGAATCTTCGGCAGTATCGCCTTCTTCGGAGCCTGGAAGGGTACACTGAGACGCAATTTACTAGCTCAAACTCTTGAACAGCACAAACAGAAAGATGAAAACCTGAACGATAATTATACAATCTGCAGCCTCTCGAACAATCCACCGTTTTTTCACCTGGTTTTCACTCAGGAAGAACAGCCGCTTAGAGTCGCATATGGTTGATGACTGCTAACTGATGACTATAACTATATCGAACTCGCGTCAACTCAACAAGATCAGTTCATAAGGACATATATATCGCGTATCGATTATTTATGCCGAGGTTTATAGGAAGCCGATCTTTTGAGTTCTTAAAATATGTTTCACTTGCGTTTAAAACTGAAATTTCAATCAATTGCCTCCTAAATTAGCAGCAAATGAAGTCGATCGAGGTAGCTTTTGCATATTTCCGCATGCACCATGGGGGTTGTCCGCTTCAATATCTGCCTTGAGTGTGCTATCGACCGTTTGCAAGTGCCATAGGAAAGCATTCTGTACACTCAAATAAACCATCAGAATAAGACAAATCCTATATATTTCAAAAAAACGACTTTTTTTAGTCTCTATATAACTAATCGATATGTAACCTTTCGCTGATAAGCTAACAAGAACTTGATTTAAAAAAGAAAACCCCACATAGCTCATATCGGCCACACCCAGCGCCGAGTATGAGTGCATGAAATGCACACCGTCGATAATATTGTACGCAACCACCGGAAAACCAAGGCAAATAAGAACATCCTGATCAAATTTACCTCGAAACTAGGTGAATCATGATTCTCCTTATTGCTTTTCATAAAAACCTTCCCTAACCCAGAAAAGCGAATCAAAGCAGGGAATGTTATGCCATTAGCTCACAGACTATCCCTTCATTCTCGTTAGGAAACCTTAGACAAGTAGCAATAAGCAATACAATGTGACTGGCGAGTCCAACATGTGCAATCCGACGCTTATCCTGACGACTTGATCAATGTGCATATTTTGAAGAACCACAACCATAGTGAAACATATTTATTCCAAAAGCTCGCGAAAACATCTTAAACCGAATTCTACAAGTAAATCTACAAAAGGAAACCTCCCATAACAGCACTGTCGTCTCATGTATGCTAAATGTTTCCCTCACCAATATTCCTAGTGTCAAGTGTTTGTCAAATGTTTTCAATAACATATATTTCACCTCATTTACTGAACGAGAAAAAAAAACGAAAACATTTAAGAACAAGGAATACTAGGAGAACCAGTGCTACAACATATCCATCCTCCTTTATTTCATATGTCGGAAGGCCTATCGAAGAGATGCGAGTAGTATTCGTGAATGATTTTCTCCACTGCCGTTCGGACGCTGTAACTTCCGTCTGGGCGCGGAGAGCAATCATTTTGGTCATGTAATTGGCGAAGCTTTGGTGGGCTTTGCGAATGATCTTCACAGCCTCTGCAGCTTCGGCCATTACTGCTGCTCTTCTCTCTCTCTATAAGATCTTCTTTTATCGCCTATGTGCATTGTTTTGCAAGTTCAAGATAAGCAAGACAGTACATCGACAATAACTGAGTTGTTGTTCGCATACAAAGCTACCACTCAAGACTAATAATCTACATAAATGAAACAATTAAACATAAAATTTACAACACTCACAACGTTTATGAACCTTAGAATAACATTTATCGGATTATTAGTGATGAAACCTTGATTAAATTACAATGCAATTGATAGATTTCCTACGAATATGTCCCCGACCTGAGTGCATCCTATTCACGTTGACGTAGTTGGAATCGCATATGCGATTTCTCAAAACAAGCGAATCAGGTAAAGTAAATGAGTAGAGTAACAATCAAAGGCCTTGCCTGGAGTGGTGGGTAGGACATGAGTTCCGGAAAGGGTAAGCACGGGTTGGAAGCTCGCTTGAGGTTCGGAGCTTTCCTCATATCTCAGCATCGTTGTGGTTATATTTCACATAGTACCGTGCTATAAAAGATGAATATGTCTTCAACATGGGAGATATCTAGGACATAAAAATATCACGATTTACTTTTGCTACATTCATAGATCATTACTGAATCTCTTAATGAATGTCAGTATTGAACAAATCGAACAATTAAATACCCCAGAAATAAACACAAAGTAAAATGTACTTGAAGGAGCACAAAAATGTTTATAAGAAAACAACAGTAGTGAGTTAGAACGAAGAAAAAGTGTTCATAAGCATAAATAGACTCTGCGCAGGAATCAAAGCATGAAATAGACGTGTAAGCCATGCAAAAGTGAGAAGCACATCGGAGGTGCTCATCATCAGGCTTGTCTACTATTTTTGATATATTATCAGGTTCTAGTACTGCATAATGAGCGGATAACGAAGTGTTTGTGATGCCATTCTAACAAACGCGTCTGGGACAAAGTCGGCCCCTTCTGATCTACGTGGGAAAGCTCTAGCACGGCTATATCAGAACTTAAAAGTGAATCAACTTGCTATAAATCAATGACATTCGTGAAGAAGGCAAAATTCCTTAAGCAGCAGCCAAACCAACACGAAAATTTTCGAAGAGACTTGAAATACGCGAAAAACCTCTTTCTGGCGAGAAGAAGATGGAAAAGATTCAGGAATAAGAGGAAGAAATATAGGAAAAAGAGGATGATAATGAAAATACTCGTGGAAGTGAAATTCGCAGATATGTTACTCGATATATTAATCCTCTAAAATCTTTGAGGCAAAACACTTCACTGAGGCACAGCTAGTTATGTGGAAAGCTTTTGCTATCAGACCCGGTTATTCGGTCAGATAATTTCATTCAAACTACGCTCGTTTCAGAATTGGCCAAGTAGCAAAACCAGTTCACCTTCGTGTAAATCTGGAACAATGTTGAACACTATGACTGGCTATTGTAATTAAACTCACTTGGAAAAATCCACAGTAATTTTAATATCTACATGAACTCTGTATGGCAAAATGCTACGGAAAGAATTACAGAGCTAAGCTTATTATATATAGCAAGCTATATATGGAATAAATTTTATATACATACGTGTAACTCTCTGTTTATTTCCTTACATCCAACTACATGAATAAAAATGCAGGCAAGTCAATGTGAGACTTACCAACGTCCACCAATCTTATGTTTTTAACACTGTATCACCTGTATCACCCGTGGTCACGTTGATCGTCGATTGACTCGAGCGAGCTCCAGTAAATCTTCCATTTTTCTCTGTCGCGTACAAGAGTAGCCCAGTGGGTTCTGCTCGCTCTAGGGACTCGTCGAGCATCATATCTCTCTTCTACGCTCTTTGTGAAGAACTCTGACCATCGGGTCGGTGGTCCTCCTGCAGTACGTTTGACATCCCGAGGAATCCAGTCACTAACGGCTCTTGTCCATCGGTTGTCATTCATACGCATTACGTGTCCGGCCCACCTTATCTTCGACTGCTTGGCATACAGAACGGCATCTTTGATTTCTGATCATGATTTGATTTCTGACACAGGTCGGAGCTTAGGAACCCATTCCTTACTTGTGTGAAACGGGATACTGCTAGCATCGTCCTTTCGACTGCGCTTTCGATAACGCCGAGTGGTCCTTCATCCTGCTTACGCAGCGACCAGGTTTTTGACGCATACGTTGTTACTAGCACTATTATTCAAAAATATTTCCTATAAAATCGATAATAGCAAAAAAATGTTGGAAGAAAGTACCTTTTTGTTCCCCTTTTGCAAAGACGGGATTTATCAATATGCAATTTAAATACTATATTGTTACCATTTTTGTTCTTAATGATAATGGACTTTGTTTCGAATTATTCTCGAGGACTGCATATCGATGGTGAGGGTTGAGCAATTCCTCATTTTGGCTGAAACAATAGTGGAATTGAGGTGACAGCAGTTTGTACGGTTTTTGCCATTTCTTTTACTAATTATATAATACTCCAGTCTTCGCGCTGTTCTACATAACTCACAGTACTGAAAAGAGCTGAAGTCACGGTCAGATGGTGTGGCGCACAGTTCAATGATTCAACACTTATCACACAAACCATTGGTCACTGGTACGAGGTTCATAGCGAAGATTATTTACTGTGGGCTAGGAAATGAATGTTCTAAGCGAAAGCTACGTTTATGTTCACTAGGAACTGGAAGTTCCATGCGGACACTTCGTTCTACATAGCATTTGTTAGTTAAAGGTGAAGTGAAAAGAACGTTCTAAGTGCGGTGAAAAAGTTTTCCATAGGAATGTAAATCACTACAAAGTAAATGCATAGATTGCCATAGACTTATTACACTTTCAAACCGACCGCCATTTAACGTCGAGATAACAAACAACTGTAGACCACCAACACAGATCATGGGTTATGATGAAGACGAAGACGTCGAAGCGTTAGCCGAAATAAATCTATTTATCAACCTCGCGTAAGCTCAACAATTTAAATGCTCATACATGCCATACAATTCACATCAGGCGTTATGGGTTAGTAAAGAAGGGATTTCGAAAGTGCAAAGGCTCAGTGGAAAACAGAAATAACTCGCCCAACCAAAGTAACCGTGACTCAAAGCCCACGTGCTTGTCCTCCATTGTCACTTCTCCAAAACTGCCGAAAACGCCAATGTGCACGGCGACATCGCCAGGTAGCCTGGCTCTGCCACATTCGCCGAACAGTTCAAGCATGAATACTGCCAAGCCAATCGGTTGTGTACTGTACGCGCCGCTGACATCATTACGCATCTTGGTGGGTTAGCGTCCTTACAATTACCACATTTGTTTTACTGCTTTACCCGACGCACAAAATTTCAATTGTTAAGACTATCTAACACGTGGTCACTATTGGAGCTTGACTCCATTCTACTCTCATGCACCTTTTAAAATATCGACCACATCTTAACACATACACATCACATTATTCCATCAGCCTATGACAGAACTATTGTCTTACTTCGGAGTGTTCTCATCCGTATTGCCTAACGTCCACTTATTTACTCTGTTACTATACTGTCGCTTGTAGTATTGGAAATTTATTTCGGTACTGGCACATCCAATATAAATTATCTGACATTATCAAACTTTTGAGATAGAACGCTTTAAAGTCACCATAATGCAGACAGGCTTCACGACTTCCCACAGCCAAACGACGGCAAATCATTGTTATTTTTGAAATGTGTCTCGGAGAACAAACTTTACGAGTAGCAGATTTTGACAACACTAGAAAAAAAGCCGAAAAGGCAATGCATGGAATTCCACTCTTCGACTTGACGCTACACGTACGGGATAAGAAGGATAAAGGATAAAGCTCTTGGTGTTGATCAATCCTTGACGAACGCGCCATGCATTCGACTTCATTAAGCGAAGTTTGAAGGTGATTGAATACATACCTCGCTTTTACAATGACTCGTGGTGGCCTACCGATGTACCAATCTAGTGCTGCAGCCCTCCGAGACAAGTCTGGTGCCAATTTGTCTATCCTGGAGGCTTGGTGGGCTATGTGCGCGGGGATCCTACGTGTGTGTTGCTGGGCACCTCCGACCACTGCACCACGCGAGCCCAACATGTACGGGAGGAACAATTATTCACTCAATAATACATGGAGCTACATCACAACAAAGCAAAAGTGAGGAGTAATATTTAAAAAAAACGGATCTTGGCAAAACGCAAAAGAGAACCCTTCCTACATAGAAACTACTTATCAGAACAAAACAGCGAAAAAAAGAATGGAATAAAAAGTTGCTACCTGTGGTCCTTGCTACAAATGAAATAGCCCCGTTGCGGAAGAGCTCATGAGCATAGAAGAGTCGGATGATTTGCGTTCGAAGACATTGAATGTGAAGAAGCGCCGGCAGTGGCGGAAACATTGATGCAGCTGTTTCACCGATCTGGCAAAAACCAAAAACAAAAACCAGTTGCACTCGCATGTCAAATAGAAGAGGGAAGTAAGGATCAGTGACAATACCAGTACATTGTATGAATGACGTATTCACAATATTTGTCAGCTGAGTTCAAAGTTTTCCTATTTCCAACATTGCCTTACGCCCCAGTCCATGCATAGTGCACTTCAATGGACCTATCTGAGATTTGTCAGGTTAACCTGTATTTGGTCATAACATAGCAATGCCAAGCTCTTAACACATAATACCCTATTCTTCATTTCGGCTCTCGCGTCGGTTGACGTCAATTTCATGTCGGTTAAGGGATTGGTAAAGATCGTCGGTCATTCAAAAAAAATTGCTATCAGAACATAATGAACGATGCTAGTTTTACGGTAATTGGCAAAAAACTGTAAATTCTAGAGAAAACGTCCTTTACCACAACGTTTTAAAGACAAATGGGAAGTTACGGTGATAAGGATTGATAAGCGGTTACAGAGCGAAACAATCTTAAAGTAAACGTTAGTAGTCAGTAAACAAAAAAATTAATAATCTTAACCTTTTTCTTTACCACCTATTCTTTTTAACGGCAGGGTATGTTGCGAAATATAACTTCTATGATGCTGAAATACTTGCAAAACTACGTACCGCAGGTGTCTGCGGTGGTGAACGAATGCGCTATTGCGCTTTCCGGATAGTAATGCGTTCACCACCACACCATGCGGGTTGACATTCTGATTTTGATTGCAGCCTCAACTTAACTGGGTTCAATGCTGATGTGGGCCCACCACATCAATCACGTTGACGAACGATTGCTAAAAGCACTGCTAGATAGAAAACTAGCTGAGAGAAAAGGGAAACGAAGGAAGCGCATGAAGTGGTGGTGAACACCTTAGCCACTGGATGGGAAAATGGCGTGTTCGGTCTCCACCGCAAACATCCGCAGTTCGGAGTTTTGCAAATACCTCAGCATTATTATAATCTTCAAGAACATTGATGAAAACATACTCTTTAAACATCAAGTTACAGCAATCTCATTAATACCTTACCATCTATTAATAAAAGAATAAAAGATGGCTCTAAGTGTCTAAGTGAAGTACAGAGCAAAGTAGAGCTTTTCATCGGCAGTACAATCGGCAGTAAGCACGTCCTTCGAAGACAACAGTCTCTCGCTTCGAAATGAACGGCCCGAAGAAAGTTCTTATGCAGATTATTGAGCTTAAAAAAAACAGCATTTCAAAGCGCACTCCTGTACGAAAAGCTTTATGTGTAAAATAAACCACTGAGAAGTAAGAGCATTGGATACAATGATATGATGAAGTCCACTTCTCCGTCACGCATTCATTGCTTACAGTGTATTTCGGTCATTCTGTAATAATACCTAAACGTTGCGTAGGCAACTAGCTAACCTTTCCAAGTTTAGAGCAACCAACTGCCTACCACCAGTCGTGGCGTTGATCGTCAAGCGACAAAAGCGTGCGCCGGTAAATCTTCTACTTTTCCCTGCTGCGTGCAAGAGTAGCCCGGTGGGTTCTGCTTGCTCTAGAAACTAGTTGCGCATCATATAAGGGTTCTGTAAAGCACTCTGACCATCGGTCGGTGGTCTTCCTGTAGTACGTCAGACATCAAAAGGAATCCAGTCGCTAACGGCTCTTGTCCATCGGTTGTCGTTCATACGCATAACATGTCCAGCACTCATTATCTTCGACTGTTTGGTGTACAGAACGGTATCCTTGATTTTTGATCGTTGACGCAGGTCGGAGCTTCGGATCCTATCTCTTACGTGTGAAACGGAATACTCCTAGCATCGTCCTTTCCACTGTGCGTTCAATACCGCTGAGTGATCTTTCATCCTGCCTACGCATCAACCAGGTTTCTGACGCATATGTTAGGGCAGGCAGTACCGTTGAATCGGAAGGGTGGGCACGGAGTCGGGTGCTCTTTGTTCTCTTCACTACATCCTCGATGGTCTTGAAAGCTCCCCAAGCCTATCGTATCCTTCTACTCAGCTCTGGAGCTAGGTCGTTCATCATATTGATTTCCCGACCTAGATAGACGTAACTGGAGCATTCGGAGATATTCGTTATGTTGGGCGTGAATGGTGCAGCACGAAACCAATCCGTTCCTCATGAACATCGTTCTTGTGAATTTTAACCGAAGATCAATTTTTCCACAGGCTTTATCAAAGTAGGCAAGCATTAGTTCTGCTTGGTAAGAACGACGCCGTCAGCAAAGCAACGTTTGTGAAAATGCCGACCATCGGCATTTATTCATATGTTGTCCCATTCTAATGCTCGAATATCGCTCTCTATGGTGGGGATAAACAAATACGGAGCGATGATTTCACCTTGCCTAACACCTCTTTTGACGTCAATGTTAATATCGTTGTAGAATGGTGATACCATGGCTGTGAAACATTTGCACAGCTGACGAGGAATCTTTATGTACTGAGTAGAGCCTCCTGACTATAAAGGGCTTCCATGACTGTTCCTATCTCAATGCTCATTTCAAGGTTTTGCGCACATTGGACGATGTTGAAGAGAATCTCTCGGAAAACGCTTACTTTAAGGTTTTTCGCATTAACGTCTCAAATGCCAACCTCGCGAAGAACGCCTAACGTGCCCAAAACCTCGAAATAAGCGTTTTATGAGAGTCTCTCTCGAACAACGTCTAACGTGCTCAAAACCCGAGTTAAGCATTTTCTGAGCCATTCTCTCGAATAACGTCTGCCGTGCCCAAAACCTCGATATAAGCGTTCTTCGAGCGACTCTCTCGAAAAACGTCTAATGTGCTCGAAACCTCGATATAAGCATTTTGCAGGTTACTCCCTCGAATGACGTCTAACGTGCCCAAAATCCAGATCGAATTAAGCGTTTACCGAGCGATTCCCTCGAATACCGTCTAACGTGCCCAAAACGTCAAAGCATGCGTTTACCGAGTGATTCCCTCAAATAACGTTTAACGTGCCTAAAACCTCTATATAAGCGTTTTGCATGTTATTCTCTCGAATAACATCTAGCGTACCCAAAACATCGAAGTTAACGTTTTCCTACGAATTTCGTCGCATAACGTCTAACGTTGCCAATTCTTCGAACTAAACGAGCTCCTTGTACAACACGAAGGAACATTGAACATGTACCTCTTCTCGATTCAGCAGTTGATGACACTCTTAAAGGAGTGCGTAAGGTGCTCAATCTTCAGATGGTCCGGGAGTTATTACGCACAAATGAGAGGGCTGGCAATGGGACAATGACTGGCACCAAGCCTTCCCATTGCATTCTTATCTAAAGTGGATGCGCCAGTAATCGGCCTCGGTCCGTTTCTCTACTGTAGATATATAGATCGCTGTTTGGTCATTTGTTCAACACAAGAAGAAATTGACAAATGTTTCGAGCTTTTGAACCAACGGTCAGAGTGTATTATGTTCACCCTAGAAAAACCCAAAGAAAACTGGCTTCCGCTTCTGAACGTGCAAGTTAGCCTATCAGAAAACGGCTACATTACGAATTGGTATCGAAAGCCATGTAGTAAAAACATCCTGGTTCATTTCCTCTTCTCTCAACCCTCTCACACGAAAAGGGTGCTTGTGGAAAACATGTATCGAACCGCTACCAGCGTGTGCACAGGAAGGCAACAGAGAGACGAGTCCCGGAACTTGGCGCGACAAATAGCCATTTTTAATGGTCACGAAACTGTAGCTCGAGATAGGCGTAGAGGAAACCACAGGTACCCCAACGATAACTTTAGCGACAATAAGGTCTTGTTTATACTGCCCTTCATTTCAAGCGGGTTAAGTGCAGCTATAAAACGCTGTTTAATAATGGCCAGTCTAAAGAATTCAGTAACGAAAATCGAAATACCACCAACTAATCTAAAACACCAGCTAGTTCGTAACCGCCTATACGACCGTCTATGTGCAACGAAAAATTGCATAATTTGCTCCAATGGTAGAGACGGTGACTGCGTGAGTTCGGGTACAGTCTATCTGATCTCTTGTAAAGCGTGCGGGGACGAATACGTTGGGGAAACGGGTAGACCGCTCTGCGTACGTATAAAGCAATATCTTGTCGGCACAGGTAAGCCAAATACTCCACTAGGCACGCGTAGGAGAGACATAACAGAGAAGATTTTGAAGTAAGGGTTACGATCGCAAGAATCGAGAACACAAGCGCGCAAAACTCTAGAGGCATTCCAGATTAATTCCAAGAATCTGAAAATGAACCGCAGAGAGGAACGCCTCATTATCACGCCTGATATTGAGCAGTATATAAGCCTGTTATTCTGATTGGAGGGGCACATTACGCTTCCACGTGAGTTCCATGCGGTTGGTCTTCACGCGACATACTCAGTGGAATCCTCATAGAAAGCGGTGACTGCAAAGACTCTGTGTTCAATGTGATTGTATACTATACTAGCAAATTCTATGATAACAACCTTATGTTTTCTAGTCGAAAAAAAGCAGAGAATTATCAGTCATTGCCGAAGTTGAAGGAAAGTCGGTCTTGGTAACTCTCAGAACATTACTAGAATTGGATGACATCTTTTCCAAGCTCTGACAAAATACAGCCAAGCCAAACATTTTACCACCTTCAACAAACTTGTGAGTAGAAGCTAGAGGTCCGGTTCATCAAGCCGACATCCGCTTCATTATGCGGAGAAATTCTTCTAGTTTCGTTTTCTCTCAACACTGTTTTGGGCTACATTAGGCTCAGTAGCCATAATGATTAAGCCAGGGAATGGAAGCGAAGTCTAGCTGAAATAAAGCTTATAATTCTTTTCGAGTTATTTAATTCTTGCGAGATGCACCATGCATTCGCTTCCATTCATTATATCGCACAAGTGACTGGATGCATATCTCGCCTAAACAATGAGGTCCAGCGGCCCACTGATATACCACGTCGATATTCTTATCCTCCCAGACAACTCTAACACTCATTTTGCTACCCTCCGACCAACGGTTTGGTTTGATCGAAGCACGGGATCGAGCCAAAGATTGCGTGAGAGTTTTACTGCACCTGTAACCCTTGCAACGCTCGAGCCTTTCCGACGCGCCTTTAAAAATGGAGAAAAGCTAACGCTCTGCATTATTTCCTCCCAAAATCGATCAACCAAAGTTGGATATGGATAATTTGATATTTTCAAGATAAACATTTGTGCCAGTGACTGACAGTTGTTTTTGTTATTCACATCGATAACGCGACTATATTTCATCGTTTGGGCCACAACTCTTAAATTAGTCGAGTTCTGCTTTGTTCCTTATGTTCCGCCTTTTTCTACCAATCTTCAATATGCATTTTTTCTGTAGAATAGAGCTAAATATTTTAAAGCTTTATAGATTTTAAGGCTCTAAAAGATCCATCTAGGAGCGGGAGGAGGTCTCCTAGTTTCAGCGAAAACGGACAAAGTGATGTCTGAGTACCTCGTTCAGTGTTTCACTAGAAAGAAACAGTGTCTCATCACATCGATGATGGCCATACCACGCTGGTGACATGCCCATAACAATGTCAATCAGTGTTTTCAATGAGGGTGTTCGTCCATCATTTGAATGCGCAAGCGATTGCGCATTGTCAGGCCCTGCTCAAACTCGTAGAACGCCTGAAGAAAGCGTCATGTCAGAAATCAACGGGCTCGTGGAATTTCGAACTTAAAAGTCCCTTCCTGGAAAAGTATTGTTTTGAACACCTTCAACCTAAGTCTTTTTTTTACTACATTTTATGACCTAAGCTATTTTAAATGTTTTGTCTTTTTAGAGGGTTTGACATTATTTTCTCTGGTAACTATTAGTGGACCAGTAAAAAACTCTTGTTTTCTTTTCGCTACTGTAAAATTCTGTTACAAACTTTTGCTAAGTGACTTCTGAAGAGTAATTATCACTTTCGTAATTTGTTTACTAAGAATAGCAGAAGTCCTGAATTCCTTGATGATTTATATGAAAGCGATGGTTCATTCTTCAGCAAAGCCGCCTGTGCTGGTGGGAAATTCAATGTCCCGCTCTAGAGGCTTTGCACGACAATCCCACGATTCCATGGAAACAGCTGAACCTGTACAGAGATCCGAAGATCTTCATCAGCATCAGCAGTTGTCTCGCTGACCATCGAATGACTCGTGCGAGCGTCAGAAAATCTTCCACTTTTCCCTGTCTTGTGCAAAAATAATCCAGTGGACTCTTCTCATTCTGGGGCTTCATTGAGCATCACACCATTCCTCTAGGGCTTTCATGAAAATCTGGCCATCGAGTCGTGCTTTTCCTGCAGCGCGTTTGACATTCCAAAGAATCTAGTCACTAACGGGTCCTGTCCATTGGTTGTCGTTTATACGCATTACGTGTACGGCCCACCTTAACTTCGGCGTAAAACGGCACCTTTGATTTTCGATCGTCGATGCACTTTGGATTCGTTGCCTCGCTTACGTGACACGGGATACTCCTAGCATCGTACTTTCAACTGCACAATCTGTAATGATGAGCAGTAGGCTTAAGAAGACGTTAGTGGATGATAAATATAAAAGAAGGAAGTGGATTGAAGGTAGTATTGAGATACACGCAATGAATAAAGTAAGGTCACTTAGAAACAAATATAAATAAACCTAGAAATGTTCGTTTGAAGTATATTACTGGTGCTTCCACTTTGGACATAAATGCGATGGCAAGACTTGGTGCCAGTCGTTGTCGCATTGTCAACCCTCTTATTTGACCGTAGTACTTTCCGGACCATCTGAATATTGAGCAGTTTAGGCACTCCTTTAAGAGTACCATCAACTGCTCTATCTTGAAGCCTACATGTTTATTTCTCCTTCGTGTTGTATAAGGAGTCCGAATATGGCTTACATAGCAGAGTCATTTGACACGTTTGTATGAAGTGCGGTGACGCCGAAGGACTCCATCACGTACGCGCTGTTAGGTCGCGCGTTACGTAGACGATCCAGGAACAACTGGGTGTTCGTAAGATGGGTTCGAATGTCCTTTAACAACTGGGTGAGTATTAGGTTATAAACCACGTTACTCTATCCGTTGGCCTGCCTATATAGATGATGATAGGTCTGACTTTAAGTGACGATGGGTCGGTAGACACAAGATCATCACTGGATACCAACCTATGGGTTTTGATAACTAGGTACAAGACGGGTCATGTTGGTAGGTCAACTCTGAGTTGAAAGACAACTGATGATTTCAACTCAGCCGCTCTTGCCATTTTAATTCATTCGCTGTTTAACTTTCGGTATTGACTTTTAAATTCCTTCTCAGACGACGGACGATAAAGGGAAGCACCTTCAAGGAGCTTTTCCGTTATCTCAACATCTAACTGATGGCGAATTACAACGGAGTCCCCACTCTTATCACAAACCGACAGTCTTGTGTTTTTCGACCTTATCAGCTCTCGTACTACCTCATACCACGTTTTTGTACTTCAATGAGGTTGAAGCAGTACTCCTGACCTAGTAGTGATTAAGGACTTCGAAAGCTTCATTCGTAAACATCCGAAATTTAACATCAACTTCATTAATGGGCTATTGTTGTCTAAAGAGCGGCTGAGGAAATGGTGCTATTGGTAGGGCCCAACGATAGATTGAGGAAATCTCACTGAACGCGACTTGCTCATCAAAGAACTTCAGTAATCTGTCGAACATGCAACAAAAGGAAATACATCTGGACAGCAGTAGCCTCCACTTAGCTTTTATTAAACACTCGTGGAAGAGATTTGCAGGAATACCTCATTTACAACCTGTCACTGTCTTGAAGTTTTTCAAAAATAATGAAGAAACTGCTACACTATATAAAGGTTTTAAAAAGATTCGACGTACAAAGCAAGGATATCACAATCTATTAGTACTCGATATGGAGTGGAGCGAGAAATTAACCATGGAGTCAGTTTTCAGCCTATGAATATTGGGTAAGCAGGTCTTATCTTCTTTCTGAGCTTTCTTTTGCAGTGTATAATGCACATAAAACTGCTCTGAAATAAGGAATAAATTGAAACAGTCAGCCAAACGAACTTTCCGAGAGCTCACGTGTTACCCACTGCCCCAGTGAGGCGCTTGCTTTGTTTTTCGTGCGGCCAATTTTTTTTTACCCCAAAGGTGCAATCAGTACCACGGATCTCCCTCATGTGAGGGATCACGAACCGTTTAGTCGAGAGGCAACGTGGGACGTCCCCAGGTGGCAGATAGAGACCCAAGAATCGCAAACCAAAAGCGACTTTGGTTTCGTTGAGACGCAGCCGGATCCAGGGTTTGGACTCCCTGTTTCTGCTGCGTTGATTTGGCACATGCTTTCTGTACTTGCTAGGCGTATTCATGAATGCGTGTGTGGGTGCGCTCTCGTTCATGGGGATTGTATCCTATGAGTCAGTTCGGCCAAAAGCCTGCAAGCAAATGACAGGGAATTATATGGGAGGCGATTACAAGTCTCCTCCACCAACAAACAAGCCCGATGTCAACTCTGGGAGAGCCTGGCAAGCTATCTGTGGGTATACCCAGCCCCCACGTTCTGAGCCCAGCAAGCCATACGTAGGTATCAAAATGCTAAACACAGTAAAGAAAAAAACGGGCCTCATTCCACTGACCTCGAAAGAGCCGCCAATTTCACAGCATTGGCTAGGACGAGTACGAAGAGGCTGATAAAATCTCAGGACCAATGGAAGCTGGAATACAAAGAACTATGGTGACGATCGGTACCTTCAATGCACGTACACTTGCATCCGACTCCTCGATAGAAGACTTGCTCATGCAAGCAAGAAGGATAAGGTACGACGTAATCGGCCTCGCCGAGTCGAGACGACGCCACCCATTCAACGCCGTCTATGACACCGGAGAAGAACTGTTCCTCGGATCATGCGTCGGTAGAGGAGTCCGCGTCGTTGGCGTTCTCGTCAATACGAGTTTACCAATGAACATCGATTCAATCGAACAACTAACAATCCGAATCGGATGTGTACGATTAAGGAGATGTGGATCAATACCCGCTTAGACAAATAATTGTGGTAGCAACAAATGGCTCCTGTTCTATCACAGGATTCTCTGATGACCATATTTCTTTCCTTGGTTGTTGGCGAAGGACTCTAATCGTCGATATCTTAGTTAGGAAAAGGTTAGAGTTAGCTAACTTAGCAGTGATACATCAAAAAGTGATATTGGTTTATCCTTCTGGGTCCTGCTCTACGTTATGATTACAGTTTGCAGTTAGTGGTGCCAAAATTTCATGCGTGACGAGTAGTTACTAATTTTTCCGTTAACATGGACGTCCGCCAATATGACGCAATCGCTGATCCAATTTAACACGAAGTTCCTTTTCTATTTCATATTAATATCTCTGAAGTTCAGGTATGTAAACAATATTTAGGTATGTATCTGTATACTAATGAACACGGATTAAGAAACGAAACGGCTGAGGGAGAGCCAACTCCAGGGCCTCGATTGGTGCGGTGGATAGCACTTGAGCTGCCGGTAAGGGATCAAGCAAACGGCGTCTCGTTCATGTACTGATTAGCACTGAACTATTACATAATACTTGCGGTTTTTAATAACCTATAACGTTTACAGTTTACACATTTAATATACTACTATTGACCCAATTGCTACATGTTCCATTACAAACTTTTGCGACCACGCCTAACATTTGCATTGCAGTTCAACGCCACATCTCCTTCGCAGCATTACGAGACGGCAGTAAGCCATCGAGGGCAACGAATTTTCATAGAAAGGTGGTCCACACCCATAAATGCACAGGTGTGACACAACAGCAAGCACATGGTTGTTTTCAGTGCGTGACTAACTACTCAACGGACGAGGCGCCACGTGGCGCCATAGGTAGCTGGCTGAAAATACTTCGCATAAATGAAATATTGCCTGCCATTGCTGTTAAGAAAATAGGAAAAAATTTCGTATCATTGCAGGATTGTGTAGTTATGCGACTTGGATAAAAATTTATTCTTGGTACAATCTTCAAGGACTGTTCGTATTCCACTGAAAATGCTGGATTTTATTCGAAGATTGGGAATGGAGATATAATTGAGTGAGCAATTAACAATGGAGCTCATTATTTCTTAGCAATTCGATTAAAGCTCTCAGAACGAGCAGCCTTTCTCAGCAGGAGCTGTGCTGAGATCCATTATCATTCTACCTAATGCGCTGCGTGTAAAGATGATATCTAGCTTACATTACCGCTTTTATCTACACGACACTTGTTTCACTCTATTCTTTTCTTCACATACTACAGCTGTCACAGATAAAAAGGATAGAGCTTTCTGCATTGATCTATTCCCGAAGGCCGCCATGCATTTGACTTCTATCATGCATCGTTAGAGGCGGGACAAATGCATATTTGGTGTATCCTATGACTGACAATGGCCTAGTGATGCAACAAGTCAGTGCTACTACCCTCTCATAAAGCTCTTATTCCCCCTCCCCAGACAAGTCTGACATCAATTTGTTGACCCCAGAGGAATGAAGGGTGGGTGAGCTGCGGCGCGGCATCGAACGAACCAAGGATCACGTGGCGTATTGAAGGCACCTCTAATCACCGCGCTACCCATTAAATTTAGTGTCGAATTTTTTTTAAAGATCTATGTAGATTTGCTTTGCAGTCAATCTGACAGCATGTATTCCATCCATTCATCTTTCTTTATCTTGATGAATTCCGCCTCATCTATTCTTACAATAAATATCTCCGACGGTAGTGGTTTCCCGTTATTATCCTTAGGTATTGAATTGTAGACTTCACCCTATAAACAAGTTATCTATATTAAGAAGGGAACGCTCATTGTCAAAAAGCGGTAGATTTTCCTCCACAAACCCTTGTGGTAACGATCTCGTAATCAAACTACTATAATGCTGAGATATTTGCAAAACTCCGGACCACAGGTGTCTGCGGTGGGGAACGAACGCGCTATTGTCCTTTCCGAAAAGTAACGTGTTCACCACCTCACCATGCAGGTCCTTCGTTTCGCCTTTTTCTCAACTAGTTCTATCGATCTTTTTGCCATCAGCAACCACCTCAACGGGATTGATCTGGGGAGCCCAACGATGGACCTGCATGGTGTGGTGGTGAACGCGTTACTTTTCGGAAAGGACAATAGCGCGTTCGTTCCCCACTGCAGACGCCTGCGGTCCGGAGTTTTGCAAATATCTTAGCATTATAGTAGCTATATTTCGCATAATACTCTGCCGTTAAAAAGAATAGGCAGTGAATAAAAAGGTTAAGATCTTGTAATCTTCTCACTGTTTTCATGGGATTACGGTGAACCTTTCACAACCAGGAATGCATCATATCTACAGGAATTCCCATTACTGACTTTCTGTTAACCTCCGCACTGATTGATAATTCGATGGTTTCCTTCAATAAGCAGACACGAGGTTGTTATTATTATTAGTCCCCGCCCACTTCTGTTCCCACTATTAGAATTTATTAGTCCTCGCCCACTTCTGTTCCCACTGTATTACTCTGTGCGGCTGCTAACCACCAACCAACTTAAGTACTTACAACAAATAAACGGCTCTGAAGAAGGCGAAACTGCCGAAATGTCAGCTATTGTATCCTAATAAATTCTATAATAACAACCTCGTTTCTGCTTATTGGAGAAAACCATCGAATTGTCAACAGGAATTGTACTGCGACCCATACGACTACTCAAGAAGTAGTGTTATTCACACGTTCAGGTAAGAATTCCAATGAGAACCATGTCACATTTTTATGAGCTAGTAGTTCGCATCGCTATAACTAATGGAGTGAATGTCTTTATCTCAATCAATTTCATCAGCCATTCATTTCCACCATTGATGTGCTTTCGGTAGTACAAAGCCAAATATGCATGCTATTTCTCTCGGCTTTTTTTGTGCCATACCTCTCACGTAAATTACCATATTAAAATTGCAAAGAACGATATGGTTGTAGTCACGACACATGCAAGGTTCTTTTCTTAACCTATGTCCCTGAGGGAAGCGCCATACATTCGACTTCGTTAAGCACTGTTGGAGGTGATTGAATGCATATCTGCCCTTTACAATGACTCGTGGCAGCCTACCAGTGTATCGAGCCAGTAATGTTATCCTTCGAGACAAGCATGATGCCGATTGTGGGAAATGAAGGGCTTGGTGGGCCTAGGGCGCGTGATCAATGCCATGTGTATGGAAGGGCGCCTTCGACCACTGCGTTACACACGCCTTGGTATGTGCTAGCTATCACAAATGAAAATTTCGACTATATGGAGTCGAGTATGCCTATTAAAAATGATACTAGTTACGGACATGTGCTTTAGTGGCTCCAAATGTAGATTGCACACAATAACTTAACACATGCGAGACAACGTGACCGTTATAGGAGTCATTCGTCGCGGAAAATGATGACAGCTTTCAAATTTAAACTACCACATCTCAGCTCTTTATCAATTCCATTGATTTCAGTATGAATCGTTTGAATCTACAGTCCTTTCTCATAGGAGAACAGTTTTCTTGTCTTATGGTGAAAAAAGACATTAAAATTTTCTGAAGTCCATGACACATGTTTCCTATAATTTTCTGCCGTTAGGCTAGTATTTCAAACACGAACGCAAATGAACAATCGTGATTTCGTCCATACGACACTGTGGTGCTTATCAATATGCCATTTATGTTTGTAGGTCTTGCTTTTGCATTGGATATTTCAAAAGTTGTAGATTTCATCTTCAAGCTCTTGGAAATACTGGTTCTAAAGCTCTAAAAACTCTAAAGCTCTCGGCGTTGATCAATCCCTGAGGGATGCGCCATGCATTCGACTTCATTAAGTATCGTTGGAGGTGACTGAATGCATACCTGGCCTTTACTATGACTCGTAGTGGTCTACCGATGCACCGAGCCAGTGCTGCTATCCTCGCACACAAATCTAGTAGCAATTTTCCGACCCCGGAGGGATGGAAGACTTGGTGGTCCATGAGCGCAGGGACCTATTCCACGTGTGTGTCGCAGTGGCGCCTCCAATCACTGCGCCACACGCGCCCTTACTGATTCTAAACTTATTTAAATTTGAAGGGACACTGTATAGAAATCGCATATACGATTAATACGATAGAGAAGAGATTTTTCTTCTCTGTATATCTATGGAGTTGAGAGCTCCTAAAGTACTCTAGAAATCCAGATCGAGAAATCGCCGTCAATCGACGAGCGACCGTCTCAGCAGCGAAAGTGTTAATAAACTTTAAAATGTATTCCTTGTCGTACCCATTTGCATACTGTGA
Organism: Angiostrongylus costaricensis; assembly: GCA_900624975.1. Classification (NCBI taxonomy): domain Eukaryota; kingdom Metazoa; phylum Nematoda; class Chromadorea; order Rhabditida; family Metastrongylidae; genus Angiostrongylus; species Angiostrongylus costaricensis. Next base: position 63,648 of record UYYA01003818.1, on the reverse strand, counting down.
TCGTTGCCCTTTTATTCTGGAAGAAATCCATGGAAAAGTATTCAAAACTTACAGGAAGTCATCTACTCAATTAATTCCACACCGACCGGTTATAGAGACGTTCAATGGATTTTATACTCTTCAAATCGGATCGGTCCTATGTGAATTTGTTCGTTGGAGGAGTAGTACGTCCTCACTGGTCGCTATTTTCGATAACGTCACAATTAATTTAAACTCTTCTAGAGATTTTTGCTTATTTTTTTACCTTGGCGTCTTAAAAAATCGCTGGTGAACTTTTTCAATATCTTAATCAAATGCCGAATAAATAATGAGACAGGACTTGTACGAAATTTCTCAGTATCTTCGTTTTCAAGAAATGTGTAATTTTCTCTCTTTTTTTATTTATGTGATCTTATAAACTGATCTTCTTAAGCTGACGCGAGGTTGGTACAGATCTTCGTTGTTTTTGATGTTATTGATCGATGGCTGACGTTTCGGCGACTTCGCCTTCCTCAGAACCTGGACGTATTTAATATTAGAATATTTTTATTATTCGGTGGAAAAGAAAGGTTAAAGTGTTAATGAAGATCAAACTTTCAAATAGACGCCGTATTGAACAGAAGGCCACTCACCGTGATGTTACGTGCGGGACTGGTCCACGCGTTGTTTACGTGGAGTCGCGAGCAAGACACGCCCAGGGGTCAAAATATCATTTTGAAATAGGGCGCCAGGTCACGCGTGATAGTGAGACATTCGTCCTTCCGGTCTTTGGATTTTTGAAATTTTATAAAATTTTATTTTATTTTATATTTTAACTCTTTTATTTACTGCCTTTTTCTTCTTAATGGCAGGGTATGTTGTGAAATATAACTCGTATGAAATGCTGAGATATTTGCAAATCTCCGGACCACAGGTGTATGCAGTGGGGAACGAACACGCGCTGTTGTCCTTACCGGGGAGCAGCGCACTTCACCACTACACCATGCGAGTCCTTCGCTTTGCATGTATCTCAGCTAGTTCTATCTATATTTATATTTTATTTTATTTTAAAATTTTATAAATAAATAAAATAATTTTATTTTATTTTATATTTTATTTTATTTTGAAATTTTATAAATAAATTAGGGAAAAAGATAGGATAGGGAAAAGAAATTCCGCAAAGGATAAGAAGATTTAGGTCTATCCAGTTCAATTGAAAACTCTCTTAAACCAGGAAACAAACGGCACATATTTTCGAGAGAGGGTCATACGAGTTGCTGAGGGAATAAAGGTGAGGTTCATTTTTCATTCTTTGTTTCATTCCTTTCTATTCTGATTTATGTCCATAAATTTGCGACGAGGCATACTTTTGATGATTTGGCGAGAACGAAGTACAATCAATTTTTCGAAATGCACGACATGCATCTAAATCAATGCATAGGATGCGAAGTGCGACAGAACAAAAATATTTTGCCACCTTACTTGCATATTATATTGTATAATTGCCAAGAAGCTTTTTTCCGATGAGGTATAAAGCAAATGCATGGTAGCGAAGCCATTAATGTATTATTAAAGGTTTTCTAAAGTCCTTTCTACAATATACAACATCGAAAAGACTGCGCATCGAAATCGATGCATTTAATAGGACCCAGCATTAAAATCGATGCAGAGGGTGTTGAATGTTTTCATGGCTATCTTCCGTCCAAAGTGGCATTATAGCATATTTTGCTAGCTAATCGACTTCACACATTCAAACGCTTGGAAGGAGAGTACTATTTTCAGCTCATTCATACAGTGCTTTTGTAGTTTTCCTTTAAAATGTTAAAACTTAAAGATAAACTGTAGTTCTTAAAATTTTAGGTCAACTGCTTACAATGGGACTCATCCCCGAACCACGTAAAGCACCGTATGGATATCGATCGAGACGGCGTGCTGTTCAGAGAGGTGAGCGGTTGTCGAGTGAGTGGAATTCCTGTGAAAGGAAAAACGTTAATGTAAAGACTTTCATGAACATATTTATACCCTGCCTATCTTATTGTACTAAAAACATGACTAGACACAGGGGAGAGATTAGTGTTTGAAATAACTTCGGAATAGCAAACGTTATCCCATAACTCATATCGCCTTCGTTTATATTTATACTTAATATTTTTATATCATACATTTTTATCGTTGGATCGCTTTTTATGCCATTTCCACGCATTTTCTTCGTCTATAGTTTCTATCGAGAATTTATATCTGTATCTGTCCATGAAGAGGCGGATAGCACATTGGTAGTGATGTCCGTCATCACGAGCATGATGCTATTTCGACTCCACTCGGGACCAATCAAGCCTCTCTCTCATCCCTCTGGGGCTGGGAAATTGGTACAAGACTTGTCTAGGAAAAAGCACTCTGCGATTAAATTAGGAACGCTCCAGCCCGGCTATCTCAGCACTCCAAGGAGAATTGCTCGACCAACATTCTACAACATTCAAGGTAAAATGAAAATTCTCAAGCAGCAACCGAAGCCACACGCAAAGCTGGAAGATCTTCGTGGGCAATGGATACAGAGAAACAAATCGAATGTGAGAAGTGCTGGGATTCGCACAGTAGACTTGGAGACGGGTCATATAAAAAAATTAGTTTCTATGCTTTGTACTGAAGCTATAAATGGCTATTCCCTGAACCGTTGAGTGGGAGGCCTATCGCCGAAAAGGTCTTTGGTTTTGCGGATTGATCCCAATGTTACCTGAGGGTTTCGTCCTCATGAATTTCGTTGAATGCTGGTAGTGTTGATTCTTCCTGGAATTCCGGGCCAGCTCTTGAAGAACGTTTCCAAGTCTTCAACACGTGCACTTGACGTTCTTCGTCGATGTGAGGGTTTTTTGTTGACAATTCTGGTAGCAATTGGCGGAACACAAAAGGATGGGCAGCAGGGTTGGTTAGGAACGGAGTTGAACTAGTGAGCATACGCATATAAAGCCGCATCTATAACCACTAAGCATAGGAAGCAAAAAATCATTGGAAGCTATTGAAAAGTGAACATTGTCACTAATGTGTTAGTCCCGTTTATGTTGCCTTTTATAAGCGATGAAGTAAGCGTAGCTATAAAACGATGCTTAAGAAGGGCAGATCTAGATGAATCGGTAGCGATAGTTGAAATACCACCGGCTACTCTGCGTTGCCAATTAGTTCGCAACCGCCTGTATAACCGTCTTTGTGAAACAACAAATTGCGTAATTTGCCCTTACGGCAGGGACGGTGATTGCATGAGTTCAGGTACGATATACCTGCTATCTTGTAATAATTGCGGAGATGAATATATTGGCGAAACGGGCAGACCTTTGTGTATCCGTATAAAAGAACACCTAGATGGCAGACGAAAACAAAGACGAAGCACCCCACTAGGCACGCAGAGGATACAAAAGCATAGCGGAGACGATTTTCAAGTAAAAGTCAACATCCTTGCACAGGAGTCGAAAACACTAGCGCGAAAACTCCTTCAGGCTTTTTGGATTAATGCCAAAAACCCTACAATGAATAGCAGGAACGAATGCCCGGAGGTCATACGCGACCTGATCCCGTATGTTCGCATCGGTTTTTGATGTGGGATGGTGCAGTCGTCAACCACATGCGACTATAGTCAGCTGTTCTAACCTTCCTTATTGGAAGTCACAAAAAGCGGTGACTATTTCGAGAAGCTGTTGATCACGTAGTTACCACAGAGTTTTTCGTCTTTTTATAAGTGTTATTGAGGCGTTTGGCCTAGTAGATTGTAAATCAGCATACCCTTCCACGCTCTGAAGAAGGCGATACTGTCGAAACGTCAGCTGGTGTTGTATTGTATTGTTTTCCTATGGAAGTAAATGTATGCTGTTTAAAAACCTCGCAATTGCTGAACAAGAAAACGATGCATTCATATTCCAATGCCGGGGTTAATAGAAAGTCGATACTGGGGAACTAATGTGTTAATTTGAAATATCTGACAGAGTTTGAAAAATCGTCAAATATGCAGTCATATTGTGAAGAATGACTAGCTATTCCATTTTGCGGGTTAAAAAACATCAGCTAATGTCTGCTTATCCTAACATCAGTTGAGACGTCCTTTCGGCGTAGAATACCATGATCGTTTATAATTCCTTTTGACAACAACTACTGTCCACGTTCTTCTTTCTATTTCTCCACTGTTAACCTTTACTCCTAGTGGAAACACTAATAGTTCGAGTTTCGTCATAAAAATACGTCACCATCAGTCGACATTCACTCAAAAACCGCAGGGAATCTCCGATTGAGGTTACTTCATCCGAGCTGTGTTCCACTCCCCGAGACTCGACATGAATACGAAGATCCACATCGCGAGGACGACCGACTTTGGATCACCGTCTCGGGCCAATGTGGCTCTGAAGAAGACGAAGACGTCGAAACGTTAGCTAAATATAGTGTGAATAAGAACCTCGTTTAAAGTGAACAATGTTAACAAATATATAAATTATTTGTGCCGAGGTTACGTGGAAGTCGGTTTAGTAATGTCCTAATAGCTAGCCTTTTATGTTATAGGTTCTCCAGTTTATCCGTAACGGTAGACGCACAGGCATACCAGACGACAAGTATCACCTACAACAATTAGTTGTGAGTTGGGTAATTTCAATGCGATAAAAAACTAGTCGTGATTTCAATCTCTCCAAGTTGAAAAGCGAAAAGCACCCAGTCAAAGTATGCGTGATATCTGATTTTGCGTATTTCAGTGTGAAGCTGAGTTTTTCGGTCTGGAAGCCTATCAGAGGATGCTTCGACGCCGATTATGGAAACTAACTGGAAAGGCTGCGTACTACGCATGTTATTCGGATTCCGAATGATATTATCACAGACGACATTTAATAACTAATAAATTTTAAAAGAATGAAGCTATCATATGGTTCAATAGTAAAAGCCCAAGTTATTAAGATTGCATGTACTGCTGATATTTACAGAGGAAATGGCTTTTTTTGTCTAACTTATGCGTAGTTGATTTCATTAGTAAACGTGCTGTGCACACGACTATTCATTTGAAAGACTTACTGCGACATATAGTTTCGGTATTCCAGTCCACCGAACTGCGATGTACAGAAGTAGATTATCTCATGCCCTTATTTGTTAAAACAGAATGGACGACCTGCATCCCATACAACCATACGCGTGAGTGGTATGACTTCTATGTGAGTCATTTCATGTCTTATCCTAAGCTTTTTATAATCAAACGATAGTACATCCAACATGCAACTTTTAGCGGACGTTGGCTGGGAAAAGCTCTATCCTGCAAATGGAAACATAAATTACCTCAAATTAGACCTGGAAAGTTGCCAAATACTAGGTATTGGAATGCGGCTAGTACGCGTATGTCGACGAAACGAAGAAGAAGGAGACAGACAGTTCGCTCGGCTGAAGAAGTGTGCGACAAAGGAATACCATTGTGCTCAGTATAAGGACATACATAAGACCACCTGTAGCTTTGCAACTCTACTAGGTGTAATATATTAAAGTAGCCTTACGGAGAAAATTCGAAGACCGCCTGAGTAGATCGGATAACATGACATCAAGAAACTATAGAAGCACCGCTAACGAAGATCAAAGGAATCAAAGTAGGGAAAATAATGTGCCACAAAAAACTGAAAACATGTTAGGAGGCATGGTTTTTCCTGATCATTATTAAAATTGGGCACAAGTGTCTCATCAGGTTTACCTATTTCTAAGGTATCCTTTCGTAGCGTCGCCTGTAGTTCGCATGCGATTCGAGGTAGACACCGTAACTAAGCTAGAGCTGAAGCTCTAACTAGTAGCGAGCATCAAGCAGTAAGAGCATTACCAATACCTCTATTTTTTCAAGCGTTCTTTAGGCAGCAAAAGCCCAATAATTAAGTTGATATTAAGTTTCGGTTGTTTACGAACGAAGCTTTCAAAATCCGTAATCACTCTTGTGTGAAGCTTCGCTCCAATCACGCAAAAACGTGGCACGTGAGAGTTTCGAAAACTGAAAAGGTTAAAAAACGTTAGATTATCTGTTAATGATAAGATCGAAAGTTTGAAGTGATTCCTCCTCAGTATGGTGTTGAAATAACGAAGAAGCACCTGAAAGATGCTTCCCGCCATCGGCCATCTGAGAGAGAATTCAACAGTTAGTAACGATGATTGAACAAAGAATAGGTTAAGGTGGTAAAAATGCCTGTTTTAAAATCAACAGCTATTTCTTAACTCAAAGTTGAATAACCAGCTCGTCCCATCCTATGCATACATGTAAAAACTTATAAGCCAATAATCGCTGAAGATCTTGGGTCTACTAATTCATCATTAATCAAGGTTAGACCCATCTTGTAATAGTTCCCAGGATCGACTTTCTATTAACCTCGGCACTGGAATATGAATGCGTCGTTTTCTTGTTCAGCAATCGCGAGGTTTTTAAACAGCATACATTTACTTCCATAGAGAAACACAATACAGCACAACACTAGCTGACGTGTTGTATTGTATTGTTTTTCTATGGAAGTAAATGTATGCTGTTTAAAAACCTCGCGATTGCTGAACAAGAAAACGACGTTAGACCCATCATTAGCTGTGTAGACTGACACACCGATAGAATAGCATGTTTTCAACCCTAATACATATCTAGGTGTTAAAATACATTACAAAACAACTTACGGACGCCCAGATGTTCCTAGATCGTCTAAATCACTTCAGCCCTATGAGCACGTGCGGCTCTTCAAGGAGTGTTTAAATTGCCCAATCTTCAGATGGTCTAGAAAATATCACGCACAAATGAAAAGGTTGGAGACGGGACAGCGGCATGGACCAAGCCTGCCATTGCCTTTATGTCTAAGGAGGGAGCATCAGCAACCGATTTGCGTCCATTACTCACTTCAGATATATTGGCGATTTCTATTAACCTCGGCATTGATCAAATAGTTCTCGATTTCATTGTTCAGCAAACACGAGGTGTTGCTTCATTCCTTATTCCGTTAAAGCTGGCGTTTCCGCAGTGTCGCCTTTTTCACAACCATTTTTTACGTGCCTTCCACGTAGTAAGAACATCTGGTCTGAGTCGCATATGGTCTTCCTCCGTGGACAGCACGTAAAAAACGGCTCTGAAGAAGGCGATGCTGCCAAAACATCAGCTTCAACGGAATAAAGAATAAACTAACATCTCGTGTTTACTCGAAACGAACATCGAGAACTAAACTGACGATCGTTTTGTCTTCTTTTGCATAAAAGACGAAACAGACAAATGTTTTAAGATAATGAATGAACAGTGGGAGTGCAACTTAACGCTTTATTTCCAACAAAATAAGTGCAACTATAAAACGTTGCCTAAAAACGGCTCGTCAAGAGAATTCGGTAACAGTAAGTGAAATGCCGCCGAGCGTTCGAAGATGCCAACCTGTTCGTAATCGCCTGCATGACCGTCTATCCAAAACGCAAAAGCGCACAATGTGCACTAATGGTAGAGACGATGATTGCACGAGTTCGTGTATGGTTTATCTGATCTCTCGTAAGGCGTGCTGTGATGAATACATTGACGAAACGGGCAGACCATCCTGCGCCCGTATAAAAGAACACCTACTCGGTAAATTTAGAGTTAAACCTAATACACCACTAGGTCCGCACAGAGCACCGAGGCATAACGGAAAAAATTTTAAAGCAGAAGTTATTATTATCACATAGGAATCAGAAACTTCTCCGCGTAAAACTCCTAAAGGATTGTGGATAAATTCTAAGATTTTGGAAATGAACCGCAAAGCAGAATATTTTGTTATCACGCGTGATTTCACACAATATCTTAAACTGGTGTTTTAATGTGAAAAAAGCACATTACTCGTCCGTGTGAACTTTGTGATGTTGGTCTTCATTTGAAATATTCACTGGAATACTCACACAACTCGGTGTGTGAGCGAAGAAGCTGTTTAGTTTTCAGTGTGATTGAAATGCTAGTTTCGCGATTCTTCTGTTTGGTTATGAAGGTGTTTGGCTAACTACATTCCAACCAAATTGACCCTTCCAAGCTTTGAAGAACTATTTGCGATCGGCTTTCAGCTAGTCACGTACACCTGCAAAGCCCACGCCGGACACTGCGTCCGCGGACGAGTTGTCCGCTAAAACCCCAAAAAACGCGATTTTCGCCGCTCCGACGTTATTTCCAGCCGGCTGTCACAACTACCGGACTGTCTAATGTACCGCGGGCGAAGAAAATGGAAACATTTTTATGTAGCCGAGAACTGCTTTTATGGTCTCTATAAATCCCCTGATTTCCTTCACACTACAACGATACTCGGTCTCTTTTGACGTATTGCTAGTATTTTTCGATCCATTATGGTCTAATCGCCACGGATTCTGTGACGTGTGCCTTGTAGAATGGAATGTGTAGTTATAAAAATTACGAAATAAGCACGACATAAGTTGCAAAATTCTTCTGCACGCCGACAGTTCTATGACGGACCGTAATAATAAATAGTAAATCCAGCACACATACCATTCTTCATACCCAAAGGACGATAGAATAGCGTCTCTTCTACAAATCTGTCATGTACATAATCCCTCGACTTCTTTAGTTATCGGAAAATTATCGTTTATTATAAAAACAAAACTAGCCCATGAAGGCAGAGAATCGAGTGGTGTCGACCGAACCTGCAGGGTGGTCAGATGCCGTGGGTTCCTTTATGACTTTATCGTCTTGCCTGTTCCATATGTCATCTTACAACATTCTTCGTCCACAACTTTCTCGTAGAAAGAAGACCTCTATCACTAACTACCCCTTACCAATCCGTGAAGCTACTGAGAATACGTTCCAGAGGCGCTCTATGTTCAAAATCATTCTATTATGTAATAAAAAAACTGATCTGCTACTGGAGGTGCCTTACTAAATTCGTTTCCAGGAATTTTGACGGCAGATTTACAAAGGTCGGTAGAAGAGAATACAAAAATGAGAAAATAAAACGACAACCCCTTCGTTATTCTCTGTGAGGTCGGGATTAATCACTATGTTGAGTATCATAAACAACAAATGATAGCCGAGTAAGGCAGGATCAAGTGAGTAACCTAGGAACGAATAACCATAGAGTAAGGGTTACAAGTGAAAAATTGAAGGTTCTAGTAGAGACATATGACATAGCTGCTGAATGGAGCTGGAAGGAAAACACGCTTGATTGGTTACATCTAAACACACTGGATTATCTAGTAGTTGTTGGAAAGACCTACACCTCATCACATATGGTATACAGTCATTCGAAAAAAAACTTTATAATCATACAATCAGTAGACCTCATTGACATGTCTGCTCTGCAGCTCGATAGCTCGCCACGAGGTCAGTCCGTCTAGTTGATGACGAATAAACTTCTTATCACCTATCTGATAAGTTAAAAGCATCGATCTGTGCAGAAAGCCTGCTACATTCATGTATTTGGAAATAATTTACGCTTCTCTAACATTGTTCACGTTTGCCGAACCGCTCAAATGCTATGTAGGTGAGTTGGGTTTTCTTTTAGATTCTTCCCCGTGAATAAAAAAAACTATGAAATTGGGATTGTTTTCTAGAGTTGTTAACTGAGATAATACAGCGACAAGAAGAGAGGTAAAGGCTTTTTTAAAATAAAGAATATCAGAGGCATTTCTTAACAGCTCTATCGCTTTCGTTGGTAGATAGGCATATTCTAGATCCACTTTTTATTCTGTATTAACGCGATAAAGAAATTTTTCCGCAAATGAATACAGGTTGTTTCGCTCTCAGTAGGTCTACTGTCAAGAACGTTGGCTAACACTTAGAGACTGACCTCTAAATGTCCACTCACACGAGTCATTACGTCGATACACAAGTGAGTGGAAATCCACTCGTCCCGGTTCCTAAGTGTTAAAGGACTACCATAACAGTGCTTGATTGATTAACCTTTTTATTTAAAGCGATTTCACCGAATCTAAGTAACGTATAGGTTCGACTTTCCATGCAGGACACTGAGATTCTTTTCATATTTATTTTATGTAAATCACTTTACTTTAACTTTCACTTTTAAGAAAATCACTTTATTTTATGTATTAATTTGTTCATTTCTCTATTTTTTACTATTTTAAATTTATTCAACCTCTGTACACTGAAATACCTTGCAATTGGATGATCACTTCAGTTGGACGTTATAAGCAGAAAATCTCCGAAAAATTAATAAATCAGGGCAGTTGGCAGGTATAAAACATATTTCCTGTTGAAAATCAATAAATTTGTCCCGTATCACAGTGACGCCAAAGATCAGCAATTTATCTGCCTACATTCTCCATGACAGTCAACTTGCTTAAGTGAGCTTTTATAAAGAAAATTGTAACAACTTTTTACTTATTGCCTATTCCTTTTCCATTTCACAACGAAAAACCCGCATAGTGTGATGGTGAACACGTTAGCCCCCGGAAAGGATAATAGAGTGCTCGATCCCCAACGCAGTCACCTGCTGTCCGGAGTTCTTCAATGAATTAGATCATTGTGAGTAGAGAAAAATCTTCCATTTTCGTTCAGACTTATCCAACTGCATTCGAATTGCATTTTTAAACTGACTTAAATCCACGTAACCTGTCTCTGACTCCTAAAGATCAAAATGACAAGTTTGTTTTCGCTTTCATAACTACTGGTGACGAGTTGCAACTGAGATTAGCAGAAGAACTGCAGAAGAACTAATTGGACATCTAACTCTTTTCGTTTTGCCCTTAATTCGGCTTCTTTCTGCTTCACTGGGTAGGAACTCTTACTGCGAATATGTGACCCGACTTAAAATAACACATTAGTTTCTTGCGGAAAAAAGGATCAAATAGAAATTAGAAGCATCAATATGTTTCTGAACACTTGAAATTTTTACAAAATGTCATAAAATAACAATGAAAATTTGTGAAAACATTGTCGACAGTTTAGCGCTCTTGTGGCGCAGTGGTAGGACGCGCCCTGCAAAATACACGTGGAATCGATCCCCGCTCCTATGGCCCACCAAGCCTTCCATCTTTTCGGGGTCGGCAAATTGGTACCAGACTTGTCTAGCAGCACTCACTCGATAAATTGGTAGGCCATCCCTGGTCAGTGTAAAAGCCAGATATGCATTCAATCACCTCCAACGATACTTAGTGAAGTCGAATGCATGACGTATTCCTCAGGGATTGATCAACGTCGATATCTTTATCCATTAACTTTATTGCCGACAGATGCATTTCACCTAACATGCATACCTATTTTTTTTCTTTTTTACATATTTTTCAGATGCATACCTTGGTGACGATACCTCAGTGGTTTCATCTCTACATTTGACGTCCAACATTTGACGAACACGGAGAACAAAGCATTCGGTTTTGAACAGTTTTTAAGAGATGCCACATGCATTTCACTCTATTTGTAAGATCGTAGAGGTGAATGAATGCATATCTGGACTATACAATGACCTGCTCCGATCTGGCGATGTATCAACTAAGCGCTGCTTCCCTCCTCGACAAGTTTGATACCAGCCCGCCGGCATCCGAGGGATTCAGCGCTAGCAATGGACGAGGAGCCGAACCATCGATCACGTGTGTATTGCAGGACATCTCTAACCATTGAGCTAAACGCACTTCAAATAAATGGTGCAGTTTATAAATTTCGGCCTTCAGCAAATGTATCGGTTCACATTTCTCGAACTATTTATCAACCTGCAAAATGCTTATATTGACGAAACACTGTTTACTTTCCGTGGTTACATCCTCTTTATGCACTACTTTTCAAACTAAAGTCACAAAGATGACATCAAATTGTTTAAGTTGTGTTATGAAAGAGGATAGGAGATAAAAGTAAAGGTGTTCGATCTTTGTCAATCTCACAGAGGTGTGCCAGGAGTTCGATTCTATTCGTGCCTTCGTAGAGGTGTTCAAGTACATATTCCGCTCATGTGACGCCTAACCCACCAATGTAATTAAGTTAGTGTCTTTCCAGAAATATCTGGTGCTAATCCGCCCAAATCAGAGAAATGAGGGCTTGGTGAGCTCGAGGTGCGGGATAAACTCCATTGTGGTGATAAGAAATATTCAAACATCTTTACATTCCGTGAAGCATGTAAAAAGAAAAACTCCTGTTTAGAAAGAAGTCAAAGGGCACTTTTAAATAGGAGTTATATCGACAAGATTGAAGTTTGAAACGGTATTTACGGAGCATGAAATAAAATGTATTAAGATCGCGCAATAAAACGGCCTACATAATAACAACAATGGCGCTGAGATATTTGCAATACCCAGATCACAATCTAGGTCCAAACCCATGACCACTTATTCCGAGTGCTCACATGTTACTCACTGCACCACTGAAGTTCCCACCATGCCTTTCTTTCACACAGTTTTTACCTTAGTGGCGCCACCACCAATTACCCGTCAACGGGAATGATCTGTAGAGCAAAAATCAGCATTAAACCCAGTTAACTCGAGGTTGTTGTCGAAATAACAATGCGAAACCTTTTATTTAATGCTTATTATTATTTTTTTATGGTCGGATATTATCTGAAATATAACTACAATGATGATGAGATATTCCCGAGACCGAGTTTCTATTAATTTCGGCATTGACAAATATTTCACTTTTTTCAATGAGCAAACACGAGGTTGGCATTATAGTATTTATTAGCACACAATAGCCAGCACTTAGGCGGTTTCGACTTATGCAGAACATCGAAAAGTCAAATTGATATGCAATCTATTCAGCTAAACACTTTCATAACCCTAGCAGATAAGACTTACTTACTTGGATACTTAAATGGCCCGTCGTCACTGGTTGTGCGAGCCCGAGCATGTTCTCTAATTTTTTTGAAGTTGTGCCGGCTTAGCCGTTGGGGTTCCTTGGAGTTCCTAGGTCAACCAGGCCAAGGTCTGCCCTAGGTCGTCACCACCACAGTCAGTCGCCGCCTTTGTGAATCAGAGGAAGATCTTCCCCCAGCTGGGCTTAGTGATGGATACGTCGGACTTCTTCTCAGCATGGATCTGCCAGGAGGATGAATCCCCCACCCCTCCCTGTATATCGCAGCCCGACACTCAGGAGCACTTCCCAGCTACGATGAGGCGGTAAACCGCTGGAAGGAATAGATAAGACTTAACACATAAATTGTCATTCGCGTAATAAACAGCTTCTTTCAAACACCCATCGTTTTGCTCCTTGTAAGCCTTCCAATTAATTGGCGGAGTGCGGCTGTACAGACTATTACACGGGTGGGAAGTGTGCCTGACTCAGGTCAGAAAATCAGCCTGTGGTATGGTGAAAGATCATGCGTGACCAGAAGACACTCTTCCTTAAGGTTCGCGTTTGGATTTTTGAAATTAATCCAAAACGCTACAAGAGTTTTACGCACTGATGCTTCGGATTCTTTTGCGACAATAGTGACTTTTACTTCAAAATCTTTCCCGCCATGGTTTTGCGCTCTATGCGCGCCTAGTACAGTGTTCGGTTTCCGTCTAAATTTGCGGACTAGGTGTTTTTCTAGACGAATTTTTAATAATTTGTATTATTCTATTATTCTATGACCTGACCCATGCACATTCCTCGCCCATATAACAGTCAGTGCGGCTGCTCTCCTCCAATTAACTGAAAGGCTTACAACGAATAAACGGTAGGTAATTTAAAAAAGCTGTTTATTATGCGAATGCAAATCTATGTGTTAAGTGTTATCTGCGAACGTTACGAAAGTGTTTGGCTGAGTAGGTTGCACTTCAATTTTACCCTTCCAGCCTCTGAAGAAGATGAAACCGCCGAAACGTCAGCTATCGTGTGCTGATAAATGCCACAATACCAACTTCGTGTTTGCTCACTGAAGAAGAAGAATGATGTTGAGATATTTGGAAAACTCAGACCCCAGGCCCCCACGTGAGCCTTCGCGATATTTTGATGATTTTAACAAATCATGAGAACAGAAAGCACAGGATAGGATTGTAGCCAACAAAAACAAAATTTGTTTCCATAAATCCCACGAAAAGAGTTAAAATTATGCTGAATTAAATAATCAGAACCTCAAATTAATAAATGATTTGGCCGTGGTAGGGTAGTGCTAAGGATGACGTCGAATAGTACACAGGAGGTTTTGCTCCGACTACGCTTAGAAACAACCGCCAAGAAAGCGTCGCAGATCCACATTGACCCTCGATTTCTTCAGCTTATTTCTGTTTCTCATCAGCAAGTCCTTACGTGGAAGCTAATGAGGCCAGGCGTAGATCTCAGTGATATTTATTCCTTCACCGTTTTATTAAAACGTTCAAAAACAAATGAACGTTTTAAAGTATCCATTGTTCTAATGCATTTTTTTGCCGAAAAAATGTTGTCTTTTTCTAGCAATACTATATATTATTGGAAAGCTGATTTTATGCTCCTCTATTCCTCTTTTATATTTTGTTAAGAGTTCAACTTTTCAGCAATTTGAGCCTTGGAATTTTAGATGTTAAAAACGAATTTTCGTTAAATTTTCCTTTATGAGTTTGAACTCGGTCATAATATGGCAGAGACGGTTCGAAACATTAATGAAGTTTGGAGTGAAGGCAGTGTTGGTGAATCAACAGTGCGAACTTGCTTCCGGAAATTCCGATCTCGTGATTTCGCCCTCGAAGATGAGGAATACTGAGGATGTCCCCCTAAACTCGACGATGACACGACGAATTGAAGGCACTAGTGGAAGCAAACACGCGACCAACTGTTCGAGAGCTTGCAGATTAGCTTGGCGTAAGCGCAGGAACAATTTCCACTTACTTGAATCGCATAGGAAAAGAAAAGGAAAAAACTCGACAAGAGGGTGCTACACGAATTAAACGGTAGTGAATAAAAATCGCCGTTTTGAAGTGTCGTCTGCTCTTATTCTGCGCAACATAAACGACTCATTTCTCTAACGATTTGTGACGCGCGACGAGAAGTGGATTCTGCACGACAGCCGGCGACGTTCAGCTCAATGGTTGGCTTGTGAACAGGCTCCACAGCACTTCCCAAAGCTGAAATTTCACCAAAAAAAGGTTATGGTGATTGTTTGTTGGTCTGTAACCGGGCTGATTCATCACAACCTTTTGAATTCGGGCCAAACGATTACAGCAGAGAAGTGTTGCCAACAAATCGACAAAATGCACCATAAACTCCAACAACAACTACCGGCATTAGTCAACCTCCTGATCGAGAAATGCTTCACCAACCACGATGATGCAAAAACTACCTTCAACGAATTCATCGCTTCCAGAATTCCCCAGTTCTGTACAAAACGATAAACTGAAAGATAATAAAAATTAAAAGAAGTAGATAAACTTGTTTCTCGCTGGCAAAACTGTGCAGTTTTAAATGGTTTTTATTTTCCGATGTTCTTCTTCAATAAGCAGACGCGAGGTTGATATTATAGAATTTATTAGAATACAATAGTTGACGTTTCGGCGGTTTCGCCTTTTTGAGAGCCGTTTATTCGTTGTAAGACAGTCCTCGCTCGTGTATTGCTCTGTGCGGCTGCTATCCACCAACTGACTGAAATACTTACAACGAATAAGCGGCCCTGAAGAAGGCGAAACCGTCGAAACGTCAGCTATTGTACCCTAATAAATTGTATAATAACAACCTCGTGTCTCCTTATTGAAGAGAACCATCGAATTATCAATCAATGCCGAGGTTAACTAGAAGTCGGTCTTCAGTTTTTGTTCTGATCAATAAAGTTTTTTTGAAGTAAGTTGTGACATTTTAAATAATGCAATTATCAACGCTCATTTATTTCTGAACAACCCTATAAAAAAATTATGTTCAAAGGTCATATTAATATATTTAAAGAAAGGAATGTAGCGTTGTGATTCTTCTTAACACATAACACCCGAGGCTCACCGACAACCGCTAAACGTTATATCCACTGTGAATTGAATAACAGCAATCATTACCCAAGTTTGTGGTCAGTGAACTTAGCCGGCAAAAGCGTTTTTGTAATGTATTATGTGTAGAGAACAGTTTTTAATATGCCGCACCTGCAATAACATCTGTGTTGGACCAGCTATCGGTTTTGTTAGAAAAATGAAGTTAAAAAAAACTCACCGCAGCAAAACAAACCACTGAAAAGAAGAGGCATTGGATGAAATGCACCTCGTTCGACTTTCCGCACGCATGCTTAGATGTAAAATGCACCTGAGGCGTTATATTTTAGAATCACAAACGATGTTGTCGTAGGTTGTTACTTATTATGATAAAAACTGAAGCGTTTGGAATCACCGCTCACCATGCATAGTTGCCAGGAGTCTAGTGGCACAATACGGCTGTTGTAGGTTCGAAAGGAGTGTTGCACGATGTGTTGAAGACTGAGTTTGCCGAAAATGAGTGCGAGGAAGGCATGAAACATTGCTTCGACTCATATTCAGACGACTTAACAGAAATCACCGCCTCCTGTCAGACACTGAATACTGATCAGAAGTTGCTCGATGTATGCAAGGTCAGCTGCCCTCACAATTTTTACATCTTATTTAGTCTCATCATATGACGACTGGAATCTTGTTTACGCGCTGGCGCTTAAAGCGCAGCGGCCAGAAGTGTTCTCACAACACACGCGGTCATTGATACGGCCGCACACCTTGAGCCGACCAAGCCCGTATGACTCCGATTTCAGTAAGTTGGCACCAAACTTGTCCTGGAGCATAAAAACACTGGATTGAAGCGTTGGTAGGCCACCGTAATCCATTGTACATGCAAGACAT
Source organism: Angiostrongylus costaricensis (assembly GCA_900624975.1). Lineage (NCBI taxonomy): Eukaryota > Metazoa > Nematoda > Chromadorea > Rhabditida > Metastrongylidae > Angiostrongylus > Angiostrongylus costaricensis. The sequence continues at coordinate 47,016 of UYYA01003818.1, read as the reverse complement.
GTGTTCACCCACCTTTACGAGGTGACGTATTGAACCGAATGCAAGCGGCCTCCGCAAGGTATGGACGCTGTCAAACACTTTGTCCTCTACCCTTTATCTGTGCACACAAGTTTCAGTTCCTAGAATGAAATTCGAAGAGCTCTTCATATTTGTGAAAGTGAGATTTCTCGAAGTTTATCGATTTTACAGTCGATGATTTAAGTTCAAGTAAATGACTACTCATCCCATTATGAAGCAAATACCAGCGCAACTTCTGTTAGCCGTTGACGGCTCCAAATGGCCACTGTGTCAAGTGACGTCTTTCGAATACTTTCATAACTTACATTTCTTAGTATTCTCGAAAGAAAATTTTTTTTAAACGCTAGCACTGACAAAAGAACATGATGTTACCATTGGAGGACATGAAGTGATATCAACTCATTTTCTCCTGGGCGTTTATTGAATCACACAGAGGCCGTCTGTTACAATTTTTGTATTCTATCGATAACCACGCTAACACAGACTGGTAACAGGGGCATCAGGAGCCACCAGCAGGAGCTAGCCAGAAAATCTATTCTCTGCATGCAGTACTTTTTTAAAAAAAGAGCCGTCTTTTGGAAGAGTTTGTCGCTCAACTTGGGGCCAGCAACGGCATTGCTGCTCGTGAGAAACGTACATGCAGAAGTCTTCGTTGTAATTGAAGATAAAAATTGGACATCTAGAACATTTCACCCCGATAAGATTGCTTAATGTGGAAGAGATAGACTTGAACAAACATGGCTCCAGTGTGTAAAAGTATTTAAATGTTCACAATAGCTTATGGGTTCTTTATTCTTTATTCCTGCACCCTTTAACTGATATTATAAACGTTCTAGCAATTAGTGCAGTGGTTAGAGATGACCTGCAATACACACACCGCCTATAGTTAGATGCCGAGGTCAGCGCTCACCGAACCTTTCATCTGGACAAATTGGTGCGAGACATGCTTGCAGGATAGAGATAGTGACTTGATACATCCGTAGCTCACTGCAAGTCATTTTATATGCCATATATGCATTCAGTCACCTATAAGCATGCTTGATAAAGTCGTATTCACACCGCATCTCTCATGGATTGATCAACGCCGAACGCTTTAACCTTTGTTTTTACAAACGTTATACTTGAACATATTCAGGTTACAGTACAGAATTTTTGCAAATTACACATTTTACGCAATTTTCACAATTTGCATCGATTTTTACCTGTCTGCTCTTCAAATAACTTTTATTGTAGTTATATTTTACATAACTCGTCGTAACGCATTGTGTGGATCCAAGTAATTTTTTCATTGTGTTCGTTTCCTCGCATCCGTCGTCCAAGAAGGCATTTGAATTTGCATGTAGCTTCGGCCACTGTCTCAAGATTTCTAATCTTCTGAGCGTTGTTTAATGGTGGTCTGATCGATTTTTCTTAGAACTCTGGAATAATCGTGCTCAGACGTTCCTAGATCTTCATCGCATGCAGTCACCTGCTCTTGTAAACTGAACGCAACTTCGCAAACTAGGTTGGCACCAATGTCCCGGTCCCAAATCCTGCGAATCGACGCGGTTCGCTTGGTCAGGTGTAGGGTCGAACCAGGGCTATGTGCGGTGTATTGCACGATATCACTCACTGCAATGTACTATTATCGTCCTATAGATATGTACAAACGTTCTCTTGCAGGTTGGCTGTCAGAACCACACGCAGTTGGAAATAACAGTTTGCTGCTGTGACCAGGATCTCTGTAATTTACCTGATCCGGAAAAACCTACTGATCAGCCGGCTGTTTCGTCTGCAAAGCCACAAGACAAATCTCAACATTTACAGCCGCCCACATAAACTTCGTGTCGATTCAGAACCTTCAGTTTTTCTGCAACATCATTTAATCATAAGTAAATTTATAACACTGCCTTTATGGATGCAGAGGAAAATTTAGTACTGTGGTATTAGAAAGTATTGTGGAAGGAAACATTGAGAATTTTTCCTGTTTTCCTTGGGGATATTAATGATTATTATTACGTTGTATTTTAAAAATAACAGTTACGTCTTAGCTTCCTTCTATGACTGGGTTTTATTCGGAGTGTGACAGTATTTTTTGAAATCCTTATGAAAATTCGAACTCGGCTAGATTAACTGTAAATATCCTTTTATGTATTACGCTAGTCAAACAGACAGTCATGAAAAGGCATTTCAAGATTCCATTTGGAATAAGTAAATTGTCTGAATGCTCACTTTTTATTTGCTGCCTACTACAGTTCTTTACGGCAAGGCATTATATGAAATGCAATCATAATGTGGCTGAGATATTTGCAAAACGCAGGGCCGCAAGTGTCTGCGGCGGGAATCGATCACGCTATTGCCGTTTCCTGAAGCTAATGCGTTCACCACCACACCATATTGGTAGTTCGTTTCGCCCATCACCCTGTTAGTTTTTCTATCTACCACTGCCATCGGCAGTTACCCATCAAATGGATTGATCTGGAGAGCAAAATCGGCATTGAATCCAGTTAAGCTGAAGCTGCAGTAAAAATCACAATATTGACATGTGTATAAAATCTCGTAGACGGGTGATTGCTGTTGGCACTGGTACATAGAAAAACTAGCTGAGAGACAAGCAAAGCGAAGGACCCGCATGGTGTGGTGGTGAAAGCGTGAGCTACCGGAAACGGTAGTAGCGTGAGTGTTCGATCCCCAGCACAGACATCTGCGGTCAGCAGTTTTGCAAATATCTCAGCATCATTATGGTTAAACTGTCTGGGTACTAATTTTCGAGTTTCAACGAACTAGAATTTGTAAATGAATGGTGGACTGACAATTAATGTAAGCATATTGATAATATGTATACATAGTACACATTTTTAATTACTACATGATCCGTCTCTCACACCTACTGTGCAGATTCCTGCACTTCTTCCATTCGATCCACCATCCGTGAAAATCTTCAAACTATTCCTGTATGGGTTCAACTTCTGCTTGAAGATTAGAACACGATCGGAAGGAAGTGAGCTGTATAAGTATCACTTACAGTTTGAAATTCTGACCGATATGATTTCCACAGAGATTGTTTTAGTCCTGATGGTTTACTTTTACGCAAGAACTCCTTTCCTGTACTTCTTCTAATGAATCGATAGCTTGCTCAACTAATGTGGAGGGCATTGGCTGGCAAAAACTCTCTTCTAAACCTAGAGATAAACAAAAAACCTCGAACAAATTTATTTAGTAGTAATTTGACTAACAATTGACTGTTGTTTCACTTGTAGTCCCTTTTTGAATCAAGGTCGCTGTATAGAATGAGTGGATATAAAAAATACCGACAAGTTCCTAACACTCCTTATTGGCTTGCGGAATATTATCGTCGCTTGCGGAAGATCTACTTTAGCTGTGTCGCTTAATGCTGGTAGGGTTGATTCGCCTTCGAGTGCCGAAGTAACCGCTCTGTGATGTACCCAGGTCTTCACCGCAGGTAATTGTCAGCATCTGTAAATTGGAGCGAATTTCCCCAGACATGTGTACTAGCAATTTCACTGCCCAACCACGGAGTGATGGCATGCTTATTTGGCCCTGAGCGAGTTCGAACAATGACCTTGGGTGTATCATTCGACACGCATCTCCCTCATTGCGCCGCTTATGCCCTGGCTCGTAAATATTTAAACGAAGACGGCATTTCGATTAAATTTGATCAATCTATGAAAAGTGCATGTGCACGACAGCAAAATGTACCATGCACTTCGCTTCTAGACAATGACAGTGCTGGTTTTCTAATGATTGCCGATAATTCTCGGTAACCAGAGGTCTCACGATTTTTACCACCTAGGGTGCTGGTAGAAAAGACTTTGGCTTTTCATAAAAAGAAGTAGAAACTTTGTTAAGATGTACCTGTCATATGGTATTTATTTGGAATCAAAAGTTTCATTTAAAAAAATCCAACCTCTAGGGGAATTTCCACCTTGTTGACAAAGTTTTCTAGATTTTGCTAGTTATCATTTCAGTCAGTAAAGCTGACGATGAGCTGAGATATCCCTGTTAAAAGAATTAACTAACTAACTAACGAGTACAAATGAATTCGAAGATCAATCAATAGCTATAAAAGTTGGCAACGTCAAGGAATCGTTGAGGTTTTCTATAATTCTCATCAGGGAAGTAAGATTGTTGTTATACCAATTTTGTTGAATATTCTAGATGACCAGAATGGTACATAGGGCTCTTCCAAGTGGGGTTGTTGCCATCCTATACTTCTTTCATCACATCACTCTTTTTGTTTCTCGTAGGTTTTTTTCATCCACCTCTGTTTTGATACCACCGACTTCCCTACTTTTATTGAATTTTCTTGTTTACCGTTTTGGATTAATTTCGATAGCCAAGAATTTTATACTATGGCTTTGAGCCATGTCAGCTAACGACGACTTCTACTTCGGGCTTGACCGGCTTTTCATTGATAGCGACTATGAAAAACCGACGGTGTGGAGGATCGGTGCATGGAACCGAAAAATTTCTATGTTTTTACGACTGATATTTGGGAGCTGGTCGTGAACGAGGCTGAATAATGAGTATTTGATAGCGCAGCAGATTCGGAGCTAGGTAATGGTGGTGCAAAGCAAGGACAACAAGAGGGACATCCGCAGTTCACGAGACGTCTCTTTCCTCGGACTCATAAAAGCCGGTGGTGATTGGGAGTTACAATAAGAGAAAACTTTTCGTGGACACAACTGGTCAAGTGGTCCAGCAAGTGGTACATATATTTCTGTCCCTTCATGGCTTAGACACATCTTTTTCACCTAAATTTTAAGTAGATGCAACTCTTTTTTCAATTTACCTCTCAGAAATTCCTGCTGAAAGCACGGAAGAAGTACAACGAGCACGTGTGAAAAACCTCGCTGAATGAACTCAAGATGGACCTCCGTCTGTGTCAGCTTAGAATCGGAAGTGCTTCTACACCGTCGATTTCTCACTTTAATGAAGAAAGAGGCAAAAGATTTTCTAAAAAATGTAGACGACTCATGCGATTTCACAAGTCTGTCACAGAACACCACGATAGAACATGCGCTGCTCAACATGCCAAAAAGGTTAGCAGTAGATGCAGCCGTTGTAAGGTACATTATTGTTTGGAATGTTCCAGTATGCGTAGTACAATGTAAGTATGAATGGCACGATATTCTATGTGAAGACATACCCAAGAATTATTAGTTTCAAGTCAAGGTTGCGACTGCTTTCAGATATCTAAGAAGATTTCCGGGCGACCTCCTACGGTTGTGACAGCAGAGAAGAACTGCAAGATATGATTGTCATTATTGTTACCGTTATTAGTTATTATTATTAAAAAAGGATAAAAAGGGTAATCGATCATCGACATTGACCAATCTCTGAGAGATGCTCCATTCATTCGATTTCACTAAGCATCTTCGGAGGTGATTGAATGCTACAAGTCTGCCACCAATTTCCCAACTCCGGATTAATGGACGGCTTAATGAGCCTGGGGTGCGGAGATCGATCCCTGCAGGGCGCTTGCGAGTACTTCGTCACATGCGCCCCTATTTTTACAACTACTACTAACTTCTATAATTTAGGATATATACGTCGTTTATATATATGTTTTACATTGTAGGTTGGATGCTGTAAAATAAATGTAAAATAGAAACGTGACAAGCACACAATAACTCTTCCAAAATACAATGTGTTGTCTCTCTATGCATCACGCTCTCTTCGAAAGCAATGCTCTCTCGCCGCATGGTGATCTCGTCTAAAGAGGTTTTTTGTAAATAATTAAGTGTATAGAACAGCATCTGACGAGCCAGTCCTGATATTCGATCTACATTTGACACTCTATGCTTAGATTAAAACAACTGTAGTAAGAAGCCTCTGTAAACCACAAAAGAGGGGTGAAACGAAATGGTGTCCTACAGTCGTGTATGTGTTATCCCGATAGTAATTCTTCGTATTTTTGTTGAGCTAACGCGAGGTGTTATTGTTCTTTGTTCACGAATAAGCTGACGTTCGTTTCGGCGGATTTCGCCTTTCTCAGAGCCTGGAAAGGTCAAGTTGACAGCAATCTACTCGGCCAGACGTCTCCATAACCAAACAAAGAAACTCTAAACCAAGATTTAAATCACTTTGAACACAGCTTTGCACACTCACCGCTTTCTATGAGGTTTCCACTAAGTATGTCACGTAGAGACCAACTGCACAGAAATCACATGGACGTATGTGCCCTGCCCATCAGAATAGCAGTCTTATATACTGCTCTATATCATGCGTGATAATGAGGCATTCTTCCCTGCGGCTCATTTTCGGATTTCTGGAATTAATCTAGAATGCCTCGAGAGTTTTTCGCGCCTGTGTTCTTGGTTCCTGCGCGAGGATCGTGACACGTACTTCAAAGTCGTCACCGTTATGTCTCTGGGTCCTATGCGTGCCTAGCGGTGTATTTGGTCTATGTTTGCCGGCTAGGTGTTCTTTTATGCGGACACAGAGGAGTCTGCCTGTTTCGCCAATGTATTCATCACCGTCTGTACCACTGGGGCAAATTATGCAATTTTGAGTTGCACATAGACGGTTATATAGGCAGTTACGAACTAGCTGGCGCTTAAGATTACTCAGTGGTATTTCAACTACGCTTACCGAATTCTCTAAGCCCGCCCTTCTCAAGCAGCGTTTTATAGCTGTACTTATATCATTTGAGATAAAGGGTAGGATAAACGGGACCTTTCTATCGCCAGAGTTGTCGTTTGGAGGCCTACGATTTCTTTTACACCTATCCTGAGCTACAGTTTCGTAGCCATTAGAAATGGCTATTTGCCGTGCCAAGTTTCGGGACTCCTCTCTCTGCTCTCTTCCCGTGCATACGTTGGTTGCTGTTCGAAACATGTTTCTTACAAGCGCTCTTTTCGTGTGAGAGGGGTGAGAAGAGAGGTAATGTACCAGGATGTTTTTACTACTTGCCTTTCGGTACCACTTTGTAGTGTAGCCATTTTCTGACAGGTGAATTTGTACGTTCAGGATTGGAAGCCTTTTTTCTTTCGGCTTTTCTCGGGTGAACTTGATATACTCTGACTGTGCGTTTAACAATTGGAAGCATTTGTCCATTTCCTCTTGTGTTGAGCAAAGGACAAAGCAGTCGTCTACATACCTACAGTAGAGTAGCGGCCCGAGATCAGTCACTGGTGCTTCCACCTTAGACATAAATGCAATGGCAAGGCTTGGAGCCAGTCGTTGCCCCATTGCCAACCCTCTTATTTGAGCGTAGTACTTTCCGGTCCATCTGAAGATTGAGCAGCTTAAGCATTCTTTTAAGAGTGCCATCATGTGCTCTATCTTGAAGCCATATATGTTTATTTCTCCTTCGTGTTGTGTAAAGAGTTCGAATATGGCTTGCATTGCGGAGTCATTCAACGCGCCTGTATAAAGGGCGGTAACGTCGAAGGACTCCATCACGCACGCGCTGTTGGGCTGCGCAGTACGTAGACGATCCAGAAACATCTGGGTATTTGCTCAACAAAAATGCGAAGAATTACTTGATCAATGCCAAGGTTAATAGAAAGTCGGTCGTGGGAGTTATCCCGATAGTATTTATGTGAACAATATAGAAAGAGCACACACTCTCAAGCTGGAGGTGAATTCTGAAGATTCCAAGTGTTTTAAATGTGAAAAACAGATACTTATCGATTTTATCGATCGGTGCGTATGTTGAAATTTCAACATATTTCATTCTATACTATTTTAACAATGACGATACAAGCGCCCGGTAGAAGCGAGGAAAGTACTAGCGAAAAAAGGAACACTTTCATCGAACGACCTGGAATGAAGTGAGCGAACACTCAACGTCGATTGGCAAAGTGGAAACGGACTACTTCGTTCTGTGGAGTGATTGCAGTTGTTCGTTCGTTTGTTCATATACCTTTCCTCCTCCACCGTTTTCTTTTACCATCGGCCACAACCAATCGTCAATCAGAAAATTAACCAGTTGTCAAACTAGTAATTCTTGAACGACGACTACACACACTAATTAAATCAGTCCATCAACTGCAATCACTCCACAGAACGAAGTAGTCCGTTTCCACTTTGCCAATCTTGTCAGTTTGTTTCTGGTTTCACTTCATGATTCCCCTGTAACAGTCGTCCAATTTGGAATATCTGCTGGAACTAACACAAGCAGTTCCTGCACATCTCCTTCGGAAAGTCAAGTCCGTATTGCCATTTCCATGACATCTTCGTCAATATTTCACTCCAAATGAACGAAGATAATTGTAGATGGAGAGAAATACACAGTTTTTTCCAACAGTTTTCCTCAAAGGAGAATGCTATTATCTGTTTACGCTAAGCAATATGTAGTGTAGAAGGTCGTTAGGTGTAGAAGGTTAGTGCTCTTATTGATCATCGATTCGCCAGCCTTCTGCGGCAATCTACAGTAAGATCAATGTGCACAGTATTAGACGAGTTGTCTTTCGACTTTATCGTTTTCGAAGCGTGAAGAAATCTCGTGAATACGCTCGTGCTCTACTGTTAAATAGCTTCAGTGCTAACTTTCCCGTCAGTCACTTTTTCCCATTCACTTTACTTTATCAGAACGAGAACTGGAATGTTTTTTCTACCGCTGTAGTCGCAGATCTCATATAATAGCCGTCACCATAAGTTAACTTGTTATTTCATCATTTGTCCTTAGAATCAAATCGTCCTTTCAGCTCATTTTTAACAATTGCCCTTGCAAGACTAACATATTTTTAAGAATTTCCTTTTTCTTAGTTATTTTATTAGTGGCTTTCTCAATTGGAAGTTCATAACATCTAAATGTCCATAGCACTGCTGTGGGCTTTATTTTAAATAACAAAACTTGCGACCAAACTGTTGCAGATTTTCTGTATTTATTAGATGAAATTGTCATTATATATAAGAAGATTGCTAAGTATATTCTAGTTCAGCCATGACTTGTACTACGCTGAATCCAATCTTCACAAATAGTATGGTCCCCAGAGCAATATGTATTGATTGCATTCCATTGTCGTCGGCTGTTTTTATCATATGATTGGCCCATATATTATTCGCTTTAGATGCATATTCGGAAGAAATGTCGAGCCGAACAGGTAGTAGCGGATATCTACCGCATTGTTCTCGCATCTCATATAGTCGGTGGGTTGTTTGAGTGGCCCGAAGTCGGCATATCCTGCTTTCTGCCTCCAGTTGAATTCTTCCTTTAAGTTGATATCCATGTAGAATATATTGAGCACAACTCTAAGGGTTTCTCTATATGACATGTGATTCCCGAAGTTAGCACCCTTATGAAATGCTGAGATATTTGCAAAACTCAGGGCCACAGGTGTATGCAATGGAAAACGAACATGCGCTGTTGTCCTTACCGGGGAGCAGCGCACTTCACCACTACACCATCCGGGTCCTTCGCTTTGCATGTCTCTCAGCTAGTTCTATTGATCTTTTTGCCATCAGCAATCACCCGTCAACGGGATTGATCTGGGGAGCCAATATCGGCATTGAACCCAGTTAAGCTGAGGCTTAGTTATAATCACAATCTTAACTCTTTTATTTACTGCCTTTTTCTTCTTAATGGCAGGGTATGTTGCGAAATATAACTCGTATGAAATGCTGAGATATTTGCAAAACTCCGGACTACAAGTGTATGCAATGGAGAACGAACACGCGCTGTTGTCCTTACCGGGGAGCAGCGCACTTCACCACCACATCATCCGGGTTGACGGAAGATTGCTGATGGCAAAAGATCAATAGAACTAGTTGAGAGACATGAAAAGCGAAGAACCCGGATGGTGTAGTGGTGAAGTGCGATGCTCCCCGGTAAGGACAACAGCGCGTGTTCGTTCTCCATTGCATACACCTGTAGTCCGGAGTTTTGCAAATATCTCAGCATTTCATACGAGTTATATTTCGCAACATACCCTGCCATTAAGAAGAAAAAGGCAGTAAATAAAAGAGTTAAGACTAGCACCCTTAATTTGCTTTCATTAGAGCAAGGGTTTTTTCAAGATTATAAGTCTTGTTCTGATTTCTCTTCAATTTTATCCTTTATCCATCTTTTCTGAGTTCTCTAACAAATTTGCAATAACGCAAATCAACAGTGAATTATAGATGACCGAAAATACGTTATATTTCAACTTTAAACAAACACACTTTTTAGATCTCATTATTTTAAATAGAAGCCACTAAACCTTTTTTTATTTACTGCCTAATCTTTTCCAACAGCAGGGTATATTGCGAAAACTTCTATAATGCTGAACTCCGGACAATACCGCGTATGTCTGCTGTAAGGAACGAACGCGCTATTGACCTTTGCGGGAAGTAACGCGTTCACCACCACACTATGCGAGTCCTTCGCTTCGCATGTCTCTCAGCTAGTCCTATCGATCAATGGAATCAGCAATCACCCGTCAAAGATCGATAGAACTAGCTGAGAGACAGGCGGAACGAAGGACTCGCATGGTGTGGTGGTGAACGCGTTACTTCCCGGAAAGGGCAATAGCGCGTTCGTGCCCCACGGCAGACACCTGCGGTCCGGAGTTTTGCAAATATCTCAGCATTATAGAAGAAACCACTGAAATTCGCTGAAGTTTTCGAACACCACTTGCCTTTACTCAATAGTGCTATGGTGCTATGGCATGTTGGTACATACTTACTTGGATACTTGGATGGCCCATCATCACTGGTTGTGCGGGCTCTAGCATAATTTTCATTTTTTCGGTGTTTTGCTGGTTTAGCCATTGTATTTCCTTGAAGTCCCGAGGTCAGCCTGGCCAAAGTCTGACTTTGGTCGTAACCACTAAAGTGGTACTAGGTTTTTTATTCCTTTATTATATTGTTTTGCTGTGTAAAACGTTTTCACGTATCTTTAACACTCAGGCACCGGTGAGTTAGTGTATGGGTCAGGTCTCAGGTGAGTCACATATGAGTTAGTGTAGTGACCGATGTGAGTGGTTGTCCACTCATAGCTCGTACAACGAGAAATTAGGCGACAAATAGATGTTTCAGCAACACGAATTTAGTCATTGGTCTCTAAGTGTTAAACAGTTATCGTCGCTAGTTAATATGTTCGCAGGATGTTGTCGGTACACTCCAATGTGGTCTATTATATTCACTATTTTTAGCAAAATCTTGATAAATTAATCAAAACGTTTTCGTCAACAACAACGTTTGTCACATAAACGTCAACTCTGATCGACCAACAACAGTGTAAAACAGGTCGCACTTTTCTCCGAATTATCGCAAACTCCTCTGAATACGCCTCATCCTCTCTTTGAAGGTTTTGCACCTTTTGTGTGTCGCAACTGCATTGATTCTTTCACTGAAACTCAAGCTTCTATTTCCTAAAGTTCTAGCTCTCGTGAACTTGCACTTTTTTCAAGAAAAGGTTTTTGTCTTCTTGCTCGTCCATGGCGTGTGACAGTGAATGATTGAAATTGTTGATTCATTTTTTGCTGGTCGAAACCACGAACTTTTCTTAATGTTCATTCTGTTAGTTGATCGATTACTTACGAACGAATTTGGTTAGTTAGTCGATTACTTAACGTAATGAAGACCACGTATAACGCAGTCGTTGCAGATACTCTATAATACACCTGTCTAGTTCAATTTCGCGTCTCATGCTCATCAAGCTCTTTACACTTTCTGGGGTCGAAAAATTGGTACCAGACATGCCTGGAAGGATAGAAACAATCACCTGGGCGAAGTGGTAGCTCACCGCCGGCGTACGTCACATATACATCCAATATACAATCCATAATCACCTTTGCGATGCTACGAGTGGAGTCGAAGTAGAGAGCGAGTGTTCCGCGACTGTCAAATCGCTTGCGGCACTACGCTACTACCGTAAGCGGCGTGCTCATCGTCTACTGTTCACGAACAGCATTCCGACTTTTATTGTATTCGAAGTGTTTTAGTACTACCTGACGAACTTCGCGTCAAATCTTTGTTATGGAACATAAATCAATGGTACAAAAATCCAGACAACGTTCGATACCTCTTCAGCATACGCAATATTTAGTTCCAATCCTCTGTTCAGCTCTCCCTATGCTCCATTCTTCTGCCTTCAGTCACTTGGTCTACAACAATTACCTACACGAAACATCTATACACAGAGATGACAGACAAAAAAATGCCATGAAAGAAAACAACTGCTAATGATAAGTACGTTAATGACGTTGACAATTTATATGTCTCACATGGGATATCGTCTTCGTCTTCATTCAAGAGCTTTACGGGACATCGTCTTCGTCTTCATTCGAAAGCTTTAATGAATGTTGATCGATCTGTAGACTTTATTAGTAGTCCACCATGACTTGTCGCTGTTCATACTTTTCGAATAGTTCTTGCATTCTATTTCCCTCACTGTTCTCCGTCATTTCTAGTTATTCGGTAAACAACTCATTTTTTATTCTTTTTCGTTTCATGTAGATGATATTATTTCTTCGCGACCGTTTCCGCCCATAAACTTTGTGAAAGGTTCCAATTCGCTTTATTCAGCGTAATATTATGTTGTTCGACAATTAATGGCGGATTCCAGTCTGTTTATAGAGTGGCATATTTCCACTCAGAATCAACTTCATGAACCCAAATAAAAATCATTGCTATCTGCACACTTAACAAAAGAATGTATATCGATTGCATGAAATTCTTGAGGCGATGAAACCGTAGGAGGTAGTTTCAGCCGCGGCTTGATTTCTGTAGCATTTCTGCCACAGAAAGTTATCGTAATCTTTGAAGAGGGGATAATCGGTATGCGAAAGATTCTACAAATACGCTAGACGATACAGAGTTTCACAGCCCAACTTGCTCAACTTTTGCAATACCGGTAGTGCGACGTGTGGCTGCGTGTTCTCGTTGTATTTTTCTGTCGAGCAATGTCGGCCGTTGACCTTGAAACTTGTGGTGTATTTCGTTGATTTTCTGGACGTAATTTCCTGCCATAATCGTTTTACTCGGATTCCGGAAACTGCATTGCATTAAACCAGCAAGCGGTTGGCACGATCTCTTGCTAGAATTTCGGCTGTGAAAATTACTACACAGCTTGGTCGCCGTCTAACCACTAGGCTGGTCGTCGCCGGTTGTCGTAGAGAATGCCATTCTTGGCGCACATGATAATATGGTTAAGAAACAGGTCGTTCTGGTTGCGCAGAAGAACCCTCAGTAATGCCTCAAGTTGGCGGTTTTTTTTGTCATCCAGTTCGTTCGGCACTTATGTGTGGAGCTTCTCCGACCTTACAATCGTATTTCGATGTTCCGAAACAAATGCTTAAATACTAGAATTGTTTACATAGAGTTCCTCTGAAAATTATCGAACACGACGTTATTGAAGAAAAACATCGAATTATCAATCAATGCCAACGTTAAAAGAAAGTTGCTCATGGGAATTCTCGAGCAATTGTGCATATTTGTTTCCACCAATCCATCAGTTTGTCGTCGTCGACAGCAGACAGACGTACGTGACCTCCTTCATCTTCAAGGTCGAATTGACAACGACGAAATCTTCCAAACCGACACTGCACTATGCTCTCGTTAACGTACACTTGACCACATTAATGTTTAGAACGATCATTGCGCTGCTAATCCTGGTTTGAACTCGAACAAATAGATTTGTCAAAATTCCCTGTCTTGGTAGCTTAAATTTTATCCTTCAAAATTGGTCGAAAACACAGTTTGTGTTATAAAAAAACTGTGCGAAATCAAAATGTATAAGGTCAGTTTTATCATGGTATTTGGTAGTACTGTATTTTAAGGCAAATCGTTGCTAAAACACATACAAGAAATTAAACAGCCTAGTAGTGCCCCAAAAACTGACCTTTCTTTAACCTCGGTTTGACTGATCATCATGTGTTTAAATTGTTGAGCTTACACGAGACCGTTATAGAGTTTTTATTCGGCTAACGTTTCGACGTCTTGTCTTCCTCGGAGCTGATGATCCGAGTTGATGTTCATAGTTCTTTGTACTCCCGACGTAGTGTCTTCGTTGTCGCATCGAGTAGGATTCTCTTCACTGGAACACCGCACAAATGAAGCAATCTCACCTGGTGGTGGAAAAAACAAGTTGTTATCACCGGACAATCATAGCGACAACAATCGTACTGTATAGAACAGCATCACGGGGTGAGATTGTCCCATTTGTGCGGTGTTCCACTCAAGGAGATCCGACTTGATACGACAACGAAGACACCACGTCGGGAGTACGAAGAACTGTGGACATCAACTCGGATCATCACCTCCGAGGAGGACGATGACGTCGAAACGTTAGCCGGATAAAGGTTGAATGTCAACCTAGTACTGTTCGATCGATCGTCTTAAGTTTAATGAATACTACTATTCTTGAGCTTTGTCTTGATGCTTATGAGGTCTCCAGTGGTGTTAGGTAATAGTCAAGTTTTGTCCGGGAATATTGGCCGATAATCAAGTTTGACTCAGGAATGTTAGGCAGTAGTCAAGTCTAATATTTTTTGGCAGTTGATGTCTTTTTTTTGTTTATGTCATGGTTCTTCACTTTATTTGAAGTTACTTCCTGATCATCTTACGAGGAAATCAATCAACGAAACCTTTCAATGTTTTTAGAAGTTGTATTGTTCTCGATAAACTGAAACGACATTTTTAGTACAATATTTATTGCATAGTGATTAATGTTTCTTTGGATCCTGCCCATTGTAGAGGACTCTAAAGAGTCATAGAGTGTGCTTTCGTTTTTCTTCCTCCCTCTCTACCTCATATGCAAATCTTTGCTCTACAGACATGGATTTTTCGATGTCTAGGCAGTCGAGAAATCTCACTTCACACTTCATACCGTACTCTGGAATATTCTACACCTGAAATGTTTTTTTTTAACATACTGATTAACTCACTCATATGAGATGCTGAGATATTTGCAAAACTCCAGACCACAGGTGTATGCAGTGGTGAACGAACACGCGCTGTTGTCCTTACCGGGGAGCAGCGCACTTCACTACTACACCATCCGGGTCACTTCACCATTGCACCGTACTGATTAACACCTAGAAACCGACCTTTCAACTATGCCACGTTGTTTTACACCCAATTCTTCGGCGCCTTCTAGTTACCAACCTATCCCGGCCATTACGTTCTGCTGTGTATGATGGGAGTCCAATTACATCAATCTATAATTGTTAAAACTTTCTATCATATCGTATGCACTGACTATATGTCGTATTAAGTCATTCACGTGGAAGGATGGCTCTTCACAAGCATGCAAATCGCGTTAGAGGCGTCGTGGAATAGAAGGTCAACGGATACGGATTGGGAACACGCCGAAATTCAACAGCACCTTATCATTGACCGTTGTATCACCCATCTACCTCATTTTCATCTCTTTCCTTCTGTTTATTTTGTTTTAGCTAGTGGTCAGGAATCTTCAAACTACATTACAATTCCTCAAGGGTTTCATGGTGCTACATATGGCGTTTCTATGCGGTTTTTCTTGTCAAATTCTTCTTACAAATTGCAAATGGCTTTAAATTGTGAAGTCTGTTTTTTTTTTCGAATGTGTGGACTGCCCTGCATTTATGGATTGCCATTTAACCTTGCACAGCTTTCGGAATCTATTATGCCATTGGAATCAACACTGAGCAAATCTCATCTATTCTTTCAGCGAATCATTCTTCATTCCGCATTAAAAGAGCAATTATTAAAAACACTCTACATTAAAAGAATTTCTGACCTCGTTTGAATATTTGCTCATTTTATTTTAAAAGAAACTATTTAGATTCTAAGCTTTGCTTACCCATTCTATTTTCTTTTCTCTAGCATTTAGCTACTTGACTGCTTAATTCGACGACAAAATGCTTCAGGATCGTCGTTTTTCAACTATCTTTATCATGTTTTAGACAACCAGCGAATAATTTGAGAACCAGATGAGGACGGAATATTTGACGACGACGTTGAAACCCTTCATTTGGGAGAGAATTGGAGACACCTTCACTAAGCTAAAAATGGAATGCAGTGATATATGGATGGATCTGAAAAACCGAGATCGTAGGATTATTCGATTTTTGTAAAATAAACGTTATTAAAAGTTCGGAGGAAGTATTCTTGTTTTCTGAAAGGCTGGAAACCTTGATTTAAATTTACGCGGCTTTTGTCATGTTTTCGTATGAAAATATTGCCAAATAGCAGAAAATCTATATAGAATCAGTAGACGGTTAATTACAGGATATTCGTTTGGAGCATCGACGTTACAAGTTAACTATTCTTTACAACGGTTAAATTGATAACTTTTATTTAATCTGTGCAGTTCCAGAGATGCAATTTTTTTGGCCTATAAACACACCAATCGAGGTTCAGGAGCTTGTTGGACCGGAACGGTGACTTTCTATGATGTGCTTTCTATTTAAGCTTAATAAAATATTCGGCGTTGATCCATATCTTAAAAATTCGCAATGCATTCGAATTCATTAGACATCGTAGGGGCTGTGAAGTACATATCTGGATTATAAAAGGACTCGCACTAGGTTACTGATGTATCAAGTCAGTGCTGCTGTCCTCCCAGCTTGGTCTAGTATCAGTATCAAGGAGAACGACGCGCCCACGCGAAACGCTTGGCCAAAACAAAATCCCGTTTATGTTGCCTTTTATAAGCGATGAAGTAAGCGCAGCTATAAAACGATGCTTAAGCAGGGCAGATCTAGAGGAATCGGTAGCGATAGTTGAAATACCACCGACTACTCTACGTCGCCAATTAGTTCGCAACCGCCTGTATGACCGTCTGTGTGAAACAACAAATTGCGTAATTTGCCCTTACGGCAGGGACGGTGATTGCATGAGTTCAGGTACGATATACCTGATCTCGTGTAACAATTGCGGAGATGAATATATTGGCGAAACGGGCAGACCTTTGTGTATCCGTATAAAAGAACACCTAGATGGCAAACGAAAACTAAGACGAAGCACCCCACTAGGCACGCATAGGATACAAAAGCATAGCGGAGACGATTTTGAAGTGAAAGTCAATATCCTTGCACAGCAGTCCAAAACACCAGCGCGAAAACTCCTTGAGGCTTTTTGGATCAATGCCAAAAGCCCTACAATGAATAGCAGGGACGAATGCCCGGAGATCATACGCGACCTGATCTCGTACGTTCGCATCGATTTTTGATTTGGGGTGGTGCAGTCGTCAACCACATGCGACTATAATCAACTGTTCTAAACTTCCTCATTGGAAGTCACGAAAAAAGCGGTGGGTTTTTCGAGAAGTTGTTGATTATGTAATTGCCGGAGAGTTCTTCGTCTTCTTGTAAGTGTTATTGAAGCGTTTGGCCTAGTAGATTGTATATCAGTATACCCTTCCAGGCTCTGAAGAAGGCGATACTGCCGAAACGTCAGCTCGCGTTGTATTGTATTGTGTTTTCTTTATGGAAGTAAATGTATGCTGTTTAAAAACCTCGCGATTGCTGAACAAGAAAACGACACATTCTAGTATCAGTTTCCCGACTCAGGAGACAGAGAGTTGTCTTCGCGATATTAGTTGCGGTCCCATAG
Source organism: Angiostrongylus costaricensis (assembly GCA_900624975.1). Lineage (NCBI taxonomy): Eukaryota > Metazoa > Nematoda > Chromadorea > Rhabditida > Metastrongylidae > Angiostrongylus > Angiostrongylus costaricensis. The sequence continues at coordinate 29,532 of UYYA01003818.1, read as the reverse complement.
AACTAACTGGTAGTGACTTGATACATAAGTGGTCCACCGCCGCCCATCACTACTGGTGAAGATCTATTTTAATTCACCAGCAAATAAACGTGAAAAATCGAACGATCTTCAAGGAAACATTACAGTAGTCATCAAATTCCACAAGCTTTGTGATATCCATGTTTCTCAGGTCCTTCTTGCTTCCAGATTTGATGCTTCGTTGCCAAAATATCAGATGCCATTTTTCTGGATGAGTACAGGAGTACCTGCAACACCATCATGGTGAGAATGTTCCTTTCCAAATGTTTTTTAAAATTCGAGATTTGAAATATTTTTTGAGGATCTTTGGATTTATCGTAACTAGTTATGAGAATTTTGGTCAACACCATTGAGTATATATAGTATATATATATATATATATATATATATATATATATAGTATGTACCATTGAGTATTCTCTTTTTTTTCTTGGAGCGCTATTGTCTCATTTTTATCGGTTTTAGGGCGATGATCGTTTGTCTAATCGAATGCGCCTTTGGTTTCTTTTCATACTTACTGAATATACTCCATTACATTCTAAATCTCACTAATTGTGAGGATACACGTTTACCGTTACTCATTTTCTTCTTGACTGTTGGACAATATTCGTTATTTTATTCGTTTAAGGTATGTTAACATTCTTACACCGTTATAATCTTTGTGGCGTTTTGTTTTAAAGGTACTCTTGCAGTTAAGAAACCATGTGACCACCGTGACCCTTCGGGTGCATTAGAATACAGATAGAGTGGTTTTTGATAAAGCAATGCTTGAAAATTACAATCTTGAAAAGTTACCAGTTATGGATTATGGATATGCAAGTAAACAGATGACAAGACAAATGACTGTTTTGTCAACTCACCTCTTCTAGGTGCTTTTTGTTGTTGCCATTTTGGAACGAAGAGCACGTTTGCTACGTATACAGCTGTTGTTTCAATACACAACATGCGTATTTCTACTACTTGATGCTGCTTTTGCTTTGGCAGCAGATCTCGGCGGTTACAACGAGGAGGTAATGCGATGCAGTTAGCTAGAAGAACAAATTGAATGTCAGTCATTGGTTAGCTATAAGTTATGCTCACACATAACGCCCCTGACCGTGAAAAGCCTAATTTCATGGCGTCTGCACCAGTAGTGAAACTCGTCCGCGAATAAAATACAGCAAAGAGCGAATGATGCCGGTTTTTTAACAGTCTATGCTTGTTTAATAGACGGTGGACTTGAAAGGTTGCGAATATTACAGAGTTCGCCTTGCTATAACGATCTAGAGCTGTATATGTTGTCATTCACTACCTCTTAGTATTGTCTATAAGTTATTCACACTATAACCTAAGCACTTTGACGTATTCAGAAACTTCTATTGAGTTTATTTCCAATTGCTTTTTTATCCACCCATTCAATATAAAATTTACAGCGGTTCGAAATGAAGTGATAGCCAATTATCAGTTAGAAATTGAGTCCTGCAGGTCGCATATAACGAAATGCATTCCTTTTTCTGCAGCTCCTCACAAATTTTCGATATGTGGAGGACTTGGAAGCTTAAGGGCATGATAGGCTCATAGAGAAACTTTTCCTTTTCAATCCCCAACATCGACTTTCTATTAATCTCTGCACTGGATTGCGAACATCTCGTTTTCACCTTTCAGTCTATGCTATGCATGCTAGATCAACTAGCACTAAACAGAAATAGATTCCTTTTCGAAAGTAGCAATGAGGAAGATGGAGATGTGAATGACACACCCTACGTTGAATTATATTAGCAGTCGCCTACTCTATGACCATCGAGCTACTCTGAAAGGAGTCCCTTCAATGACTTTTCACCTTGTCGTATCGAAAAGGTGTCACTAAGTCGGGAATAGAATGTTCACTTGGACATACCTTCATACCTTCTTCCATTACAACAGTACCTGTTTTGGATACCTTTTTCACGTTTATCGACTCATCTTAGCTGGCGAGGGGATGCTTCTGGATGTCGAACTGTGATCTAGCTCAGGTTATTTATCTTCTCAGCGAGGCCTCCTAAGCTGAGAAGAAGTCCAAAGTTTTCATCCGAAAGCTAGTTAAGACTAAATCAGTACCAGGGATCGCCACAATCCTATCGCTTGATTTTAAATCTACCTCTGATTCATATGGGCCGGTGATATCCTGTGGTGGTGATGACCTGAGCAAAGCTTCAACTAATCTGACCTCGCGACTCCAGACAACCACAAATCACTTATAGATAAATAATCTAGTCTTATTACCCCCTACACTGCCATTGGGTGCTCCCGTATACGAGGTCTGGCAATGATACAACTAGTGAGAGACGATCAAATCTCGTGTTTCTGTAAGACGTCATTGTAACTTGACCAGACGAAAACGCCCACAACATGCATCGGAGATTGCTTCTTGCACCGCACACATAGCACCAGAACGGTTTTCAGATTCCGACCTTTACCCTTTTTTCTAGACCACTGGTCACATAAAATTTTTAGTGACTCTCCTATAAGCGAAGAATAACAGTAAGACCATCATAAGCCAGTTAGATAATGGAACTTTTGTAATCTATAGAGAAGAATTTCCGTTACGAAATGTCGGAGATCGAAGTGACAGGACGTCAATGAAAATTCATTTTCTGAGAAGGCAAAAAAAGCGTGGAATTCTGCTAAACGCACAACGCACGACGCTTGTTATGATGTGCCATATACTTGCTAACATCTGATGGTGCCTCTTTGACACCTCGATAGTGCCCGGATTCTGTACTGGATCCGATAATTGCCTCTTCAGTGAGCAGATTCGACTCAGCCGTAAGGTGGGAAGGAACTCCTCTCAATCTTCAAAAATAACTAAAAAAGTTGTTTTTTGAAAAAGCAGTGTACGACGGGAATATACTCAATAAAATTCTATCTTCATATGACTGTCTGAAAAAGAATTATCCCACCGAGCCTACAGGCTGTTTGTCTGAGGACTTAAAACTTGTCCTGAACTTGCCTCACTTCCTCTAACAAGAAGTTCGGAGCGCATCTCCATCACCACTAGCGAATTGCTCGAAAAGAGAAGGAAACTGAAGCATGATTCTACTGCAAAGCGCCTAACACGATTGGTAATAAATGCACTTGGGGAGGCAGGAGGATTAGCATCAATATATGCGGAGAAAGTTCTTGGATGCAGCTGGAAAACCATCTAGTCTGAAGAAATACTGGAGGAATCTGGGCGCCTATGAGATTTCGCTGCCGCCGTGGTGGAAGATAATAGAACTCACAAAAACTTTTATTTGCTGCCTATTTTTTTATGTAGCGTATTGCGTGAAATAAAGCCACAATAATACTGAGATATGAGGAAAACTCAGAAACTCGCGTGAGTTTTGAACTCACGATTGCCCTTTCCTGAGTCTCATGTATTATCCACCGCACCAACCAATGCCCTTGCTTTGCCTTTCTCTCAGCCAGTTTTTCGCCCTAACGGTGCTATCAACAGTTCCCGTCGAAAAGAACGGCCTGGAGAGTAAAATCGGCATTGAACCCATTTAAGCTGAACTGCTCTCGCAAAGAGTACTTTCGCGTTCGAAGTGAACCTGCGCTTCCTAGTTTTGCTCACATCTCAGCACATTTGTGAAAATGGAAAAGTCACCATATCCTGCCATGATCACCGATATCATCTGTAGTCCCGTTGATCATCGAGTGACTCGAGCGGGTGCCAGTAAATCTTCCATTTTCCCCGTCGCGCGCAAGAGTATCCCAGTGGGTTCTGCTCGCTCTAGGGATTCGTCGAACATCATGTCTTTCTTCTAGGCTCCTCGTGAAGAACTCTAACCATCGGGTTGGTGGTTTTCCTGCAGTACGTTTGACATTCCGAGGAATCCAGTGACCAACGGCTCTTGTCCATCGGTTGTCATTCATACGCATTACGTGTCCGGCCCCCTTACCTTCGACTGTTTGGCGTAGAGAACGGCTACTTGTGTGAAACGGGATACTCCTAGCATCGTCCTTTCGACTTCGCGGTCGATAACGCTGAGTGATCTTTCATCCTGCTTACTCAGCAACCAGGTTTCTATCGCGTACGTTAGGGCAGGAGGTACCGTTGAGTCGAAAAGGTGGGGACGTAGTCGGGCGTTCTTTGTTCTCTTCACTACATCCTCGATGCTCTTGAAAGCTCCCCAAGCAGCTCGTTTTTTTTTGCTCAGCTCTGGAGCTAGGTCGTTCTTCATAGTGACTTCCCGACCCAGACGGATAGAACTGGAGCATTCGGAGATATTTGTTCCGTTGAGCGTGAATGGAGCGTGCGAAACCAATCCGTTCTTCATGAACATCGTTTTTGTGAGATTTGGGCCAAGACCAGTCTTTCCACGGGCTTTATCAAAGCCGTCAAGCATACATTCCGCCTAGCTAATGTTTGGTGTTATAAACGACGATGTCATCAGCAAAGTGACAATGGTGTTACTGCCGACCATCGATTCTCACTCCCATATTATCCCATTCCAATGTTCGCATGGCGTTCTGGAGAGTGGCGGTAAACAATTTTGACCAGTTGGTATCGCCTTGGCTAATTCCTCTTTTGACGTCAATGTTAATATCGTTGTAGAATGGTGATATCTTGGTTGTGAAATTTTTGCAAAGTTCACGAAGAATTTTTATGTACTGAGTAGGGACTTCCTGACTATCAAGGGCTTCTATAACTGCTTTTATTCCAAATGAATCAAAGGCTTCTGTAAATCGAAGAAAGTGAGACAGAGTGGTCCTTTGTACTCTCGCGATACTTCAATGAGCCGTGTTACCGTGTGGATGTGGTCCATCGTACAAAATCCTCGTCAAGTGTTCTCTCAATCCTGTTAAGGACGACTTGAGTGAAAAGTTCGTAGACGACAGACAGCAAGCAGATTGGACAATAGTTGCCGATGTCGTGTAGGTCACCCTTCTTGAACAATAACACGGTCTTGCTGGTCTTCTATTGAGTAGGGACCTTACATTCAGACAGATAACGTGTGAAGAGCCGAGCCACTGTGTTTACGAGGACTGGCGGAAGGTTTTTCAGGTGTTCTAGTTTTATCCTGTCCGGACCTGGTGCTGTTCGATTTTGCTCCGACGAAATGGCATGTCGATTTGGGAATGGAGAATCGATGGTACAACATATCCATTCTCCTTTATTTCATATGACGGAAGATGGCTATCGAAAGATCTGAGTAGTATTCGTGAATGATTTTCTCCATTGCCTTTCTGGACGCTGTAACTATTCCGTCTGGGCGTCGGAGTGCAATCATCTTGTTCTTGCAAATGGCGAAGCTTCGGTGAGCTTTGCGAATGCTTTTCCCAACTTCTTCAGCTTCGACCATTACTACTGCCCTTATCCCTTTAAGATCTTCTTTTATCGCCTGTCTGCATTGTTTTGCAAGTTTGGACGTTAATTCGCGGTTGCCTGCAGCTCGTGCGATTCCACGCTGGCGTTTCTCGAGTGTTTCTGGAGACAGACGTCCCTTGGTAACTTTCGAAGTCTGAGCTTTCATAGCGCTAGCGTGAAGATTTTGAACGAGCCGATCGTATTCTTCGCCGATATTATCGACAACGGCATCTTCCTAACAGCCGACTAATGAATTGAATAACGGTGGTTTACGGTTTACGGTGGTTCTGAAAACTTCAGTTTTGGAATTTAGCGGCTTTTTCTCCCTTCCGCGAAAAATAGAATCTTGCACGAAGGAGGCGATGGTCTGATCCCGTGTAGAATTTTGGCACAACAGCGGCATCGGTTAGGCAAAACCGTCTATTTCCTATGGTATGGTCTATTTCGTTATGGTACCCTCCATTGAGAGACTCCCACGTTCAGCGCTGACGGTAGGGCTTCTGGAATTCCGAGTTACCGTGGATTACCTTGGTCGCCATGATAAACTCAGATAGCCAGTCACCCTGTTCGTTCCATTCTAGTCCATTCTAATTCCAATGTGACGTTCTTCAGACGTTCTTCTTGGTCCAATATTGGCCCTGAAATCTCTAATAATGACCTTGAAGAACGTATGGTCTTCTTTGTAGAACTTCTTCAAGTCCATATAGAACGCTTCAACTTGTTCTTCTTCATAATTTGATGTCGGAGCGTAAACGACGAGGATTGTCAAGGCCGGAATTGATCCACATCTTGCTAATCGTAAACATCCGATCCGGGTTGTAAGTTGTTCGAATGAATCGATGTTCATGGACAAACTCCTGTTGACGAGAACGCCGACGCCACCGACCCCTCTACTGTCGCGTATTCCGAGAAACAGTTCTTCTCCGGTGTTTTACACAGCGTTGAAGGCCTGGCGTCTTCTCGTCTCGGCCAAGCCGATAACGTCGTACCTCATCCTTCTTGCTTGCATGAGCAAGTCTTCTATCGAGGAATCGGATGCAAGTGTACGTGCACTGTAAGTGCAGATTGTCACCTTAGTTCCTTGCAATCCAGAGTCAATTGGCCCTGAGATCGTAGCTGCCTCTCCGTACTCGTCCTACCCAACGCTGCGAAATTGGAGGCTGTTTCGGGGTCAGGGGAATGAGGCCCGTTTTTTTTTACTGTGTTTAGCATTTTTGATACCCACGTATAGCTTGCTAGGCTGTGAACGTGGGGGCTGGGTATACCCACGGGTAGCTTTCCAGGCTCTGCCAGAGTGGACATGGAGCCTATTTGTTGGAGGCGACTCCTAACCGCCTCCCATATACTTCCCAGTCACTTGTTTGCTGGCTTTTGGCCGAATTGACTCGTAGAATACAATCCGCATAAACAAGAACGCATCCACACACTCATGCATGAATACGCCTAACAAATACAGAAAGTATATGCCACATCAGGGCATCAGAAACAGGGAGTCCAAACCCTGGATCCGGCTGCGTCTCAACGAAACCAAAGTCGCTTTTGGTTTGCGATTCTTGGGTCTCTATCTGCCACCTGGGGACGTCCCACGTTGCCCACGAGGTCTATCGTGAAATTTTGTAAGAAAGAACTACTAGAAATAATCTTTACGAAATAAAAACTGGAAAAAAACGAATCAATTCTCTACATTAAGGCGATTTACTGTCAGAAGAATCCATCATTAATTCGAATAGTGGCAATAGCTTCGTTGATCTTCTTATTCGTCCAACTCTATCTGCGAGCGATGACTGTGCAAGTCTATAACTTCATTTCAGACACAAGGAAGTTCAGGTAGATTGATTTGTTAAGTCACTTATACCTAGAGAAGGACTTAGGTTTAAACTGCGTATGAATTAGCAATATCTTCACTGGATAAGTTAAAACAGTGTTGGTAAATATTTTCTATTGCGGCTGAAGCTCGACGATATTGTTCGGAGCCATGTCGTTTCCAGTCACTCCGACTTGTTATATTCTTCAGAGATACCTGAAATCAACTTGGCAATCCAGAGACATCCGTCGACATTTTAAAAAATGAGACACCCATGCTAGTTTATTTAAGGTAGAAAACATAAAACAAGCCATTTTGGTTCATGCTTCGATAGCTACACCTGTAGCACAGTGGTTAGAGGTGCCTCGCAATACACATTTGACCGGTAGTTCGATCTCGCTCGTTGGATTAGCCAAGTTTCTCATCCACCCAGGATCACCACATTGGTGCCGGACTTCTCTGAGAGAATAATATAACTACCCTAACACATCGGTAGACCACTGCAGGATATTTCATAGATTAAATTTGCATTCAACCGCCTTTAACGATGTTGGGTGAAGTCGTATGAATGGTGCATGTATTCGAAGGAACCTCTGAGCAGTTCGCATGGATACCTGTGGATGCTGAAGAAGCAGAACATGGACCGCCCTGTCATTGCACATAGTTACATGATTTGAGCACATGAAAATACAGGAATGACTGAATGCTCTCTGGCATCTCAGGAGGAAGTCAATTATATTGCACTTACTGAATTATATTTCAGAAATGCGCTATCTAGTGCGAGATCTCGTTACAGAAAACGTGTCTATTTTTCTTATTGTTCTCTCATGCAGGAAGATCTCAAAAAGGAAAATGAACGGGTATGTGTTGGATAAACTGAGAAAATCGGAAATGGGAGTGAGATCACTTTGCAACACTCCGTGCTGCAGTTGTCTGCGAAGGGGTACGAACGCGCTATTACCCTTTCCGGGGGCTAACGCGTTCACACCGCACCATACTCGTCCTTCATTTCGCAGGTCTCTCAGCTAATTTTTCTTAGACTGGGCAGCAGTAAAAAGTTAACATTGAGGTCTTTTTGTTGGAACTAAATAGGGCTGTCTCTGATGTAGTTCCTAATTAATTCATTGCTGACTTTTAACTGAGTCGATGTGCAGATTACAATCATCAAGTATTCAAGCGCATGAACACATTTATTCATTGATGTGGTTGTGTATTATAGGAATATTATTGTAATGAATTTGGCGAACGTAATACAGTTATATCGTCCTCTGAGTCCAGTTCTTTATCAAGATAAGCCCACATTCTCTTCTGATCAAGCTTGCAACCTCTTATCCGACACTGGAAGCGCCACGTAACCTTGCGATAAAGGGGCAATGGGTCTTTCATTTCTCATGAGCGAAATCAGTGAAAATTGTTTCATATTTTTATAATTCTAGTTAATAGAATTTAAAGTGAAGTTGCAGAAGAAACAAGAAATTGGTAGGAAGAATATTCGAGAGAAACAAGAGGAAGCGTTCAAGAGACTACAGCTGAAACAAAATGTCACGCATATTGTTATCGAGAACGAATTATCACCTACGGCGGCGCATGATCCAACGCCTGAAACCTCAACTTCCTCCCATTCGACAGTGGTGAGTTCGAGGAATTCATTTAATTGTGAGGTTACTGTTGACTTAACGGAGAAGTCTATAGGAACGGAATTGCTGAATGTGTATAATGCACAAGAAAGTTGATAGATGAAGGAGCATGTTGATTATAACAAATTACTTGCTTAGATATTTGCTAACTCGCCTTTGCAAATAATCCGAACCATACCCTGATTTCGTTTTGATTGGTATTTTGCTAATTGGGAGAAGTTCTAAGGTAGCTTCACCAATTCGCTGGTGATCACTGAGACCATCTCCTGAATCTTAGGAGGTTTTCCGCCTTAAGACCACGTTTGTTCCTGAATTTAAGCGATTCCTGGTATCGAGATTTCTGGTGAGGTCATTCTTCAGCAAAGGTGGTCGTACTGTATAGAGCAAAATGGTCACGTTTGGTAATCAGAAATCCAAGTTTGGTAATCAGAAAAAACCCATTGGTACGATTAGGGGTGATGTTTTGTGCTGAAGATTCTCTAGTAGTGTCCTGTCACCATGTATCAATTTCCAACATTTCAGACAACGTCATCACGAGATGCTCCCAACTCGATGCCACTCGTTCTTGGGAAACGTAAAATTACACTGCCACTGCGAAAATCAGCTAAGCGGCGAAAGGTGATTTTCTCCTGAATTCCTTTGGCACTATTTTTTATTTTTTTTTTAATTCACCTATCAGAAAATGGCTACATTACAAAGTGGTACCGAAAGCCAAGTAGTAAAAATATCTTGGTTCATTACCTCTCCTCTCACCCCTCTCACACGAAAAGGGCGCTTATGAGAAACATGTTTCGAACAGCAACCAACGTGTGCACGGGAAGAGAGCAGAGAGAGGAGTCCCGGAACTTGGCACGGCAAATAGCGGTTTCTAATGGCTACGAAACTGTAGCTCAGAATAGGTGTAGAGGAAATCGTAGGCCTCCAAACGACAACTCTAGCGATAGAAGGGTCCCGTTTATCCTACCCTTCATCTCAAATGATATAAGTACAGCTATAAAACCCTGCTTAAGAAGGACGGGCTTAGAGAATTCGGTGAGCGTAGTTGAAATACCACCGAGTAATCTTAAGCGCCAGCTAGTTCGTAACCGCCTATATGACCGTCTATGTGCAACTCAAAATTGCATAATTTGCCCCAGTGGTAGAGACGGTGATTGCATGAGCTCGGGTATAGTTTATCTGATCTCCTGTAAGACTTGTGGTGACGAATACATTGGCGAAACGGGTAGACCCCTCTGTGTCCGCATGAAAGAACACCTAGCCGGCAGAAATAGACCAAATACCCCGCTAGGAACGCATACGACCCAGAGACATAACGGGGACGACTTCGAAGTATGTGTCACGATTCTCGCACGCGAATCAAGAACACAGGCGCGAAAAACTCTCGAGGCACTCTGGATTAATTCCAGAAATCCGAAAATGAACCGCAGGGAAGAATGCCTCATTATCACGCGTGATATAAGGCAGTATATAAAACTGCTTTTCTGATGTGAGGGGCATTATACTTCCACGTGATTTCTGTGCGGTTGGTCTCTACGTGACATACTTAGTGGAAACCTCATAGAACGCGGTGAGTGTGCAGAGCTGTGTTCAAAGTGATTGAAATCTTGGTTTGGAGTTTCTTTGTTTGGTTATGGAGGCGTCTGGCCGGGTGAGCTGCTATCAACTTGACCTTTCCAGGCTCTGAAGAAGGCGAAATTCGCCGAAACGTCAGCTTAATCGTGAACAAAGAATAGTAACACCTCGCGTTTGCTCAACAAAAATACGAAGAAAATCACTATTTTTTAAGACAATCCATGGCCGATACTGAAATAGTCACCAACTTACCCCATAGAGGGGCCGCGAGGCAACGTGTTAAGCTGGCGGATAATTGATTAATCGTGAGCCAAAAACGATTACTGCTTTGTTTCTCAGAGGTGTAGGTGGAGCCAGGTGATGGATTCTCTGCTTCTGTTGCGCCAATTTGGAACATACATTCAGCGTTTAAGAAGATGCATTCATGCACTCGTCCATGCGTGTATTTTCGTTTATGCATATTGTATTCTCCGATTCAACTTGGCCAAAAACCTCCAATCAAACACTGAAGATTTGTATAAATGAGGCGGTGAGGAGTCCCTTCCAACAAATAAGCTGCTCGTCTACTGTGAAAGAGACTGGCAAGCTACCGATGAGTATATCCAGCTCACACGTTCACAACACAGCAACCTATACGTGGGTATCAATCGCTAACACAGTGAAACTCATTCCCATGATTCCGAAAGAGCCCTCGATACGAAACAGTTGTGTGATAGGACGTCTACACAGAGACTGCTAAGATCTCAAGACCATTGTTGGCCACCTAAATCCCAAAGGACTAAGGAAGATCTGTGCCTGCAATGCTCGCCCACTCATATAGGAGTTCTCGATAGAGAATTTGATCGTGCAGGTAAGATGGATAAGGTACGACGTAATCGGACTCGATGAGACGAAAAGACCCCACCCATTCAATTGTCTATGACACCGAGGAAAACTGTTCCTTGGAACATACGACAATAAAGGCGTCGGAGATCTCATCAGCATGAGTTTGGCCATGAACATCGAATCATTTGAACGACTAAAAACCCGAGTTGCACTTTTTCGGTTGAAGAGATGTGGATCAATGCCGGCTTGGTTTTGCCAGTCTTCATCGTCTACGCACCGGCATCAAACTATGATGGAGACAAAGTCGAAGCGTTCCACTTAGAGGTAGAGAAGTTTTACAGGAATTACCAAACATTGTATAAATTCGTTTAAGACTTTAATCCTAAGACTGCACAGCACCCAGAAGAATGTCTGAAGAACGTTCACACTAGGAACACGGATTAGAATTGAACGAGCAGAGCGAGCGCTTTCTGAATTTATCACGAAAACCAAGACCATTGATGGTAAATCGCAATTCCAGAAGCCCCATACTCAACGTCGGACATTGCACTCCGTAGTGAAGAATGGCATAATGAAACATACCAAATAACAATAAGTCAAGGGTTGTGTCTACCCGATGTCGCTATTGTTCCAAAATTCTACACGGTATCAGACCATCGCTTCCTTCCTGCAAGATTTCTTTTCTTCAGGAAAGGAGAAAAAGCCGCTTAATTCAAAAAACGAAGTCCAAAAACCACCATGAACTGGAGCTTATTCAGTTCATTAGTCGGCTGTTGGGAAATGCCGTTCTTCACAACATCGACGAAGAATACGATCGGCTGTTAGCGCTATGAAAACTGAAACTTTAAAAAGTCTCCATCATACGTCTGTCTCGCGAAACATCCGAGCTTATGCGGCAACGTGGATTTCGTTGAGATATAAGCTAACCAGAGCTGATCTGCAAACTTGCAAAACAATGTAGACAGGCGTTTAAAGACGATCATAAAGAGATAAAAAAACCAATTGTGGTCGGAGCTGCAGGTACTGAGAAAAGCATCCGCAAAATCCACCGAAACTTCGCCAATGACAAAACCAAAATGATTGCACTCCAATGGCTCGGCGGAAAAGTTACAGCTTCCAGGAAGGAAATGGAGAAGACCATTTAAGATTACAGTTCGAACCTTTTCAATATCCACGTCCTCTTGCCCTGATATGGATTTAAAAAAAGATGGAAATGTCGTCCTGCGGTTCTCCTTTCTGAAATCCGATATGCTACTTCGTCAATGAAGAATCGAAGAAGGGCCTTCTGTCAATCCTCATAAACACATTGGCCCGGTTGTTCACGTTACTTGTCAGAATGCAAGGTTCCTATTCACGAAGACCAGCAAAAGTGTTTTATTGTTCAAAAACGGTGACCTCAACGATGTCGGCAATTATCGTCCTATCTGCTTACTCTCTTTCGTCTGCAAACTCTTCACTCGAAACATCCTGATCAGGATTGACAGAACACTGGATAGAGAACAGCCATTTGGGCAAACAGAGTTTCGAAAAAGGTACAGTACGACTCTATCCATACACTAACAAGGCTCAATGAAGTACCGCAAGTTTACACGTGGCTACTCCGTTCCATTTTCATCGATTTAAGAGAAGTTTTTACTCAGTGGAGATAGAAGCAATCATGGAAACCCTGAAAAGCCAAGGCATCGCTGCTCAGTATATAAAAACTCCTTATGAGCTATAAAACTTCACAATCAAAACATCACCATTCTACAACAATGTCAGAATCGACGTCAAAAAAGGGGTTTGAAAAGGCTATACGCTATCGCCAGATTTATTTACAGCCACTCATGAAACATCATGCGAACATTGGAATGAGGCAACATGGGAGTGAAAATCGGAGGTCGACAATTACACCATCTTCGCTTTGTTGATGACATCGGTCTTATAACAGCAAACATTACACAACCGTAACGAATGCTTACCGACTTTCATAAAGTGTATGATAAGATTGGTCTTCGACTAAATCTCAAAAACTATGTTTAAGAAGAACGGATTGGTTGCGTATGCCACATTCACGCTCAACAGTACAAATATCCCGAATACTCCAGTTATGACTCTCCAGGTCAGAAAGTCGGCATTGTGAGCGACTTAGCTCTGGAACTGAGCAAGAGGAACTGGCGGCTTGAGGAGCTTTCAAGAGGATCATGGATGTAGTTAAAATGATTGAAAAAACACCCGACTCTGTGCCCACCTTTTCAGCTTCACGGTTCTTCCTAACTAAACATATGCGTCGGAAACGTGGCCACTACGTGAGAAGGATGAAGGATCAGCCAGCTTTGTTGAAGGCTCGTTCGCAAGACTGATGCTAGGAGTAACTCGTATCACGCGGTGAAGAAAACGGTCCGATGTTCCAACCTACGTCAGCGACCAAAATTCTAAGACACCGTTCTATAGGCCAAATTGTTGAAGATAAATGGGCCGCATTCGTAGTTCGTATGAACGATAACTGATGGACAACAGCCGTTAACAAATGAATTCCTCGACATGTCATACATACAGCAGGAGAACCATCAGCACAGTTGTCAGAGTTCTTCACAAAAACTCTTGAAGAAACGCGTGATGGTGAAAGAGTTCTTGAATCAAGTAGAACCCCCCAAGCTACTATTGCACGAGACAGAAAGAAATACAAGGCTTAGTGCTTCTGTTCGTGCCACTCGACGAACACCAGGTCCACATGTGATCGTTAAATAGCCTTATGATTAAGCAAATGCCGAAATTAAACCCATGATTAAAGTTTGACTTTCCATCTGAACGTACATTGCGGGTTCATTCATAGGCTCAATTCATTACTAGACACGATTTAATTTCTTTACTATACTCCAACAAGTGGAACCAAAAAGTATGTATTTTAGCACATTTTTGGTGATAATAGTACCGAGGAGCAACCACTCATTCTGCACCGTCACCTACGAAAAAAGCGGAAACCTATAAAAGTGTTGCTTGAGGTACGTTTTCGTAAATTTTCCTCCTTGCTGATCGGAATGTACCACACTGGTCATTTAATTTGCGTAGTACCTCGTGTGGCCCAGTAGTTGGGCGCTCCCTGCAATAGACATGCGATCTACCCCGCATTTCAGACTCCAAACCTTCCATCCTGCCAAGGTCGGCAGATTAGTACCAGAGATCTCTGGAAGGTTAGGAGCACTGGCTCGATATATCGGTAAGCCAGCCACCGCGAGTCACTGTAAAACTCAGATATGCATTCAGTCATCCACAACGATGCTTAATGAAGTCGCGTGCACGGCGTATCTCTCAGGGATTGATCAACGCCGAATAGTTAATCCTTTATATATTTATATATATGTATATATATAGGAATAAATATACAGATTTGGTGGCGTAATGGTAGTGATGTCGTTTACCATGAGTAAGCTGCTGGTTCTAACTCCTCCCGGACTCAAACCTCTCGCCCTTCCGTGGTGGGAAAATTAGTACCAGAATGGTCTGGGACAAACCCGCTTCCTGTAGTCTACCTAGGAACGCCCCAGTACGCCTGTCTTAAGACTCTAGCGAAAATCAAGTCGACCATCATTCAACAACGTTCATAGAGAAGGCGAAAATCTTCAAGCAGCAGCCGAACCCACTCTTGAAAAGTTCGAAGACCTTCGCGATGAAAGATGCGAGGAAACGGATCGGATATAGGAAACTTGTGGGGTGCAAGGAACATCTATTTCATGGCTTCTTGAAAACTTGCCGAGACTATGTTTTGTATCTCTTCCCTCCGTAATCCTTTTTTACATGACCTGATATTACATATTGCGTTGATCTCAACACTGATCGACTTTTATTTGATCTTATTTATTTGACTTCCGTGGGCATTAGGTTGCTGTTGGGTGATTTTAGTCTTCTTCATGAATTCAGTGTTGACTTAGTTGGCTTCCTTGGAATTCCAGGATAGCTCTAATAGAGCTTTACTGGGTGTTTATCACAGGCATTCACCAGCCTTTTTGATCAAGCGGAACACATGTCTGGTACCGATTTTGCTGCCTTGGAATGATGGGAAGCTTCGTTGGCTCGCAGCACAGTTGAATCAGCAGCTATGCATGTACTCGCACAACATCTCCAACCACTGCGCTCCCTTCGTGTGATTGAATGCATATCTGGTCTATACAATGACTCGCAGTGGCCTACCGATGTATCGAGCCAGTGCTGCTAAAATTGCTACCATTCCAGGCAGCTTTGGTAGCACTTTGCCGATCGCGGACGGATGGAAAGTTCGGTGAGCCTGGGACGCGGGAACGACCACAGGTGTATTGCATAGTGTCTCTGACTACTGCGCTACACGCGCCCTACACTATTTACATTATTTCAAACACTGTTATTTCAAACTACTCGCAGCGTTTGACTTTTATCTACTGCCTTTTTTTATCGTATTGTTCTTTGTGAAATACAACCACAGATGGTGAGATTTAAGCAAGAGTCGGAACCTCGAGTGGGCTTCAAACCTGCTATTATTCTTTCAGGCCTCAACTTGAGCTTAACTGGATCCAATGAAGATTTGTCTTTCCCAGATCGTTCCTGTTCATTGATGATGGTCGAGAGCACCGTAAGTGTAGAAAAATTGACCGAGAGGGAAACAAAGCGAGCGTATTTTTCCCATTCGAAGTACACCAGACTAGGTGGTGGCAATCGATCAACACCAATCCTGTGTAAAAAGACACCACTGAGTGAAGTTCTTCATTCGAGCTCCTTCCCCTACATTTTACTCGATCCGACAAAGCATAACCGCTTCGTGGCAACTACTAGCTATGGACCATCGACACGGATCAGTTCGGCTGAAGAAGACGAACACATCGAAACGTTAGCAAAGTAAACTTCTTCCTTATCAACCATGTGTTAACTTAACAATCCAAGCACTTGAGGTTCCGAGTTACATGGCTACACAAAATTTTTTCTTTCCTCCCTCCCTGTGAAATCTTCTGCTATCGTAAATTGCTGCCGAAAAATTTTTTCAGGTTGATCGTGAGACTGTCCGAGTACTTTTAAGAAATCGACTTCGGAATGGTCATTTTTCAAGTTACGAGAATCATTAGTGGATAGTTCTTGCATATGTATTTCTTTCACGAGAGTTTAAGACTACTGTTCTCATGCTTTGTTCTCGAATTGAGATTTATTCGCTTGTAATAATGGTGTTTGTATTATCATATGACCGATCACAGTTAAGTTGATCAAGTATAACTGAGATTTTCAAAAGAAGGTCGGGCGGTAGACCTGCTTTGTTATTGCTACTAGGTGATGTGAATAATTTCTGTACGTGTATTTAGTACAGGTCGGCATGATTTCTCTTCTTCTGTTTATGCGCTTTTTTCTATTTAACACATTCACGACCGCATGACTCATATGTTGCTGAAAATATTATAGCCTTTCAAATTTGACCTGGCTATCTCATATCGTATAAAACTCCGTTAGAAGCACAACCATTAAAGTCGTTAAATTTTTGCCGACAACATATATATATGTATATATATGTATATATATATGTATATATATATGTATATATATATATATATATATATATATATATATGTATAAATCTATCATTATGTGGTCACGAATTTCTAAGGTCTGTAGTCCAGTAGGAATCGGTGATGTCCAGACCAGTGAGTGTTAAAAATTCCAAAATCGTCACTGTCGCAGATGTTTTCAAGGTTTGAATTTTGAGGTTTAAAATTGAAACCACATTTAATAGGAATTACCACACACCTTTAGAGCGACAGTATTTTTGCAGAAATCATGTTTGCGATTTTCAAATGGTGGAAAAGCAACACGATCGCGAAAGTGTTAATAACCTGATTTTGAAGCCGTTGCTTCTCACAGGACTAGAAAATGAAATTTTGAAGTTTCTTTATATATATATATACATATATATATACATATGTATATATATATATTTATATACATATCTGCATTTATGTATATACGTTTGTAAGAGAATAAAGTAATTAAGAAAAAAGTGTATTTTTCTGCCGTCACATTTTTATACACGATCTATTACAAGATATTGTACAGGCCCCAGCACCTCTTGTATTCGATTCGTTTCCTGGTACTCATCATCCACGAAGGGCGGATTAGAATACGGGTTCGACTGCTACTTCTAAGATTTCTTGCTTTCTTCATGAATGCCCTTGAACGCTCGTCGAGTTCATTTTCCCCTTAAATCCTGGGCTATCCGTGCTAGGCCGTTCCTTTTATCTTCGTTATAGGCAGGCTCCATCTTTTGTGCATTGATTCGAGGCAGCTTAGTCCAGACGAGCCTGGCACCAAATCCTCGACCACGCAGTGATGGGAACCTAGGTGAGCGTGGGCGGAGTCGAATTAGCGCCTTGTCTATATTGTACGGTATCCCTACCACAGCCCTACCCGCTTCCATCACAAATGATAATAAATGAACAACATAAACTGGAATTTTCGATCATTTTATTATATTGTTTCGATAGAATCTTCATCGTTGAACGTAGAAACCAATTCATTAATTAAAAAAGTAAGTAGCAGAATAATGGCTTGGAACATATCTGTTCCATCTTTGTCTTAATCGGATATACAAATTACTTCTAGGTAAATATCAAAAAAACAACTACAACTATTTGATTATTCGAAATCTAGCGATCACAATTTTCCCTTCTATAGTATTCTTTAACTGGTGAGTGAGTGTCTGAAGTATGTGGTACAAAGATGTACAAGGATATCAATGTGGATAAGACGGAGGAAGTAACAAAGTTGAAGAAGGATTCACCACGATGTTCTGGGTATTGTAGGCCGCCCTCTGAGTGCAAAGATACGGAGGATGGTCCAGCAACGACTTCATATACGGTAATGATTGGTGTTGAATTAACGATCGATCGGCTGAATGTTTCGCTATGATGAACGCAAATTTTCATAATGCTATCAAGCGACCATTCGCGAAAATACAGAATAAGAAAAAAAATGAGCAAACCTGATGACCCATAATGGCGCTCACTACGAAGTAAAGCTTTTGCTGCGTTATCATCGTGTGTCTGGAAAGCTGCTGAGTCGTGATCGTATGAAATTTTAACTACAAGATATTTTTTCTAACTATTACCCAAATTCGTTGTGCTTTTGCTGGTTTTTCACCTTCGAACTAAGTCAAGGAGAAAACTTTTCAGTAAAGTAAACGTAAAATATGGATATTATTTTGTTATCTTAATCAAGTGCGATGTACGGGGGAGGGGGTCATACCCCAGCAGAGCCTTCCAGGTTGAGAAGGAATCCGATGTTTCCTTTCTGAAGCCCAGTTAAGAGTAAACCAATATCCACCACCATCCTGGTATCAAACTAGTCACATGGTAGTAAATCTCCTTCTGATTCACAATGGCGGCGACTGACTGAGTTCGTGTCGACGAGGGCAAAACTTTGGCTAGAGTGACTTCGGGACTCCAGGAAACCACAATGGCTAAAACCAGCAAAGCTCAAAAAAATAAAAATTATGCTGAAAACCGCACAACTAGTGAGGACGGGCCATCCAAGTATCCTAGTAATGATAAATATATAGTAGTACAGCATTAGAAAAAATGTTGCTTAAGCGTTTACGAGGAAAAAATATACAAATATTGATTTCCGAACAATCTAGCACCTACGTCCTTAATTCCCAAATAGAACTTCTATATTAAAAAGCAGACAGATATGGTATTAGTACAGAACCTGATTTGTAATTGCACAGCTTAATATGCTTCCACAATCATCTCTTGCCGAAACTGCAATTGTTATTTATTTTGTGATCTCCTTCCGAGACTTCAGGAGCAATTTTTAACTTGTTATTTACTGCCTACTCTTTTTAATGGCAGAGTATATTGCGAAATATAACCAATGATGCTGAGATATTTGCAAAGTTCCGGACTGCAAGTGTCTGCGGTGAAGAAACGAACGCGGTCTTATCCTTTCCGGGGAGTAACGCGTTCATCACCGCATCATGCGGGTCTTTCGTTTCGCCTATCTTTCAGCTAGTTCTATCAATGGGTACCATCAGCAATCACTCGCCATCGGGATTCATCTGTGGAGCTGGCAATGAACCCAATGTAGCTGAAGCTGTAGTTATAATCAGAAGTTTTATCAGAAGTTTTAACTTATTATTTACTGCTTACTCTTCCTAATGGCAGTATATATATCTTGGCGTCGATGAAGTTATATTTCGCAATATAAAACCGAAACAAAGGACCCGAATGGTGTGTCGTGCTGAACGCGTTTAGCCCGCGGAAAGGTAATAGCGCGTTCGGTCCCCACCGTAGCCACCTGCGGTACAGAGTTTAGCAAATACTTCACCATCATTGAAGTTATACTTCAGGAGCACTTTGTGTTTACGTTAAAAACTTTGTTTCTAGTCCCCATTGTAGTGAAGCTAAGCTAAGAACAAGCTAGTAAATTTAAAATGTAATGTATTAGAATAGCAGTACTATTTGATTTTTGAAGTTTTCTTCGTAAAAACAGTGATATGCATTCTGTTTTAAGCATTCTTTACAAATTAGTACGGCTTATCTTAATGTCTACAGTCCTCCTAAATCTCTGGCATGATTTCCAAAATACGTTGCAGTTCTTGTGTTTCTCCTTACTGGGCTATAATATGAAGCGTCATCGTCATCGGTACTTCATTCAATGAAGAAGTCGTTATTTTAAAAATTGAACGAAATCGTCCGTTACAAAACTGACCTGTAGTAGATTAACGAGCGAATGGATATAGCAAATGGCGGCGTTGAGAATTTTCAGCTTCGACACTCGCTTTGCATGTGTTCTCAGTGACGGCAAACGAAATTTTAAGATGATGAATGCCTGAATGAAATAGAAAGGACACCATATAGACTACAAAAACATTGCAATTTTGTAAAGGATTATGAAATTATGTATAGCTTCTACCCACTGCGCAGTATTTTTCAAGGAATGGTATTATGTGATATACAACCACAATGACGTTGAGATATTTGCAAAACTTGACCCTAAGCCAGATCAAACCCCACATTACCCCTTCGAGGGACACACGTTCTACCTTTTACAAAATCCGGGTTTTCCATCTGGCCTAGTGTCCACGTTTTGCAGATATCTCAGCATCATTATGATCAGAAAATATTTTAACAAAAGAAAAATAAAATACTGAGGAATAACCGTGCTGCATTCTCGGTATGTTATTTATGCAAACGGTCAACTTGACTCCTTTTTGCTGCACGTTAATAGGGTTTACTTTCCTCCACTGGCATTTAAACATGTCGTTTGTTACCTACCTCATTCATTGCCTTTTTCTGTCGCTTTTGTGATTAGTAAGGAAGTTCTAAGACTCTTGATACTCACCTAATTTTCAAAGAACGCATAGCAAGTTTACAAGGTTACTTAGTTGAATATTCGAACGGCCAGTAATCACGAATAATGCAAGCCCAAGCACATTTCCCACTCACCTCATTGCCATCGTGGTCAATGTCCAGGACTATGGTTCGCTTCGAGTATGTGACCTATACCAGTATCAAATTCTGATCTGTAAACCTCTTGTGGACGCGAATACAGAAGAGTCTCGTTAGCTACACACATATCCGATATTCATGTAGATGGGCCTTACAGAGGACGCTTGTATCCCGCCAGAGTCCACTCTACAGTTTTTTTCGTCTATCTGTCACACGTACTTCTCAGCTATATGACCAGCCCATCTATGTTTCACTAACGATATTGAATCTCCTAAATATCGAATCTTCCTCAATCCGGAAAGACGCTGTGAGTGCCGGTTAGATTTCAGAAGATATCGTTCTAGCGCTTTGTAGGCGGTGCGCAGGGTTCTTAAGAAGTGTCAAACTAAATCTCTACTGTATTACAGAGCGCTAGGAGAACTGCTGAGTTGAAAATATAAACACGGAGTTTTTGATCTGTTAACTGGTCAGTGGCTTCTTTGAAGCGTCAATACGGCCCATGCTGTTCCCCTTTTTCTGTCTAATTTTTCATTTATATTATTCTCTATGAATGCGTCGTTTTCTTGTTCAGCAATCGCGAGGTTTTTAAACAGCATACATTTACTTCCATAGAAAAACACAATACAATACAATGCTAGTTGATGTTTCGGCAGTATCGCCTTCTTCAGAGTCTGGAAGGGTATACTGATTTACAATCTACCCCACATCAACGATTCGATACGAAGGTACGGGGCGAGATCACGCGTGATCTCGGTGCATTCCTCCCTGCTAATCATTGTAGGATTTTTGGCATTTATCCAAAAAGCTTCAGGCAGTTTGCCCGTTGGTGTTTTAGGATCCCGTGCGAGGATTAGCTACTTTTGTATCAAAATCGTCTCCGCTGTGGTTTTGTATCCTATGCGTCCCTAGTGGCGTGCCTTGTTTTAATTTTCATTTGCCATCTAGGTGTTCTTTTATGCGGATACATAAACGTTTGCCTGTTTCGCCAATATATTCGCCTCCGCAAGTACCACAAAAGATCAGGTATATCGTACCTGAACTTATGCAGTCACTGTCCCTGCCATAAGGGCAGATTACGCAACTCTGTGTTTCACATTGGCGGTCGTATAGGCTGTTACGAACTAACTGACGACGAAGAGTGTTCGGTAGTATAGCGCCCTCTTTGTGTGTGAAGGGTGGGAAAAAGGGAATGAACCAAGATGTTTTTGTTACTTGGTTTTCGGTACCACTTTGTCATATTTGCTTGATAAGTTAATTTAAACGTTTAGAAACGGGAGCCAGTCGGCTTTCGGTTTCTTCCAGGTGAACTTGATGTACACTGACTGCTCGTTCAATAATTCAAAGCATTTTCCCATCTGCTCTTGTGTAGAGAAGACGACAAAACAATCATCTACATATCTGCAGTAGAGTAGTGGCTGGAGATCGAGAACAGAAGTTTCTATCTTAGACATAAACCCAATGGCAAGGCTTGGTGTCAGTCACTGTCCCATCGCCAACCCCCTTTTTTGCGCGGAATATTTCCCAGACCATCTAAAGATCGAGCAGTTTAGACACTTCTTTAAGAGAGCCATAAGCTGCTGGATGGACTAGCCGTGCATGTTTATTGTTCTTTCATGTTCAATAAGAAGTTCGTGGATGGCTTCCATTGCGTAGTCAATCGATACGTTGGTATAGAGCGCGGTAACGTCGAACGACACCAGTAGACGTTCTAGGAACATTTGGGTGTTTGTGAGGTGGGCTGGAACGTGCTTAAGCAACTGGGTAAGTATTAGGCTTAACAACCAGTTAATTCTACCCGTTGGCCCGTCTACACAGCTGATGATCGGTCCAACCTTGAATGATGATGGATCGGTTGACGCAGCATTATCAGATGATACCAACTTATGTCTTTTAATAAGTAGGTATGAGACGGGACATGTTGGTTTATTGATTTTAAAGTGCCAAATAACCGGTGATTTTAAACCTGCAGCCTTTGCCACGCTGACCCATTGATTGTTTAGCTTTCGGTATTGACTTTTATATTCCTTTTTAGAGGATGGGCGATAGAGAGTAGCATCACTAAGATGTTCCTCTGCTATCTCAACATCCAACTGGCGAGGAATAACTACGAACTCTCCCCCCTTATCACTGTTTTCGAGTTCATTGATTCTCAAATTTCTCGTATGCCACATTTTTGTGCGGCTGTAAGGTTAGAGGTAAACGTTCTATCGCGGTAGTGATTAAGGGTCTTGAGAACGCCGTCCGAAAGCATGTGGAATTTTATGTCAACTCCAAGGATCCTGCTGTCTAATTACATCACATCACAGCCCATTTCTAAAACGACCCTGTGTAGGATAGCATGCAACCTTTATGAGCTTCAAGATCGACTTAGCTATCAGGTCAAGCAAGAAAGAGATAAAAATCAAGAGGCGGAGACACTACCACCATCTCCTTTCCCTAAAACGTTTTTTAGACAGCAGGACCCCAATGATAGAGTTGACATAAAATTCCATTATCAAAAACATGTTTCGAACAGCCACCTCTGTGTGCACTACCAGGGAACTAAAAGAAAAATCGCGCGACTTGGCTCGGCAAATAGCCATCTCCAATGGCTACGTAATAGTAACCCCACGAGAAGAAGGAGAGCGACGCGCCCTCGCGAAACACTTGGCCAAAAGAAAGTCCCGTTTATGACGCCTTTGATAAGCGATGATGTAAGCGTAGCCATAAAACGATGCTTAAGAAGGGCAGGTCTAGAGTAATCGGTAGCGATAGTTGAAATACCAGCGGCTACTCTACGTCGTCAATTAGTTAGTGACAGCCTGTATGACAGTCTGTGTGAAACAATAAATTGCGTAATTTGCCCTTACGGCAGAGACAGTGATTGCATGAGTCCAGGTACGATATACCTGATCTCTTGTAACAATTGCGGAGATGAATATATTGGCGAAACGCGCAGACCTTTGTGTATCCGTATAAAAGAACACCTAGATGGCAAACGAAAACTAAGACGAAGCACCCCACTAGGCACGCATAGGATACAAAAGCATAGCGGAGACGATTTTGAAGTAAAAGTCAATATCCTTGTACAGGAGACTAAAACACCAACGCGAAAACTCCTTGAGGCTTTTTGGATAAATGCCAAAAACCCTACAAAGAATAGCAGAGAGGAATGCCCAGAGGTCACACGCGATCTGACCCCGTATGTTCGCATCAATTTTTGATGTGGGATGGTGCAGTCGTCAACCATATGCGACTATAATCAGCTGTTCTAAACTTCCCCATTGGAAGCCACGTAAGGAGCGGTGAGTTTTTCGAGAAGCTGTTGATCATGTAATTACCATAGAGCTTTTCGTCTTTTTGTAAGTGGTATTGAAGCGTTTGGTCTAGTAGATTGTATATCAGTATACCCTCCCAGGCTCTGAAAAAGGCGATACTGTCGAAACGTCAGCTAGTGTTGTATTGTATTGTGTTTTTCTATGGAAGTAAATGAATGCTGTTTAAAAACCTCGCGATTGCTGAACAAGAAAACGACGCATTCATATTCCAATGCCGAGGTTAATAGAAAGTCGATCCTGAGAACTATTATTATCGATGCTCACTGAATGCTCAAAGTACACGTTTGAGGTAGTCCGGTAGGTTATCCACACAGTTGGATGAGGAAGAGCTGAAAATTCCAACACTCTTCGACGTCGTTCAAATCGCAGGTGAGGAGGGTGAGACGCATGACACGAGTTCTACCGCGAAATATCTCTCCCATTCAACAACAAGATTTTCCTTCCGAAGTTTGTAAAAACCTTTTCATCAAGCTAGCGTATGTATACTTTTCGATCTTCGCCTTCTATAGAGGGAACTACTCTATCGTAAATGCATAGGAAGATTTGTGGGGATCACCTGACTTATTTTGCAAGCATTAACGTCCTTCGTAATTCTTTATATAGTCCACAGTTGTTACTAAGCAAATGGAAACACCTAGTTTGCGGACTGCTAGCGCTAATTCTTTCATAGTTAAAATTTTCCATTCATGTTACAGTGTTCCCGAACTGTCAACATTGATAGGTGCTCACTCTTTTGGGATTATAGGAAAATTTACCAACTTGGCGATTAACACTTCGCAGTATGGAAGTGATTCTTCACATACAGTTCTTCTCAGCTGTGATTCTGTATAGAAATGTCTTGGTAACTTAGATAACCCTGTCAGAGATGAACCGTCTACGTTACATGAAAGTTCAACACATAAGAACGCGCAAAAAAGTGTGTTAGACAAAAAGGTTAATTTTTTTCAATAAATGGTCTTTGTGCAATTGACATTGATGAAGATGACATCGTGGCTAACGTCAACAATCTCCATTTGCAGACAGAAATGATCAATGGTTTATGACATACGTCTCGCCGACGTCATTATGTTCGAAGCAGACCACCACTATGCACAAGGATTGCTCGAGAAAGAAACGGGTGGAAAATGCGCTGCAGCTCGCACTACTCGTTAAAATAGACCATCCACGTATTCAAGTGAGAAACAAACAACAAAGACAAAAGAATAAAGGATAAAGCTTTCGGCGTTGATCAATCCCTGAGAGATGCGCCACGCATTCGACTTCATTAAGTATCGTTGGAGGTGATTGAATACATATCTGGCCTTTACAATGACTCGCGGTGACCTACCGATGCAAAGAGCCATTGCTGCTATCCTCCAGGCAAGTTTGGCACCAATTTGCCGACCCCAGAAGGACGGAAGACCTGGTGAGCATGTGGCGCAGGGATAGATCCTATGTGTATTGCAGGACACCTCTAAGCACTGCTCCACATGCGCCCTAACGACAACGACAATGTCAAGATAAATCGCGAGTTCATAGGTGTTGCCAGATTTTCATGCTATGTTCGATGCATAAGTAAGATGCCTATTACCTGATTTACTGTACGAACACGTGTGCGTTCCCTTGCATTACGTTTCGCCACCTGCGTTGGCTGTTCATGCCAAGGTTTATGCTGGGAACGTCCTTCGGCGTCGTTGACCATGTTAGAAATCGCCTCGTCATTGCCTTCCCATTCTTGATGATCTGAATTCAAAACATCAAAAAATTTTCATGCTGATGTTTGAAGGCTATGTCTGATTGTGTCGTTTTCTTGTTCAGCAATCGCGAGGTTTTTAAACACCATACATTTACTTCCATAGAAAAACGCAATACAATACAACGCTAGCTGACGTTTCGGCAGTAACGCCTTCTTCAGAGCCTGGAAGGGTATGCTGATATACAATTTACTAGGCCAAACGCTTCAGTACTTACAAAAAGACGAAAAACTCTATGGTAATTACATGATCAATAGCTTCTCGAAAAACTCACCGCTCCTTACGTGACTTCCAATGGGGAAGTTTAGAACAGCTGATTATAGTCGAGTCTGATTATATTTTTTTTTCGTGAAGCTGTTGATCATGTAATTACCATAGAGTTTTTCGTCTATTTGTAAGTGGTATTGAAGCGTTTGGTCTAGTAGATTGTCTATCAGCATACCCTTCCAGGCTCTGAAAAAGGCGATACTGCCGAAACGTCAGCTAGTGTTGTGTTGTATTGTGTTTTTCTATGGAAGTAAATGTATGGTGTTTAAAAACCTCGCGATTGCTGAACAAGAAAACGACACATTCATATTCCAATGCCGAGGTTAATAGAAAGTCGATCCTGGGAACTATGTCAGATCTAAAAAAGTACGTTGTCATTACCATGTTTATTAACAACTAGAGGCGGACACGAGAGGATTTCCACTCATAAATGAGAAAGCTGGACCAGCATATGCTGATAACAACTTATTTTCATTGCGGCCTATGACTTTACCAAGCAAAAGCGTCCATTTCTTTTTTAGAGTTCAACGGTATCAATCGAGCTTTATTCAACTGATGGCTTATTCAATTAACAATTCACAAAAGTCTCACGTGAATCCAAGTCAGATTTGCACACAATAAATGTGCTAGGCGTTTCTGGGAATTTTCAGGTAATCATTTGCGACTTTTCAGAACACCTAGACTGGTGCCACGCCGATCTACGTAACGACACAAAATTCCTACCATAATGCATACCAGCTTGATGTGCAATAGTGAGTTGTTCCATCGATCTAAAGGAGTTGTCAATCATAAAGCTCTTCCTCCGTGTTCTAAACCCACGTCTAGTAATTCCTTTGACTAGCAATATCGCACCGTAAACATAATCGCGATGAAATGAAATACGCGACTCAAAAGTGCTCGGAAATCAGCTGGTGGCTGCTAAACATTAGGCTACACCCACACTAAACTTTATTGACCAAAACAAACACACCATGCAGATAACTGCCATTAAGGCAAATAATTTCTTACAAGTTCTCGTATTCCAACAGGAGAAAGTACTGATTCTCTGCAACTTGCAAATACGCTCTTCTCTCAAATGTTTCCAACGACGTTCGTATCTCAAACAGTGAAGCGACTAAAGGATAAGTAATCATCGGAATTGATCAATCCCTGAGGGGTGCAGCATTCATTCAGTTTCATTAAGCATCGTTAGAGGTGATTTAATGTATATCTGACTTTTACAATGACTCATAGTGGACTACCGATGCATCGAGCCCGTGCTGCTATCCTCTCCGATAACTCTGGTACCAATTTGTTGAGCTCGGAGAAGTGGAGGGCTTGGTGGGTCTGACGCGCAGTAATCGATCTCATGTATATTGCACGGCACCTCCGACCACTGCACTACACGCGAATCGACTGAACGAGCAGGTTTCCGCTCAGCAGGACTCAGTAGTGCTCTTCTTGGATGCACAAATGAAACACAGATGATTTCAACTAACCTTCGTAGAAAAAGCGACACTTTAATCACATGTGAGAATTGAAACAAACAGAAAAAACTCGACTGCAGGAGAAGTAATCATAGGAAGGAATCATTGTCCCTCGAGATGATATATAGTTACTGTGATAACTATACTCAAAGAAATGAACGAATCTTAAACAACAGCTGCATTAAAAGCATAAAAAACACCTTGTTCCTAAGATTAGGTTAAGTCAGTACTCGCCAATGTGAAATACGACAGTATTTCAAACTACTAACATGCCGTCGTAGACTCCCGAAGTCCGACAGACTGCTTTCGAGAAGTGTAATTTGCCGTCGTCAACTACGGTAATTAATATATTAATAATAGATCAGGTCTCACCTAACGACATAATTGCTTTGCTAACTTGAAATCTGGATTCGCTAAAAGCAACGATTCTCTCAGCAATTCTTCTCAGTATGTTGGGTCTTCCCTCTGTCAAACCTCATACTCTAAATTGCAGACATACGTTGAGCTCGGTACTAAATTGCTCAGCCTACCTAACCCAAAAAAATTAGACTAAAACTCACAATATTAATCACTTGTCCTTCGCAGAGTAAAGTAGGCAATAGTAATAGCATCTTAACAGAAATTTATTTTTACTCAGTAGGTGCTATCGCTTGCAGCATAGAAAGGGCAACACATTTTCGTCCGCGCTTGACTTCTGACCGGAAAAGTGCATGATACATAAGAGTAGTGAACGGTAGAGTTATGTGACGTTGAAGCTTGTAATTCATAGATTTCGTCAAGCACTTATGATATTTACATAATTCCAACACTTGAAGAATTGACATAAGAAAAATACACCTCAAATCGCTTTTATCACCTCGAAAATGAGAGTTTTCGATAGATTTATTATTTAACCACACCGAAGCAAACTCAAATAGCAGCACATCGCAAACGATTTCGAAATGGAATTGCTAGCCTTACCATTAGGAGGATTACGGATTCGATAAAAATTGACGAATACGGCTAGTTGTGGGGAAGTACGCTGCAGAAAAAGAGTTGAACTGAGGCGTGTACGAGGTAAATAAGCAAAAACGGGTCACAAGTAAAATCGAAACGCTTTAGAAAAGGGAATCCATGGAACCCCTTGCAGACTTGAAGGCGAATTGGTTTGCTCGCGAGGACACCAATGTTTGTGATTTTATACCTGAAAATACCGTAGTAGTACGCTCTGAACAGAAACACAATTATGTATATACATACATACATACATACATACATACATACATATATATGCGCACATATATGGGTATAAAAAGTTGTGATGAATACATAATAAAAAGATCTACGCAGAAATAAAAACGCATAGAGTATGATATGAAGTGGTCTAAATTCACACACACGAACGCAGTGATAAATATGAGCTAATTTCAATTCACACGTCATCAAAAAAATAACGCTCGCCAACTTTTTCACATTCATGACAATTTCTCGATCAGATGAGTACTTTGTAGAGTTGTGGAAAAGCTTTTGCTCTACCACTTTAAGAATATGAAGAATCTTTACAAAATATTACTCAAAATACCGATTGGCTGAGGAATAGAACATTCCCAAAACCAAACACGAATTTTGAAATCTAAATTTCCAAAGCAACTGCACACCAGCGATACACTGGGGAACACTATCGCATCTTTCTGAATAGAATTCCGGTTATTCAACTGCTTCCATGTTGGGAATACGAACCTAATCAAAAAAGCAAAAAAAAAAAACGCTTTCTTAGCTACATCATATTAGTTTTACCTTGAACGAAAGACAGCATTCGCATCTGGTTACCAAGAATATGTGAGCTCTACCAATTTTAATTTCAATTATTAAAGTTTAACAAAGCCATGTTTGTCTAATGCTTAAATCTGGGCTTATTTTGACAACGCACAACCCATATGAGTAACAGAGCAATAAAAAGGCAAAGAGCTCGTTCTCTCAGTCCCTGTGTGATCCGCTATGTATTCGACTCCATTCACAGCATCGCAGCGGTAATTGGGAGCATATATGGCCCATACGAGTTTTCCAGACTTACCAAAGTAATATATCAGCATTTTTCTTCATCAAGGTATGTCGCTAACAAGGTATGTCTTATCACGCCGCTACACATGCCGTTAACGCTAT
>UYYA01003817.1:270289-429818 GCA_900624975.1 Angiostrongylus costaricensis | reverse complement strand
GGTGAGAGGAAGGGTAATGAACCAATACGTTTTTACTACTTGGCTTTTGGTACCACTTTGAGGGCCCTACCAATAGCACCATTTCCTCCGCCGTTCTTTAGACAACAAGAACCCAATAATGAGGTCGATGTTAATTTTCGGATGTTTACGAACGAAACTCTCAAAGTCCTTAATCACTATCGCGCGAAAACATAAAGCTCAAACCTCACTCTAGTGCAACTCTCGAGGCGTTCTGGATTAATTCTAGAAATCCGAAAATGAACCGCAGGAAGTAATGCCTCATTATCGCGTGTGATATAGGGTAGTATATAAGACTGTTATTTTGATGAGAGGGGCACATTACACTTCGATATGGATTCTGTGCGGTTGGTCTCTGCGTGACATACTTAGTGGAAACCTCATAGAAAGCGGTGAGTGTGCGAAGCTGTGTTCAATGCGATTGAAATCTTGGTTTAGCGTTTTCTCTGTTTGGTTATGGAGGTGTCTGGCCGAATAGATTGCTATCAACTTGAGCTTTCCAGGCTCTGAGGAAGGCGAAATCCGCCGAAATGTCAGCTTGCTCGCAAATAAAAAATGATAACACCTCACGCTTGCTCAACAGAAATACGAAGAATCTACGTTTTTTTTATTTCAGTTCCGATGTACAAACTGTGGTGAATCTCGTGATTACTGGCAATATGTTGTTGTGAATGTGGGTTTTAATGCAATGTATTTTACGAGATCGTTGCAAGTTTGCTAGTTGTATTTGTTGTTCAGGAGGTCCTAGATATTCCTGGAAGCCGTGGAGAAGCGAATCTTGTTGAAAAATGCAAACTTTGCAACCGAATGAGTACTGTTTGTAAGTTCAAAGACGTAGTTTTTGTAAAATTCGAAAATGCAGGGCTGTTTGCTCTCACTCGAAGCGCTCTCCTTGTTCTTTATATTTATTCGGACCTAATAATATTTTCAAAGCATGCCTTTCTATCAAAAATCAACTGCTTACTTTTTTAGTTCTCTTTTATTCATGCAAACTGCCTTTCATATACACTATGCGCATCCCAGCACTTCTCGCATTTGATTCGTTTCCTCGAATCCGTGATCCGTGAGGGTATTTTTATTCTTACATGTGGCTTTGGCCGTTGCTTGAGGATTTTCATTTCATCCTGGATGTCTTAGAACACTGATCGACTCGATTCTCCCTAGAGTCCTGAGATTGCCGTGCTGGAGCGTTCCCACTTGGATCGCCAAGAGTAGTTTCCTTTCGGACAAGTCCAGTAACAATTTCCCAACCCCGAATGGATGAGGGGCTTTGCGAGCCTCGGGCGGATCGAACCAGCGCCGTGCTCATGATGATCAGCATCACATCCAATGTGCTACACGCTCCCTAACTACGAGAAAAAAGCAGTTATGCCCTGCTCGCAAGAGTGGTCAAGGGACCACGCAAGCAGGTGCCCGAGAAGGAGTGCACATGTCGCTCTAATGATGCTTTAGTTGTTGTACTTTCTTTGCGATTTTCCATATTTCAGCAATCGTCAAAGATTCACTTGGATCGTACAGTTCTACTGAGCATAACGAAGAGTGGCAGTCGATGATTCAGTTGGATTGTCGCGGTCTTGAACCTATCGATTTTGATTTTAGGGTGAGGCACCTATTTACGTAATTGTGTATCATAATAACTATAGCCTTACCTTAACTCTTTTATTTACTGCCTTTTTCTTCTTAATGGCAGGGTATGTTGTGAAATATAACTCGTATGAGTGGTCCGGAGTTTTGCAGATATCTCAGCACTTCATACGTTGACGGGTGATTGCTGATGGCAAAAAGATCGATAGAACTAGCTGAGATACATGCGAAGCGAAGGACCCGGATGGTGTAGTAGTGAAGTGCGCTGCTCCCCGGTAAGGACAACAGCGCGTGTTCGTTCTCCACTGCATACACCTGTGGTCCGGAGTTTTGCAGATATCTCAGTACTTCATACGAGTTATAGCCTTACCTTCAAGAATAGAATAGCGACAAACTTTAGCCTCTGTACTTCCTTGGATTCTTGGATAGCCCGATGGATTGTGTTCCCCTGGAGTCCCGAATTCAACCTGGCCAAAGTCGGTACCGGGTCCTCACCACCACAGCCAGTCGCCGCCCTTGTGAATCAGAGGGAAATTTGTTACCATGCCACTAGTTTGATACCAGGACGGTAGTGGATCTTGGCATTGGTTTACTCCTAGCAGGGCATCTTGATGGAAACGCTTTACTCCTTCTCAACTTAGGAGACACCGCTACGGATGAAGCCTCCCGCTGTACGTCGTAGCCCGATACCCAGCAACACCTCTCAGTCACGATGAAGCTGTTAACCGTCGGGAGGTTACCCTTTATGATAATTAGTTATTGGGGATGCTTTCTGCATTATGCGAAGGACAAAAGCAAATATGTTATAGGTGTTGGTCCATATTATTGATCACTTTGGTTTGTGCAGTCTTTTCTGGTACAATGTTTGTGTACCATAAAGTCACAGATCCAGGGAGCATGAGACCTGTCCTTGAAGAAATCGGTGCATGATTGCTGTTAGGCAAATCTAATGATTTTTTTGTGCAAGATTTATGAGTATGTTTGTTTGTAAAAGAACTCAAACTGAGCAGATATAAAGTGCTAGTGATAATGAAAGATATTATTGGTGTTCATGAAAATAACTGGAATGTTCCTTAAGCGCATAAATTAGCCACCAACGTGAATTTGATTTCTTAACAGAAAGTGATATCCTAAGGACATTTAGATGGGATGGACAGCAGTTGGTGCAGAAACGGGTACAGTATTTGACGACATCGATCTTTCAGAGAAGGTTGGATTTATTTTCTCTTTTAATGTTTCTCTTAAATGCATTGATCATTATTCTCCCTGATGATGGTGCACTATATTTCGATCGACGTATTTAAATTTTTCACTGCTATCTGAGACTTCGTGCTGTGCCTCATTTACCTATATCAGTTCATTCTGCATTGTTTGTCAAGGGCTTTAAGTGGGCGCTAGGAAGCTCCCTGTTGCCGCTCTTCCGCTTTTCGAGCAACATGGAGAAAATTGTAGTTTTCTTCTACGATATTCATAATGATTGTTGACAATCTGTTTCGTAGTTCCCTTATTGTACATTTAAAGTCATCACGGAACCAGTTGTGAATCTGTTTGGCAGTTTTCCATGAGATATTGTTAAAAAGTAATATCCATCCGTCCAGTTCACGTCATTTTCAGTACTCCAACGTATACAGTCGCTCTGACTTTTGATAATCAATGTGAGGCACAATTTTGCTTCCCTTATCTTGCGCATTTATAGTTTATATTAAGTGGTCCTCTGAACTGCCTACATAGCGTTAACTTTCTATTTGCTACCTACTATAATTTTTCACGGCAGGGCATTATGTGTGACACAGCCACAGGTGTCTGCTGTCCAAAGTTTTGCAAATGTCTCAGCACAAAATTGTGGTTGTCTACATAGCTTCCAATTATTCGGCATGTATCTTAGGTCAGAAGCAGTTATGCATTCGAAAACATAGTAGCTGAGTCCGATGATTTTTGTTCAATTTACTACGTCGTCGGTGTTTGAGAAAGTTTTGTAACCCACTCTGTTCATCCAGTCTCCGGGTGAACTGCGTGAGCTCGTTCATTATGTTGTCATCTCGACTCACATCCACGTAACTGTGATACTAGGAAGTATTCATTTCCTTTAGCATGAGTGGGGCAATAGAGACGGAGTTTTTTCTCATCGCTTTTCTGAAATCCAACCTAATCTTTGTACAAGTACATCAGTAAAATGGTTTCGGTGCTCCACTTCCACTCCTATATTATCATATTCCAATTTTCGCGTAAGGTTTTCGAGACTAGTACAAAATATTTTTGAAACAGATGGTCTGGCATTGTCGGGCTTCTTTTTCTACGTCAATAATAATGTCGTTTTGGAATTGTGACATTCCAGTTGTGAAACTCATTTTTATACTTCATGAAGGATCTTTGTGTACTGTGAAAGATGTTAGGTCTGTTAGTTGTAACAAGGTCTGTTGGCAAGGACCAGTGGTGTAACTTTCTTAATTGTCATTCTGGTTACAGAGGGTATTTCATCTCGATTCTGAAGAGCCGCTCTTGTAATTGCTCAATTCTCGGTGGGCACTGCGGATGCTTTTATCGTTTTTTGCGGAAGCTTGCAAACTAGGACGTAGGTTGGTCACTGGTGATGGTTTGCCCAATTCTACGCAGGATCATTATCTCAAAAGTTTCCCAAGACGAGCATCTCTATGGGAGCATTCAAATTCTGGTGACTGGGTTGCATCTCTCGACAGTACAGTTGCTAGCGGCATGTCCTCAAAATTGGGTTAAAGAATAATAAAATTCATAACTAATATTCTCGAATTTGATTTACTCAATCTAGCAGCTTGTTTGACACTTTTACGATGAGAACAGTGTGCCACAGAAGAGGTGATGTTTTAGTCCTGTGTATAATTCCAGGATAATATCAGATGCAGAAATGTTCAGTTTTTACTAGCCGGTCTACTTTGTAATGGTGTTAACCATTGGGACACCTATACACCGCATTAAAAGGGTTGTGCTAGAATTGCGAATTAATCAGTTAATGGTTTTCTGATCACGATAAACTTTTGGCTTCTCATTTTGTTCCTTCCATTTCAATCCGTGGGTTGTTTACTGTCGCATCTTGCGAAAAACACTACCAGCTCGGTATTATATCATTTGTTTGCGGCAGTCCGATGTCGTCATGTTTAATTTTTCATCCTTGCACGAACAGATCCTCACTGGAGATTTGCACTGCCAACGTACGTCTGTTGTAAACACTGACATTTCTGGCAATAAATGTCCACAGATACCTGGTAAGCTCAGCCATTACTTCTGCGATTACTAATGGAGAGGTCGAGAGGAAAAAATACATTCCTCCAGAATGGAGGAGGAGATCGTTTGTTTGGAAAGATACCGAACCATATCCCATGTATATCGCAGTTCTCACTTGTTTGCATTCCTTTTGCCAAACCGATGTGCGAGATGCATGCGTCCTAAAGTAACTAGTGGAAGTATATATATATAGTATAGTATATTCACATATTTAATATATGTGTATATATGTATAATGAAGTATTAAGCTATTTTTTTCCCTTTTTCAAGCGGCGTTGATCAATCCCTGAGGAATATGTCACGAATTCGACCTCATTAACATTACTAGAGGTTATTGAATGCATATATGACCTATACAATGACTCTTAGTGGCTTACCGATGTATCGAGCCCGTGCTGCTCTCCTCACAAACCAGTTCGGTGCCGATTTGCAGACATCGGAGGGATAGAAAACTTGGTAAGCCTGGAAAGCGGGGGTCAATCCTATGTGTATTGCAGGTCGCCTTTAACCGCTGCGCTACACGAGTCTATATATACACGTATATATATGTATATATACGCGTATATATATTGTCTATATATATATATATATATATATATATATATATGGACATATGTGTGTATATTATATATGTGCGTATTCGGCTGAGAATCGCTGATTGAGGGATTTCCGTGAGCATTTCGTATGTAATATGTCAGAAGAATCCGCGCACAGCATTATAACCAATTGTTTTTTATGGTTCTCAATTGTTTAAAAATTGGCTAACTCTCAAATTCTAATTTATTCCCGTTATCTCCTTGCTTGTTTCTGTTTTATGTATTTTTACCTTCCTTTTCACTTTATTTACGAGAAGTCAACAGTAGCCAAGAAGTTAGTAAAATCCTGAATGTATTAAAATTATTGCCTGCGCAATTGGACAGGTCCGTCCTCTAATTATCGTATTTTTACCAGGCTTGGGCTGATTATGACGAAAAAGTGAATGAGGCGACAGAGATTAGTGACATCGAGGTGCGATTTGTCCATACGAAATTGAAGTGACAGCGTTACCAGGGGTCGCTTCAGAGTTTCTGTGTTGTTCTCGTGTGTTTTGTACTCGTTGTGATCCACCATCTTTCTTCAGAAACTCTGTTGTTTATCTTTTTTCATATAGTTGTTTTCCATTGTTAAGTTGACATATTCTCGTCGTAATAAACTTCAGTTTCGTTACCTACAGCTTACATTACTGTGTTGTTGTAAATATCGAGAAATTTGCTTAATTCACAACCTTTTCGAGAAATCTTCACATATCAAAGTTTGACGCCTACTTTTCCTTTCAGTGATGAGAGAATACGGATTACGTCGAGGTCACAGTTTTTCTTACGTCGTGGTTATGATACTGATCCGTTTGTGAAGTATGGAAGTTGTTCAGTGGCCTTCCTCGTCTAAAAGAGCTCTTTTCCATTGATGTTAAGAAAACTACACACTAGCTTAACTAGACCGTCGCCATTGGCTATGAATGCGAGTTAGTGAAAAAAGAAAATGAGGTGTTCTAGTCCCGCTTACAATGTCAAGCACATTCTGGCTGAGATCGATCATTGTTGCCTTAATTCGATCATGGCTCATAGTCATCTTAACAAACCACCAGCTTTCTGTTAACCTCGGCGTCGATCGAAGAATCCACTGTGTTCTTGATGAGTAAATACGAGGTGTAACTCTATTCTTTACTGACGAAAATGCGGAAGTTTCGGAGGATTTCGCTTTTTTCATAGCCTGGAAGAGTCGTGACTGCAGCTCAGTTTAACCAAAGGGTCCGCACTTACGAGGGCCTACTTATGCATCAGCTAAGTGTTTTTATCGAGCCAGAAAAGTATAATACCTACATCTGGATCTCGGAGGGATGGAACGGTTCGTGAGTCCGATGTGCAAGATCGAACCAGCGCATTTATTTTACATGGAGCAACGTGATTTTCCACAGTACTGATGTAGAGAACCCACCTTTGAGAGGAGACTAAAGAATTGTACAAGGTTGGCGACAGATCTTCATATCTTTTTCGTTTGTAGCGTGCATAGCATAATACTTTAATCCTTATACAGTACGAGTACTGTTTCTGCCACTTTTTTGTTATTTATGAAGAGTACTTTGAAATTATTATGAGTCTGGCAATTACGTGGACCCATGAAGGTCAACGAAAGTCGTGGTGAGGATTGTCGCCGTAGAGTCTTCCGCTAATAGTGCACAATCAAACTACTTGAGAAACATACTATTTGTCCACTTAGTTCGACTCCTACGGATAAGAAATACCGCGAAGTTTTGAAATTTTCTTCAACGGACTATTACAGCCGGGGACATTCCTACACCGTAATATTAGTAAGACGCTAAATGCAAGCTATAGCTATAACGCAGGAAAGGATGGAATAAGGTTGATAAACGACTATCTGTGTCAACTGTATTGCTACTAGGGTGAGGAATTCGATTGCTTGCCATTAGAGCCTCCATCTAATCATTTTCGATTTTTAGTTCCACATCACGTTGTGGCTTGCCGATTTTTTCACA
Source organism: Angiostrongylus costaricensis (assembly GCA_900624975.1). NCBI lineage: Eukaryota > Metazoa > Nematoda > Chromadorea > Rhabditida > Metastrongylidae > Angiostrongylus > Angiostrongylus costaricensis. Next base: position 422,425 of record UYYA01003817.1, on the reverse strand, counting down.
TCGGCCAGAAGCTGTACCTAACCTATGATCGCGCATACTTTATAAATGATGCTCGTGGTGCAGTGGATGGAGGTGACCTGCAATACTCACACGCTTCTTGTTTCTGTTCTGTGTGTCAGGCAAACCGAGGCTTCTATCCCTATTGAATCGGCATATCAGTACTAGACTTTCCCGTGAGGACAAAGGCACTGCCTTGGTACACCGACAGGCCTCCGAACTCCGCTTTATTGGCCGAATAGGTATTTGTTCACTTCTACAATGTTTAAGAAATTGGATGCACGTCGGGCGCCTCGGGGTTTGATCAATCACAAATGCTTTATTCTTCATCCTTTGTGGTCGGGCTATGATATGGACGTGTACATCAAAATCTTGCCACCTGTCACCTGCAGTCCCGCTGATCATCGAGTGAGTCGAGCGGGTGCCGGTAAATCTTCCATTATTCCCTGTGGCGTGTAAGAGTAGCCCAGTGGGTTCTGCTCGCTTTAGGGACTCGTCGAGCATCATATCTTCAAGGCTCTTTGTGAAGAACTCTGACCATCAGGTCGGTGGTCTTTCTGCAGTACGTTTGACATCCTGAGGAAACCAATCACTAGCGGCTCCTGTCCATCGGTTGTCATTCATACGCATCAAGGTGTCCGACCGACCATACCATCAACTGTTTGGCGCACGGAACGGCATCTTTGATTTTTGATCGTTGACGCAGATCGGAGCTTCGTACCCCATCCCTCGCGTTCAATAACGCTGAGTAGTCTTTCATCCTGCTTACACAGCGAGCAGGTTTCTGACGCATATGTTAGGGCAGGAAGTACCGCTGAGTCGAAAAGGTGGGCACGGAGTCGGGTGTTCTTTGTTCTCCTCACTACATGCTCGATGCTCTTGTAAACATAGCAAACGTCAGCTAGTGTTGTATTGTATTGTGTTTTTTATGGAAGTAAATGTATGCTGTTTAAAAATCTCGCGATTGCTGAACAAGAAAACGACACATTCATATTCCAATGCCGAGGTTCAGAGAAAGTCGATCCTGGGAAGCTCTTGAAAGCTCCCCAAGCCGCTCGTTTTCTTCTGCTCAGCTCTGCAGCTAGGTAGGGAGCATCATACTGATTTCTTGACCTAGCTAGATATAACTGGAGCATTCAAAGATATTCGTTCCGTTCAGCGTGAATGGAGAATGCGAAACCAATCCGTTCTTCATGACATCGTTTTTGTGAGGTTTAGTCGAAGACCAATCTTTCCACAGGCTTTGTCAAATTCGTCAAGCATACGTTCCGCTTGCCTAATGTTTGGTGTTATAAGGACCATGTCATCAGCAAAGCGAACATGATGTAACTGCCGACCATCGATTTTCACTCCCATTCCAGTGTTCGCATGACGTTCTGGAGGGTGGCGGTAAATAATTTTGGTGAGATGGTATCGCCTTGCGTAACCCCTCTGAGGTCGATGTTAATATCGTTGTAGAATTGTGATACCTTGGTTGTGAAATTTTTGTACAGCTCACGAAGAATCTTTATATACTGAGTAGGGACTCCTTAACTATCAAGGGCTTCCAAGACTGCTTCTATCTCAACTGAATCAAAGGCCTTCTGTAAATCGATGAATGTGAGGCAGAGCGGTCTTTTGTATTCTCGCGATACTTCAATAAGTGTTGTTTTCGTGTGGATGTGGTCCACCGTACTAAATCCTTTTCGAAACCCTGGTTGCTCACATAGCTGCTCTTCGTCTAGTGTTCTGTCAATCCTGTTTAGGATGAGTCAAGTGAAAAGTTTGTAAACGACAGACCGCAAGCATATTGGGCGATAGTTGCCGATATCGTGCAGGTCACCCTTCTTGAACAACAACACGATCTTGCTGGTCTTCCACTCAGTAGGGACCTTGCATTCAGACAGGCATCGTGTGAAGAGCCGAGCCAGTGTGTTTACGAGGACTGGCGGAAGGTTCTTCAACTGTTCTGATGTTATCCTGTCCGAATATGGTGCTGTTCGATTTTTCCGATGGATTGGCATTTCGAATTTCGGAAGGAGAACCGGTGGTACAACATACATATCCATCCTCCTTTATTTCATATGACGGAAGATGGACGTGGTTAACGAAGAAATCTGTGTAGTATTCGTGGATGATTTTTCCCATTACCTTCCTGGACGCTATAGCTGTTCCGTCTGCGCGTCAGAGTGCAATCATCTTGGTCTTGTATTTGGCGAAGCTTCGGTGGGATTTGCAAATGCTTTTCTCAGCCTCTGCAGCTTTGGCCGTTACTGCTGCTCTTCTCTCTCTAAGATCTTCTTTTATCACCTGTCTGCATCGTTTTGCAACTTCGGACGTTAGTTCGCGGTTGCCTGCACCACGTGAGATTCCACGCTGGCGTATCAGCTTGAGTGTTTTGGAGACAAACGTCTCTTGGTGACTTTCGAACTCTCAGCTTTCATAGCGCTAACGCTAAGATGTCGAATGAGCCGGTCGTATTCCTCGTCGATGTCATCGACAGCGACATTTTTCCAACAGCTGGCTAATGAATAAGCTCGAGTTTGTGGTGGTTCTGGCACTTCGCTTTTGGAATTTAGCGGCTTTTTCTCCTTTCCGCGAGAAATAGAATCTTGCACGAAGGAGACGGTGGTCCGATCCTGTGTAGAGTTTTGGAATAACAGCGACATCGCTCAGGTAAAACGTTCTATTTACTATGATGTCGTCTGTTTCGTTATGGTAGTCCATATAGAACGCTTCGACATATCCTTCGTCGTAGTTTAACGTCGGCGCGTAAACGACCAAGATTCTAAAAGCTGGTGTTGATTCACACCTCTGCAATCGTAAACGACCGATTCCTGCTGTTGGCTGTTCGAATGAATCGATGTTCATGGACAAACTCGTGTTGACGAGAAAGCCGACGCCGCCGATTTCTCTACTATCGCATGTTCCGAGGAACACAGCATAGACAGCGCTGAATGGGTGGCGTCGTCTCGTCTCGGCCAGGACGATGACGTTTTGCCTTATCCTTCTTGCTTGCATGAGCAAGTCTTCTATCGAGGACTCGGTTGCAAGCGTACATGCATTGTAGGCACAGATCGTCACCTTAGTTCTTTGCAATCCAGGCAGCTTCCATTGGCCCTGAGATTTTAGCAGCCTCTCCGTACTGGTCCAACTCAACGCTGCTTAATTAGGGCTCTTTCGGGGTCAGAGAAATGAGGCCTTTTTTTTAGTGTGTTTAGCATTTTGATATCGAAATCCTAAGCGATTGAAATAGCAGAAGTACCAATACGCCACTGAAAGAAATTTAGCAGTGCCTTATCGCCAGTGTTGTTCACTCTATTGCAGTGGGTAATGAGATTACTAGATATGGATGAAAGGGTATACATATTAAGGTAAAACTCATACGATGCATTTACCTTGTTAATAGCAACGTCATCTCTTGGAGAACTTTTAGTGGAGTACAGGCGATGGCTGAGAACGTCACGAAGCAACACAGGGTTGAGATGTTTTTTGTAATTTATATAACCCGACATAAAGTGCAGATTCAGGCACTTCTTTCAACCGATTCCTTGTCTCCCGTTCGCCGTTCACAAACTTTTTAAAATTTGTGTGTAGTTTCTGCTGCTACCTGCAGATGTTTCCACTGGAATCCAAGGATAGCCGTTCTAAGGCGTTGCCACCACAACAAGTAGCCAGTCTTTGTGGAACAGAGGAACTTCTTTTCACAAATGTTTGCTGCCAATTTGTTGACATCATGAGGGTGGACGGTTTGGTTATCCCGGCTCAAGGTTGAGCCAACAATATCCTGTGTATTATTGCGCGATATTTCGTACCACCACTCTCCCTGCTCTCGATTAATCGGTGAAAACTCGGTTCATAAAAGCTCGTGACTGTTATGACTGAGAAGAATTCGAGATGAATTATTCTATGGTTACAGATTTCTGCATTGATTTTTTTAATGGGCATCTCTCACGGACCTCTTGAGGAGCCATGGACGGGTGTCTTCTGGGATGTAACCTACTTAATGTAACCTTGTTTACCTACAACATTTCGCCCGAGTAGATAGCTCAGAATTTTTGAAAGATCTTGCTCCTGAGATAAGGAGAGCAGGCAATATGTGATGAAGAGAGTCGAAATGAGTTGGATGAAGATAACGGGAGAGTGAGCCCTAGAAAAGTGCGAGTACCATCGCCGTCTAATGGAAGGGTCAAGGTGTTTACCGCTCACATCAGCCAGTTGCATTCGTTGCTACAAAGCGGATTGGGATCACGTAGTGGTACTCACAAACATCTTCATGCTCAAAACACATGAAATTTTGTTTTGAAATGAACGTCAGACTTTGTCAAGAATAAACACTTGTCAGACATGGTGGCCTTTTCTTGTCATTTGGTTGATGTTTTCTTTGAGAAGGCTAGAAGCGGCGAGCACTACAACGCTGTCCTTGTAAAGTCTATATTTCTTTCTTCAATTATTTGTACCCATTTAACAGTCTAGAAACACGTTCGGCTAACGAAGCCTTGGTAGAAGTTTTCCAACAAGAAGTATGCATACTTCATTCACATTGATTAACTAAATTATCTAACTATTGCAGTGTGGCGGTGAATTGTATCCCCAAATTTTGAAAGTAAATATTTTTGAATAGCAGTTGTAGTAAGACGCTAAGTAAAAAGCAGCCAAACTTTCCTTTCAATCTTTTACTTCTCTTACAAAGTGACAGTTCTTAAAACTGATCTTCTGCTCTCCTCGGCATTGCTCAAAAAATCCACGGTTTCCTTCAATAGCAGGCACGTTGTTGTTACAAGAGCTAAAGACCTAGCGCCCTATTTCAAAATGATATTTTGAGGCCGAGGTGCGTTTTGCTCGCGACCCCACGTAAACAACGCGTGGGCCAGTTCCACACGTGACATCACGGTGAGTGGTCTTTCTGTTCAATATGGTGTCTGTTTAAAAGTTTGATCTCCATTAATGCTTTAGCCTTTTTCCACTGAATAACTAAAGTATTCTAATGTAAAATACGTCCAGGCTCTGAGGAAGGCGATGTCGCCGAAACGTCAGCCATCGACCAACAACATCAACAACAACGGCTACGACTAGGAAGACCTGTGCCAACCTCGCATCAGCTTAAGGAGATCAGTTTATAAGGTCATATAAATAATTATATCAACTATCTATGCCGAGGTTTATAGAAAGTTGGTCTTTCGAGCTCATTAAACATCGTTTGGAGGTGATTGAATGCATATCTGGCCTTTACAATGACTCGCGGTGGGCTACCGATGTATGGAGGCAGTGCTGCTCTCCTCCCAGACAACTCTGGAACCAATTTGCCGACCCCGGATAGATAGAGGGTTTGGTAAGCCTTGGGCGTTGGGATCGATCCCATATGTATTGCAGGGCGTCTCCGACCATTGCGCCACGCGCACTCTTGCGAGGTTATCAACAAAATTTACTTTGTACAATAAGGGATAACGTTTTGGCAGTTTCGCCTTGTTCAGAACACTAAAGAATCTAATCGCCATGTAGTCTATTCAACAAAGTACAGAAGAAACTGCAGTTATAAATAGATTCTCTTATACACTTATAGTTTTATTTCCTTTTTAGTCCATGAGTTATTATTAAAGACCAGCTACACAGAATCATATGATGTCATGGTCATTTTGTTTAAAACGATGAGTGTTTAAAGAAGTTTTTTTCTTCACGAATAGAAAGTCACGTGCCAAGTTTTTTTTCCCAAGATTATGAGTGTTTTCCAGAGATTGAGTGTCAGTTTGATTGTGCTGTTTTGTGCCATTTGTGCCATTTTGTGCCAAAATTGTGCTAAATAAATCTTGTCGTTAACCACCTCATATCTGCTTATCAAAAAAAAATAACAGTGATAGTGACAGTTGTCCAGGAATCATAGTGAACTTGGAGTTGCTCAGAGATCGGTTCATACGATTCAATCTGTGAGGCTTGACCATTTTTGAAATTTGACGGCTTGTGGTTCAATAAGACTTTTTCTCTGTAAGCATTTGCTGACGAGTGATGTAATTACAGATGGTTCGCGCACGGAAGTGCCATGACGGGCTGCCAGCTGACCATACAGCCATTAGAGAACCACCACTAACACCTGCCGAGGTCAGCCACGGTTTCGACATACCATCAGCTGTTGTACTGTGCCACTCTGCTGACATTTATGCTAAGATTCACGGAATGAAGGACAGTCGGTCCGGTTCCGCTAGTTTTTTTCTGATAAACAGTGAGAGATAGACGCTTTTTGTGATGAAAGGGGCATAAAAGAGTAAGTAAGACCGACGTTTTCGATTAACATCTTTCAATAACCAAAGGAAAAGAGATCCGCCAAGGCGACAGCATGTCACTGATGTTCTACAATTTACGGTGTAAGATTCGCACCCGTCACCATATTCACGTTGAACCACTGTCATGAACAACAATTGCAAACTAAAGAAACGAATGAAAAATTTGCCGAAATCCACTAAACTGGTGAAGACAAGTCGCCAGTCCATGTATCCAAGTAGGTGATTAAGTGGAGTAGATCTATGTCAACGTGATCTTTATCTATAGCTCTAAACTCATCTTTTTAGTTCTTACGAGGCGATTTTAATGTTGATCAGTTTTAGAATTTTGGCATAGAATACTGGAGATTAGGAACCATGATACGATAGTATTCCAAAGTATACATACGCCTCATTGACCAGATTTTCATTTCGTATTCTTGTTTAGGAGGAACCTTGAGAAATGCGAAGAATTCGGTATTCCCACTAAGTAGATATCCATCATTGTGTTAACACATTCATAATGACTATAACTTTCTGCTGAATAACTGGTCTATTTGATCATATACGACCATTTCTCCATCAGTCCCGTAGTTCCCTTGCTTCGGCCAGAAATTGATTCAGCATGTAGTGAGATGGGTTGCTAATGACTGTGCGAGCAGGTGGTACGAAAATGCAAATCGACCGTAAATGAGCTGGTACGGTATCTCGTCGCACAAAAGATACATCATAACTGACAGACTGTCAAGAATGGAGATTACACTATTTTTGAGAATGGTAACCAGCTTTTAGAGTTGCAGCAACTATATGATGCTAGGATTCTATTAATCACATTAAGGTTTACTGGAATCTGAGATTTTTCCAACTATGCAAGTGCTCGATTTTTGCTCCGGTAGCATAGTGTTGTGGCATTCTAGAAGCAACGGATTCTTCGAGGGCAATTTTAGTGGTGACATGGTTATTAAAGGTTTTCCTTTGAAAATAGTTGTGGATTTGCCAAAAGTGAATGAAGAGAAGTCCGATGAGTAGAACAGGTAAGATGGAGCTCCGCATCACAATTCATACTACCTCTGTAACATTAGTAGTGCGTTATCTGGCCCAGTCATTCAGAAGAACTGGAACTTTTCTGTTGACCAAGGTTGCGACACTTCTTTGCTGAAATCGTGTGCTGTGATTCAGAACGTTGCAGTTTAATTCGTCTAATGATCATGAAAGAGTCACTACAAGAGCTTCCCTGAGCAAATTTGACTTAAGAAATGGTTAAGACTTCCATCTCTTTCTAACTCTTATGCTGAACATTGTTAGGTTCTGTGCTGACCGTCATTTTTGATGCGAAAAAAAAGACGAGCAGAACTGACAGCAATCCATTCAAGCCATTTAGAGTCCATTTATCCAGTTTTTTCGCCTTTTTAATGTACTTCAAATGAAATATAATTGTTGAATGGCTAACGATGAGTTCCGTTACCCTCAAATGGCACTTATCCAGTTAGCACCGATTGCCGAATTCAGATTGTCGTCGCCAGCTGCTGATGTGAATATTCGCGATCTTCTTTAGGAAGACTCGCATCTACGATAATGAAGCTTATGAATACGTAGAACAACCATAAACTCTGAAGATTTTGTGAGATTAATACCTTGTGGATTCTCTCTTCTCCAGCAGCTTTGACTTCGGTGAGGGTGCTTTCAAACTCACAGCGAATGTTCGAAATTTTTAGCTACATCTGTCGTGTCTCACTTCTTTATGTATTTTTTGTTACAAATATTGCTAGGGCGGCTTTTTTTCCTGTGGCTTGCTGCGTCGAAATGTTAAACGACTTGTAATTGTTTTTATTCGGTGTTTAGAAAGAGAAATTTGAAAGGTGGAACTTGATGAAAGGATAAAGGACAAAGCTTTCGGAGCTGATCAATCTCTGAGGGATGCACCATGTATTCGACTTCATTAAGTATCATTGGAGATGAATGAGTACATATATGGCCTTTACAGTGACTCGCAGTAGCCTTCCTATTATGTATCAAGCCAGTGCTGCTATCTTCCCAGACAAGTCTGGTAGCAATTTATCGACCCCGGAGGGATGGAAGGCTTGGTGAGCCATGGGCGCGGGGATCGATTCCACGTGTGTATCGCAGTGGCGCCTCCTACCACTGCGCCACACGCGCTCATCTGAAAGGTGTCACTTATAAGAAAGAAATGGCGCAGTGTTTTATGTGAGAAACAAAGATCTAGAAAACTGTTTTATGGTCAAGGATAACAACAATATTCGAAAAATTTCCCAGCAAAACGATACGTTCCAAATAATGGAAAGACTGTACATCGTGACTAGAAGGTCAGCTCAGCTTTGTTCGGAGTGCCATTGTGCAGTGCTGGTCGAGATTGGAAGGACGATGGGTTGAAGCGAAACAACGGTCTTAGACACACGAAAAAATCAAAACGAACAACCTATACACGTGACTAGAAGTGAACTCGGAAAAAGAACACAAATACATGAAGTGTTCGTAGGGTACGTGGAAATGCATAACTGCGGCATTTGGTACTGTACACGAAAATGAGCCACCGTCTCGTAGGAATGAGACGAGGCGCAATTAAAGCTAAACGAAGCGAAAAGGATTTGACTTAACGTCATTCATAGGACTGGAAAGACTCTGTGGTATTTGAGACTACATAGTGGCACTGACTAATGAGGATAAGCGAAAAAGATTTCTTTATTGTTCTCAGTCATCTTCTAGGGAAAATTCCCGCTTAGCATAGATATAACATTTGCGTTTATAGTTACTTAAAATACAGAAATCCATGGAACAAAAGAAAAGTTCCGTGTCCTTGTACTCTATCGTAGAATGTTGTTAGCAAAAAACTGGATTTTTGATGCTGACCGCAAATATACTGAGAAGGGCGATTTAAGATTGAGATCTTACTATGAAAATTATACATTATTGTTTTCGATACAGGTGTTATTGGGTGGAGACAGTGGGTGAACATGAAAGTGGAATCCACTAAAGTTGAAATTTAAGTAAGAATAGCGCCTGTAAATTTAACAACTCATGACGGCTACCTCATTTAATACCATCTTTTCCAATTTCTAGATCTTCAGTGTTTCTCGAGTTTGAGAGGACTAGGAATTAAACTGGTGAAGAGTGTACCGAATCTCATAGCAGGTGCAGTCGGTGTTTCCTGACACAAGTGCGTCTTCAATTCTTTGCGAGTGCTGAACATCGTCATACACATGCTACATCGTAACGTCTCCATCTGTTCTCTTGGTCGATGCCAACGACGGTGAGAAGCCAGATTTGCCGGACAAGAAAAGATCTGGAAAAGAAAGTACGTTGAAATTACCTGAATCATTCGCAAGGGACTAGGACTGGCTTTATTGCACAATTGCAAAATTGTATGCAAAATTATAGCGTCCACTGGTTCAAACAGCAGTCATATCCTCAAACATTTGTATCAGATAGGCCCATATATAGAAAGACGTTAAAAAACAAAATACGGCTGCTTCAAGTGCACAGCTGCATTTTAACGGAAAATTCTATAAGAAGCCGGATGAGTTTGGTGCTGACGTAAAATAACTTCCTAAAATTCGGCATGATCAAAAGCGCAGGTGTGGCGGTCCTGAGTAGATTAGTATGATTGTCAAGAGGCCGCCAACAATCTAAGAAGGTAAACAAGCAGCTGGTAAGGAAAAGACACCGCCACACTGCCAACAGGTGGCACTACACTCTACAAATAGTCTGAGATCCCTGACGGCCTTCCGCCGGAACCCTGCTGTCACGAACTGCATAGAACGAACCTTATCGCATTCTGGACAACGGTACTCCTCATGAGCGATTCGAGGACAGCGATGTTGTGCCAGTTTGAAAACATCATCGTAACGCACCTCAAACAATAAGTTGTATACATATGAATCAGCCAACTGGACTTTAATTCTTCGCATTCTTGTTGAGCAAACGTGAGGTGTTACTTTTATTATTTATTTACGAATAAGCTGACGTTTCGGCGGATTTCGCCTTCCTCAGAGCCGCTTTCTATGAGGCCTCCGCTGAGTATGTTGCGTGAAGACCAACCGCACAGAATTCACATGGAAGCGTAAAGACACATTACATACAGTTTTGCGTTCATCATCACACCATGCGAGCGAGTCATTCGTTTCTCCTTTCTGCCCGTCGTGTTTTTAACTCATAGGTGATATCAGCAATCACCCGTCAACGGGATTGATCTGGGAGCACAAATCGGCATTGGACTCAATTAAGCTGAAGCTGTGGTATGAATCACAATGTCGTTACTTGTCATTTACTGCCTCTTTTTTTCATAGCACGGTATGATGTGAATTACAACTAACTAACGGAAAAGGCAAAACGTTGAATCCTCACGGTGTGGTGCTGAACGCGTTAGCCACCGAAAAGAGGTAATAGCGTGTTCGATCCCCGTCGCAAACACCTGCGGTCTGGAGTTTTGCAAATATCTAGGCATCATTGTAGTTATAATTCACGTGATACTCTGCCATGAAAGAGAATAGGCAATAAATAAAAAGTGATTGCATTAACAAATTATAATTGTTTTTGTGCGATTATCACTTGTCTAGTGGTAGTTCCTAGGCTACTGTGGAATAAGCAAATAGTTATAATGGTCTACGATATACCTTGCACAAGCAACACACAGAATCGCCAATAACGTTTTCAATAGCCTTTATCTTTTTCCTGCTCTCCTCCGATACTTCAACATATGCGGCGGTCTCGTCTAACAAATTCGCATCCTTCTGAAGTTCTTCCGCAGATGGAACAGATGATTCGTCCTAAAATACTCAGTTGATATTACTGTTTTAGAATCAAAAAGCTTATTTAAATGCATCGACTAAGGCTATTCATTTACTTCTTCTTGGCTATACTTTTCTTCGTGATAGTAACACTGCGACGCTTGGTACACAAAGACATCAATTGATTCAAATAATTTCCATAGAAAGCGTTTTATTTGTAAAGTTGTTGAGGGTACGAATCCGAATCCAAACTAGCAATGATGTTCCACCGTTGGCAGATCTAGTAAAAAAAGGATTACGATAGCCACTGTTTTACCGCTAAAAGCATCGCGCATTGAACACAGTGCGGACAGTTCGAAATGCTCTGAAATAAAGACGTCTTTGGACCTTCGTCATCAGCTGCATAATCTGAACAATTAGCAAAGAACGTTGCGAGACCCGTCTATTTTCACTGTGATGTAGCCGAGAAATCTAAGTACAGTTCTCGCTTGCAGCGGTATCTACGGAGTACTTTGCCTGTAGAATTTGAAGAGTAGTTGTGGAAAAAAATTTTGAAAGATGAATCAAAAATAAAGAACATTTAAAAATATAGGTGGTTTTTCACCAATCATAGAGGCTACGATACAAAGTACTAAACCAGTGCTAGGGACTCTACCAACATCATACTAATATTGCAAAAAGGAATCTTCCACTTCAAAGGAAAAAGTCGTAGAAAACATGTTTAGAACGGTTCTTTCGTCATAAATGTGCGAAGAGGTGCTGAAATGCATTCCCAGAAGCATACGACAAATTCACTGTTGTCTTGATGATCGAACACGAGGTTGTTACTCTATTCTTTATTTCTAAACGAGCCAACGTTTCGGCGAATTTTACCTTTATCAGAATCTGGAAGAGCAAAGTAAGGAGCGATAGTATTTCAAATGAGCCATTGGTCTTAACTGTGGCTGATTCTGCCAAAGTATTTAGATCTTTATATTTTGTTCTGAAATTTTTAAAATTCCAGCGGATTTAAAGTGAAAATATCATTCTGGGAAATTCTCGTGTAATAATGTCAAGATGTTCAATATTGTCGCCTTTCGCGTTTGCAACCTAATCGCGAGGTGGCAAATAGCGCTTAAACCTACAAAGTGCCTCTGATAAGGAACCTTAGCACGGGCTATTTCAAAGCTACAGGAATGAAAAGAATGTAAATTACCAGTCAAAGGCAATCGTGCTGGAGTCTGACCACTTTTTATGGGCAATTCATGTGTTCAAATGGAGATTCAAGTAAATGTATACCCTCTCAACGATAACGATAATAATAATTTGCATATTTATTTATGTGATCTTATAAACTGATCTTGTTAAGCTGAGGCGAGGTTGGTACAGGTCTTTTCGGCGACTTCGCCGAATAATTTGCATAGCTTAAGTTCTCACTTCTTGGACCTAACCGAATACCCATCGACTGTTCTCAAAAGACCAGTACGCTTGTGAATCATTACTTTTTAGAATAGAAGAAACGTAGTTCTGTAGTGTGGCTTTAGTATTAATCACTGGTACGCCAACATACATTATGTTGCTAAGGTAAAAGAGCATTCTGGAAACTTCGGAACTCAGCATAGCAAATAAAAAATGCTACGAGATGATGTTGTTGGTACAGTATACATTTGTGCACATTTGTTACACATTAGTCTCTCTCGCGTGCCAGAGTAACTCAATGAGTTCTACTTGTTCTAGGGATTCGCTAAACATCATATTTTTCATCGAGATGAAGAATTCTGAATATTGGGTCAGAGAATTTCCTGCTGTGCACTTGACATCCAACGGCTCTTATCCGCGTTGAGACACATTACGTGTCTGGCCTACCTGATTTTTGGCACTTTTGCTTGTGCTCAGCACATAGCTTCTTCTCTTCAGCAGAGCTTTCAGGTTTTTGTGACCGATTTAAGGACGTGGGAGCATGGGTAATTGATCGTCCGAACGATCCATAATCACTGCGACAGCAGCTATCGAATGCTAATCGAGGCGGCTTTTCTCAGCTGAGGTCAAAAGCTCAGCGGGTGACAATTAACGCTGAGCATCGAGAGCCTTTCGGCCACTGCGAGCAGGCCGGCAACGCTGGCGGTCAACTTCCGCATGAGCTTATGACACTCATTAGTCCATTATCATATATGAAAATGTTATGTGAGAGAGCCTATATACATTCTCTCAGAGCTCATGTAAGTAAATATTTTTCTTTCATTATTCGTCTTTCACTTTTATTGTTTGACACTAATCGAACTACCTGTTTCAAGCTCACCAATAAAACAAGATGTTGTTTATCAACACCGCAGTTGAATGAAAGTCGATATTGAGGATATTTGTTTTCACTTTAAATTCTCTTGTCGTCGCTTAATTCATACGATAAAATAAACACCTATCTTTACTCCGCACACCTACACCACTCGTTTCAGGGAACAACGATTGCCTGTGAAGTCAAAGAAAGAAAGGTTATTTAAATTTTATGCCCACTTTGGTTAAACATAGAAAAATTCCACTGCTTAGGCAACAAATCAAAAAACTGAATAAGCAGGAATTCAGTGACAGTTGTTCAGATCACCTAACAAATAGATTTCTAAGTGACGTGCGGTTGTCATTTTAAACGGATACCAGCTCTTATTTGTGCCGTGTATTCCACAGGAGTTCAAGGAAGCTTTCATAGATTTCACAGATCAGCAACTCTTGCTGCATATTCTTCTACTGCAGCTGTACAAGCTCTAGTAATATCGCCTTAAGTCTAAGGACATAGTGTTTTTACAGACTTTTTGCCAAAAGCAATGATCAAAGAGATTCATATTTTATAGATGCGCTTCCAACAAGGACTAGGTTGCATGTATAAAAAATGTACACCAACACTAAAAGATTCGCTAGCTGCACTCATACGCATACCTTTATGAACATTCCACTGACTGGAGACGCGTTCATGGCGTCGTTGTTCAGTTTGCGCTGCTTTGATTTCTTCGCCTCGTTCGCCGACGGTGGTCTTTTTCGAGAATTCACAACAACATTAGTGACTATGTCCTAAATTTTTCATAGATTACTTAATATTTAACAAACAGGACAGATTCCTTGCTCTAATGAGCTTGATTGAGACAAATCATCCTGATCTAGTTTTCTAAAAAATGTAGCCGGAGTGGAAACAGATTTCATCTATATTTTACTGTTTGAAAAGCTCTCCAACAAATTCAAAAATTTCAAGAAGTATACATCTCGTTGCCGTTTTAAGCGGGATCAAAACATATACAGTTAGAAAATTACTGCGACTGCAACTTTTGTAGTTCAATCATCGGGAGATTTTTTAAACATTTAAACGAACCTTTAAAGTAACAAAAAAGTTTTAGATTCTTTGATGGCATAGTGCTTAGTCCATAGGCTTTCATTCTGGGTTTTTTAGAAGAGCGGTTCAAATCCACCTAAGCAAATCCGTTCGCATAACTTGGTGAAGCAAACCTTAAATCTTTGGTGTTCCTTTTGCTGTTCTTGCTCAATTTGCATCATCGCCAAGAAATTTTGAAGGAATTGTGGCTGCCACATCATTTGCAACTGGAGCAATTGCAGTGCACCATAATCTATCGCTGGCTTTAGTGCCTCAGGTTTTAGCAACGTTGTAGCTTCTGATGCCTTCGAATAGTCTTCAGAAGTGGCACTCGAACATGATGGCACTGGAGATGGCGTGGCCGTTGATATTAGTCGATGTACCCAGAAATCAGAGATGGACATCTGAAACGTCGAATACTGGCCATTTCATTTAACATAGTAATAAACGAAGAAAAAACGTTTGAAGATGCTATGGAAAATCTTTTATACCGGAAACATTTGAATAGTAGTTTTACACCATGAATGTTAGAAAGCCGAAGTGAAGACGTTTAAGCACTATCGATGTGAGTATACATAAGTCCGAAGAAGACTAGATAAAAGGATTCAAGTTAGTATCACTTAGGTGTACGGTAGCTGGTTACAGTGCTTGACCGGTCGTGACCGACTGAGCTCGCGGCAGAAGCATCTGTTCTGTTGGCACCGCCCCATTACAGAGCGACCAATCAGCGGCTTGAGCGCTTTGTTTCTCTGTGCGCTCTCATCACGAATTTTCGACGCTACGAAAGCGCTAACTTTGCGTTTGCTTGTTAGAAATTATTTTTTGGGCTCAATTGGTCAATAATTAGCAGATCAATTCATAAATCGCAAAAAAGCTGTCCTTTTGTAGAAGTTTTTTTAATGGCACATCATGCATAATGCAGATTACGCTGAGACTAAAGTGTAGGAAAACACTTTAGGCATAGATCAGTTCTACAACTTTCAGTGACAATAACCACAATTCTTACCTCTCTGATTACTTTCGGGGTCATTAATTTAAGCGCTAACAAGTGTTTCTAGACAGGTGTCTGCTAAAACGAGTGGGAGGAGGAAATGACACTTCGCATATCTCCAGTGATTTTTTGTGAAGAATCTTCCATACGATGGCCATATTTCGACAGCGATTAAATCGTCGCTGCCAAGCCATCAATCCGAAGGCCGAAAAGCGTTGCCGAAATACGACGGAATACGCGCATATCCATGGTGATCCCACCACAGCCTGTCACTACTGAAAATACAACGCGTTCCCATGCAGGAGGATTTCATTGTTGTCTTCAGCTATACGATAACGTCATTGAAATGATCGGATTGGGCTTGTTCTTCGGCACAAGTAGAACTTTTTAAATTTTGTATGTCCTTAATTACTCATGAAATTCGCCGAAATCTCGCAAAGGTGTTAACCTCAGACTTCATGAACAGTTCCTTTATGATAATTCAATGTTTTTCATCAATAAGCAGACACGAGGTTGTTAATATAGAATTTATTAGAACACAATTGCTGACGTTTCGGCGGTTTCGCCTTCTTCAGAGCCTGGAAAGGTCAAATTGAGATGTGATCTACTCAGCCGAACACTTTCACAACCCCAGCAGATAAAACTTGACAATTCGATTTGCATTCGCATACAATTTGACCTTTCCAGGCTCTGAAGAAGGCGAAACCGCCGAAACGTCAGCAATTGTGTTCTAATAAATTCTATATTAACAACCTCGTGTCTGCTTATTGATGAAAAACATTGAATTATCAATTAATGCCGAGGTTAACAGAAAGTCGGTCATGGAGTTCCTTTATGTTCCAGAAATATTAAGGAACATTGAATATTTGTATAATTCTGTTAGGACATCTTAGGTAGACCTTGATAAACTCAGCTATAGAAGTGAAATCCAGACGATGCAAAAAAGTAGATTTTTATTTACATTCGCTATTTATAGCTAATAACTGCACTCGTATAGGATGGCAGTTTCGGATTGGCTGTTTTTAATAGAGGAATTCATAAAATGAAATAAAGAATAAAATATTTCACTGATTTGAGTGCAGGTCAAATTTCTAAGTTATTTCTTAAACAATTAAAAGGGCATGAGCAGAAGCCCCTAAGCAGATCTGCTTCATCTTCGAAGTCTGGCTTGAACTGCCAGTAGCATTGTTGTACGTCCGATAGCAAAAATTAACGTTCGACAGCTTAGTTTTTCACGGAACGCTCGCATGACGAAAGTTTCCGCGCTTCGGTGAATTCTTGACGGATCGGTCTCGAATTGATGGCGCTCACCACCCAGACAACATACGTGGCATTTCCCATCCTTAGCTAATTAAGTGCACCCACTCGGGGACTACCCGAACATTCGAGGCATCGGACAGTGTCGAATTGAGTGAGTGGCAAGGGTGCTTGGAACATTAATTGCCAGTAAATACAATACCGTAGAAGTGGCAACAATTACTTCGCGATCAATTGCAGATGTTCCCGTGACAGAGCGGATGGGTGACTTCGTCCAGTAACATCGAGTTAGGGCTAGAAAATGTCATTGCAGGCAAAATCTCACCTAATATTTCAAAATTTACAATGCGAGCACTTAACCGCTCCAAGATTTATCAACGTTTAGGTAAAGAT
This sequence comes from Angiostrongylus costaricensis, assembly GCA_900624975.1. NCBI lineage: Eukaryota > Metazoa > Nematoda > Chromadorea > Rhabditida > Metastrongylidae > Angiostrongylus > Angiostrongylus costaricensis. The sequence continues at coordinate 405,475 of UYYA01003817.1, read as the reverse complement.
TGCGATGATTAAATACTCGAATACTGGATATTCAACTTTATCTGATACTACGAGACAATCTAATAAAAATCCTTTCCGCACGTGATTTGAATACTTTTTGGAAAGCGACTAGAACCAATTATATTGACCAAAATCTTTCACCATGTTCTAGAATTTATTCATGAGTTCTGAGTTCCAAAGTACCATGAATGTGTAACTCCATCAGAATAATAAACAGAGATAGAGATAGAGAGAGGGAGAGAGAGAGAGAGAGAGAACAGGAGAACACAAGGTTCAGCTACAACTACACCCCACCTCGGATAGACGGTTGATGACCTCGTAGTTCAGATATTGTATTTAAAGAAAATAAGGAATAAAATGGGTAGATTCTTTACTACATTTGTTAATCCGAAGTCTTACTACCACAGTTTATTCACTGAAATTATCCACTGAAAAAAGTATTGACCTTTCACCTGCAAGGAAATGTATTTTCTCGATGAAGGTCATTTCCACGGTTTCGACCTAAAACTGGCGAAGTGCCATGTGACACGCACCGTGAACAACACTTTGGGTTCCAATCGCTGAAGACAAAATCAAAATTGGGAAAGCTTCCTGGTCGGTAAGAACACAGTTGTGGTAGTCAGCAGGTTAGTTCGTTCGCATTGGATGGTATTTACAATAAGTGATTCATCGATCAATAGAAGCGTAAAGGAGGACAATGAAAACTTGACACCGAAAGCTCTACTTTCGACTCAAGACCATAATAGATCTTAAAAGATCATGTTTATTGACCGCTCAAGCGTTTCGGCATTTGACTTAATCATTTTCTCACAAATCCAGTTTAAATGCAGATGTTTTCTTCACAGCGTCTCAAGGTGTCATGAGTGCATTTCCACCACTCTGTGCAAGAAACCTAGCTACTCAAATACAAATTCACCAAGTCTGTTGTTCTCGAGTTAGCACATCATTGACCTACCAATTGTATGAGGAATTTCTAGATAGCACAAAAAGCTAACTCCGCCTTACGTATTTTGTCACCAAAAGTTCAAAGTTATTCAACAATACTTGTATGACACTTTGCTCGTTATTTCTACTACGGTGGTTAAAACAGGGTTATGCCGCAATGGTGGCATCATAGTTTCCCCGCTTCCTTAACGACAATTTTCCTACATCAAGTGCTTGCAAAGTCAAAGGCTTACCTACTTACTACTGTTTTTAGACAGGAATGAGGAAAGTGATAGGCGGCTGCGAACAGTTAAAAGAGGCGGCGAATCCACTGCTGTGCTTATTTTCTATTTGGAGTAGCTTATACAGCTCCTTATCTCCTATGTCAGCAATAACATGTCTGTCAGAAGTTCTAATTTGTAGAAACTTAAGCTCGACACTGGCAAGCTAACTATTAAAGTTGGAGTAAGTCATGGGTGTTCTTCTGAAGCACTGGTGAACGGCGTTCTCGATTATGCACATGTGCTGGCATGACCTCAGCTGACCCCGTGTATGACCACCTGTCTGGCCATCTGCCATCTTCGGCCCATCCACCACCACGCCCTGTGCACCAACAGAATGCGTGAATCCGCTGGGCGTCTAATCGCCATGGCCAGCTGTTCGCCTACGGCCAGAAAACGAGACGACGGGAATGTCATGCTAATTGTTTGAGCGGTTATAATGTCCACCTCCAAATGTCCTCACCTCCCACTACACCTCTCTCTTAACTTTTCGTAGAACAATCAGCAGTGATTTCTTTTATCCAGTGTCAATATGAGAAGAAAGCATTATATATGTAACACATGTTCACCAGTGTCTTGAGTTGTACTTTCCGTCCCGGGAGGCACCACGTAAGCCGGAATATATAGGCTAAGACAAACTATTCATTAACGTTTGAAAACTGCTTAGATGCAAAGATTTATACGTTATTTAAGTTACCCAATTGTGCATGTATAAAAAATTTTGGAGAGGGTGTTGCGCAGTTGCTAGAGGCACCCTGCAACACATGGGTTCGAGCCCGCTCTACAGGCTCACCAACCCTTCCAACCTTTCGGGATCGCCAAATTGGTACCAAACCTGTCTGAGATGATAACAGCACTGATTCAAAGCATCGATAAGTTGCTGCATGTTAACGTATAGGCCAGATATTCACTAAATCATCTTTAACGATGATTCATAAAGTCGAATGCATGGTTCATCCTTTAGAAATTGATTAACACCAAGAGCTTCATTCTTTAACTTCGTAATAAATTGCTGGCAACTTCATTGAGGACAAAATGAAGGGCGTGGTATAATAGGATGTTTCCATCCACAGTGCAATAAAATGCGAGTGAAAATTGTGCATGAAAGTCAGTTGAGATGGAATCAAACATCCGTTCGGCTATTAGTGCAAGATAACATAGGGTGGTCCAGTAATGAAATGCGGTAAGATTCGACAAAGGGGTAAAGGAATGCATGCATTACACAGATTCTCTTTTCAAGTGAGCTGGATGATACGCGTTTTAAATTTCTGTAATTTCTAGGCATACCCGATAAGCTACCTGTTATCGTAAGAATACAAAAGATCGCTGTTCCCCTCACGGAATAACTTCGGAGAGGACCGAGCTAGAGGACCAAACTATCTCTGTCGATTGGACAAATATCCTCGGTTGGCATAAATATTGTTATCTTCTGGTATTAATGCGGTCTACAATAGTACGAGCTAATAGGTATTAGGGTCGTTGAGTCTTTAAATTGAGCAAATCGTCGAATTCTCTTAACATTTGCACCAACCGTATGTCGTTCTCGTTACTTATTCATTGTTTTCGGTGGTCGGTTGGTCACGTTTCTGCCTTATATGATTGGCAACAACGGCAGGTAGCCAGCAGTTCCCCAAAGATATGACGACAATTTGAATTTACAATCCAAACGCCTATTGCGTATGCCAAAAAAACATTTCGGAAGGTGTTTACTGGCAAAAGTTCTTCGAATACCAGTAGAGTCAGTGAATTGAACAATAAATGAATCTGTAGCTCTACAGTAAGTGAACGTAGATATAACACGATGGATCTTCGTTGATGCGCTCGTTGAATAAACGATATAGACAAGCGGTATGTTTCAGAAAACACGTGGTGAAACACAACTGATGTCAAAATATTTAATTCTGTCGCTGAAAAAGTGCGCGTGTAGCGCAGTGGTTGGAGGCGTCCTGAAACACACACGTGGGATCAATCCCCGCGCCCATGGCCGACCAAGCCTTCCATCCATCCGGGGGTCGACAAATTGATACCAGACTTGTCTGGGAGGTTAGCAGCATTGGCTCGATACATCGGTAGGCCACCGCGAGTCATTGTAAAAGCCATCACCTGTATCACCTGTAGTCCCGTTGATCGTCGAGTGACTCGAGCGGGCGCCAGTATCAGTTATCATATATCACTTACATATGCATTCAATCACCTCTAAACGATGCTTAGTGAAGTAGAATACATGGTACATCTCTCAGGGATTGATCAACGCCGAGAGCTTTATCCTTTTCTACTAAACAATGTCAATCTGCAAAATGTAAAGTAGACGCAATACTATAGAAAAGTGAAGCTATATTGTAGTAACAAACACGCGTTCTTTGATCACCTGCATTGCCATATATCAGTTACATTACCAATAATCTTCCCATTCATTGAGTAACTCGGACAGCACCAGTCATTGCGCGTTAGAGCTGCTTGTAGTGCTCCTCCTGATCAATTAAAGAACAAGAAAAGCATGAAGCTTTCGAGCCAATGTTTCCTGTAACTGCTTTGACGAGAGGTTACTCCGCATAGCTCTCCAGACCGTTAACGGAGGCTTTTAACTGCGCTTTCAGAAGGGGAAACCGAACTATTTTTCGGCTTAGATGATTTCATTAGAGGAATCCGCTTATCTCATTTTGATTCCAAAGAAGATCTCTGTAGAAATAAAGCGGTAAACCAGTTGGGGTTTTGAATTTTGAACAAAAGGATCTGTGCTTGAGATTTTATGAAACATTAGTGCGATTATTTGTGCAGCAGTTGAATGTATCTGTCCAATATTTTTTGGGCTTTCTTCTTTTTCACCAGATTTCTTGGCGATCAGGAAGAAGTGAAAGAACGTGATTATCAAAACCTGTGCTAACAGCAGTTTGATCATGGAAGTCTGACGGCACAGCCTCGTGATGGTTCTCACTGTCGGAAAAGCTTTCTGAGAAGAATTCAAATAAACGGAAAAGACATTTGCATATTCCGTTAACCTGAAGCTGAGAACGGAAACTAGGAGATGAGAAGCTGCATATTTTGAAGGTGGCCGTCATTTGGGGTCAGTGGTCGATTATGGTACTGTAACTGTCACGGGAGCTATCAAAGATTGTCGATATAAATCTCCCAATTAATCGACTGAATAAACGACGTTTTAAAAACGTCCATCTAGGAAATCGTTGATTAGAAATTCATTCACTCGTTCGTTCACCATTTTTGTTTTTATTTTGTTCGCTTCTTCTTGTGAACTGAGCGCATTTTTTTTTATTTGACCAGAATTCGCTTAGTCTATATATATAGCCTCTTAATGCTAGTGTTAACCACTTGTAATTTTATAAGAGCTGCTCTACTATGATTTGCCTTCCATCTATCGCTTCTGTTGACTACCACAGTTATTTATCCCTGAAAACAAAGTTAAAGCTTGCTTATCGATTAGGGCTTTTTTATGAAAATAAAGATTACAAAAACCGTGATGGAAAGAGATTTTTGAAAAAACTTAATAGATGCAAGAAGCGAAAAGTATAAAAATATGTTGGCTTCAAATCAAACATTACTGCAGTGATGGCTACGTTTTGAGATAATTCGCATGTGAGCTATCATTTATGATAGTTATTCCGGTTATGTCTTAAACTGTAGAGTTGCACAGAAGCTGTTGGATCGACCTCGTACCGTGAGCTCTTGTAAGTCCAGAGTTATCATATTAGTGCCAAACTTTTCTGTTACGATAAAAACATTGATTTGATACGTCAGAAGGTCTTGCAAAATCAACGTAAAGATCAAATATGCATTCAGTTACTTCCATCATGCTACGAATGGAACTGAATGCATAGCGCATGCACCACGTATCAGTCAACGTCGAACGCTTTATCTTTTACTCATTCATGACTAGCGAAGAAAGATCTGAATTTAACCAAGCAGAAAACGTTTTCATTTTTTGATGCATCAAACGATAATAATGTTTTCGCTCTTTAGTACATGTATCGTGAGCGATTAATTTCTCAGCTACACATTCAGAACGACTCAAGCTGCCAACATAGTGAATGTCTCTCGTCCCTGGTGATCGGTATCCGTACTGCCTTGGATTGCGTGAGCATCAATAATGCTTCGAATGTCGTTCGTGATTCTGTTCGTCTTCTTAATCAGTCGACAATCCAAGGCCGGCATGAAATACGAGACCGATCGCGACATATTGTCGCACGTTTCCGATTTACGAGACCATCTGGTGTCACCGCAGACGTCGTCACGTACGCCAACGAATAACGTGCCTACATCTTCACAAACTTTCTCAATCGGTTCATTCATTTTTTCATCCTTCTTCTTCGTAGAAAAAACAAATAAAGGGTTCTATGGAGATGCTGGTAATGTAGACATGGACAGAAACGCTATCTAATCCTAGGTAAGGTAAAAGGAAAAAAAATCATGCTTTGGTGCTTTTGCTTATTTTTCTTTAACGCTCTCATCTACATGTCTTGTAGTTTTCTGCTCAACGCTAGTAATTGCAATTGCAACAAGGTGTTGAAATAAATTATATGTTTGTTTATATGTTATGTTATACATGAATTATAAATTGCTTGTCTATTTTATTAATGAGAATTACCGTAATCTTAGAATTTGGAAAAGACATGAGGAATTTTGACAAATTCGAATGCAGCTGCCTAACAAACAGACCATGATGTTCATTAGCGAAATACCTTCCTTCTTTCTGGAGACATTCTTGGAAAGAGCAGCATTTTCTCACAGTGATACAAAAAACTTTGGTATACCGCATGTTACCACAAACCTCGCTTACAAACAACAATTATGAAGAAACAGAGCCTAGAAATGATTATCTACAAGGATTCTAAAAGGGTTCACTTAAAACTCTTGCGGTTACCTCATCAACAGACGCCATAAAGATTTCGTTTAAAGGTGGGTGTATAAAACTGTCTCTAACAACTTTTAGCAGTCATTTGTGAAAATTTAGAGGCCACTGAATCAAGCAATGACGCTCTTCCTGCAGTACCATTTCCTCTTCGGCCTCTCTAGCGATTTGCGTCCCCTTGTCTCCTCAGTTCGAAATTTTACTTCAACAGCGGCTATTACTATGTTCCTATCGCTGGGAGTGTAGGAGACATCAAAATTGGTGTGTAAAATTAGCCAAAGTGCTACGTTTTTTTGAAAAATACCAAAACAGTACAGTATAAAGATTTGATTTCTAGTCAACATCCTTGTTGATTAAGCCTTCGTCCATAATTTTCAGCTGAATTTTACAATCTAAGTAGCCATGTTGAACGATATGGATACCTCGTAATAAATGAGAAGGAGGAGATGAGAAAAGGGGAAGACTGAGCAAGGATATCTTTAATGCACAGCGGTGAATCAGAACCTTCGAGTTCTTCATTGTTCTTGACTTACCAGGAGATATTCGATGTCGCCGGCTTTCTGACCTCGTTGATTGTTTACCGGCTTAGTTGATGTCGTCCTCGATCACTTGTTGCAGCTCATAATTCACCACGCTAATCCGCAATCCTCTTTGTCACGCCGTTCTTCTGACTTAATAAGGCAGCTGCCTCACTTACAGTATGAGGGAACGGTTCCGCTCTCGACATCCTTAACTATTTAAAAAGCCGACAATGGTTATTTACTCTCACTTTGTGAAATTTGGACAAAAGAAGCTGTTCCTAAATAGCAGATAGGCGCTTTTTGTATCTCGAGGAGGAACAAGCCATCTGAATAATTCTAGAACAGCCTGGATAATGTCTAGCAAAGTCAAAATATTTAGGCAAGTTCAGTGCTGTTAGCATTTAAGAATCGTCATAGAAATATGGTGAATTAAAAGTGGCACATCCTTTCTGATTCAAATCTTAAAGCGTAAACTTATGTTTTAACTTAACGAACAACAGTTAATTTTCAAAGGTTATTACTAGCAACAAGATATTTGCGCAGACAGAATAATTTCGAAAAGTAGAAAGGTGTTACCAACACCGGCCACTGGGGTTTTCTCAACCAATGACTTGCATTGAACAAAACTAATTTTCTTTTTGTTAAGAGCTATGAAGGAATTTTCAAACTTTTGAGTCTTAAACCGCTTGCCCATTTTTAATTCACTCGTCACGATATAAACCCTACTATGAGCCATATGCAATGTTCATGGCTAGATTCATCCTGTAGTAGGGCTGCCTATACTGAAAATGATCTCGGCATGCCTATCTGAAGCTCAGCTAAGAACTTTTGCCAACAGCTTAACAACAAAATGTAGCAAACCCGATCGTAACACGGAGTATTCACTTCCTATTTAGAAGGGCAGGAAACTGTGTAATGAGCAGCGGAAAACGCTCTGTGACAACCTTGAAAGCAGAATTCTTTGGTCTTTTAGTCTACAAAGTCAACCTGAAAGTTAGTCGACGACGGTGAGGAAAAAATGCTAAATTAACGAATAACGATAAATGTTCCAAGTATCCAAATAAACAGCTATAAAACTGTTAAAAGAAGATTTTTATCTTTACGAATTGTCTTTCACATCAACTATGGATCCCAGCACTTCACGCACTCAATTCGTTTCCACACATCCATCATGCAAGAAGGTCTTCCAACTTTTTACTTATGGCTTGAGCTGGTTGATAATTTTTCTTTCATCACGAATTTTATGAATGCTGGTCAAGGCAATTCTCTCTGGAGTCTTGCGATAATCACATTGGAGAGTTTCCAGTTGGAATGTAGAGAGTGATTTCTTTCTGGACAAGTCCAGCACCAATATCCCAGCCTTGGATTGATGAGAGGCTCGGTGAGTCTATGGCGGAATCGAACCAGCGCAGTGCCCATGATGATCGGCATCACTACTATTATGGTAGCCGCTCCTGAAGTTTCCTTAAAACCGGATTGTAAACGTCTAATGGTAAATTGAAGTAGCTCATTTGTTCTAATAAAATATCTTCCCAATTAGCCATAAACCCGCTTAAACACATATATCATTAAATCCTCAATATAATTAAATATCTCAATGGCTCGTGTGGCGCAGTGGTTGGAGGCGCCACTGCGACACACAAGTGGAACCGATCCCCAGCCCATGGCCAACCAAGCCTTCCATCCCTCCGGGGTCGGCAAATTGGTACCACGCTTATCTGGGAGGATAGCAGCACTGGCTCGATACATCAGTAGGCCACCGCGAGTCATTGTAAAGGCCAGATATGCATTCAATCACCTCCAACGATACTTAATGAAGTCGATTGCATGTCCCTTATGGATTGATTAACGCCGAGAGCTTTATCTTTTTATCCTTTTATCATTAAATTTCTGCTGGATGTATAATACCTGCAATTACTTCATTAAATACGCATTGAGAGATATTCTCTCATTTCTTTGTTGTGATTTTCAAGTGGCGACCGACGCCACTCCGTCAAACATTGGCTCATCACAGACCGATTCTTGTATTTGAATTGCTTTTGTGGACGAGCGGTGTTCGCTTTTCGCGTCCGCAGTCTTCAGTGGTTTTTTCCGTGTGACGAGCTTTGTTATTTCTCGTGGTCAGGATGGAAATTCGCCACGCGAATAATTGGTCTGACCAGCAGATGTTTTGGCATGTAATCGCCACATAGAAATGCAGCTGGATAAATGAGGATGAGAGGCGTGCAATGATGAACAACACCCGGCACCAGCGCTGTCTGGGCAAAGGACGAAGGGACCACTAAGATGCTGCCTATGGGAGCGAAGAAATGATCGATAACATTTTACTTTGTTGCAAACAGCCTTTTTTTGAAAAGCCTGCCTTTATTAGATCAAAGTTTCTTATAGAATTTGAATTAGACGTCTTTTCTACTGAATCATAAAGCTAAGATATTTTTATGTGCTCAAAACAGTGAAAGCAAGCTGCGCTTTTGGCGAGTTTCTTCCACGTTTTTTAGGTAACACGCTTTTTTCCTTCTTGAGCAACTTGCAGATCAGGAATGTGGAAACAAATCGAACTGTTTGACATCGTTAGACTACTATATTTGGAATTCTTCGGCTTAAACTTTATCGACGAGCCAAGAGTTCCTAAAAATTACTGCTTTCTATTTTTTCATCTGCGCGCGGTCTCGTTTCTACCATGCAGTGACTAAAGTTCGTTTGCAGCATGTAGTTATGCAAGATCTTTCCACGGTGAGATAGTTTTTAACTTACAATATAAAGACGACAGAGCAGTCAGCGAATTTTGTCATTAGTAGGGTTAAATCCGCAGCGACGGTGTCTCCCATTTTAAAACATGAATGAATGATTTAAGAGAAACCAGAAAAACCGCTGCTCCATTCCTTGGTGTGAAAATGGGATTTGGGAAATTAAAGCACGACAACAATCCTGTATAGATGTAGAAAGCCAACACGTAATTTGCAGGATATTTCTATTAATACCTAAGACTTGACCAGTTCACACTGGCTGTTAGGCTGCCTTAATCCGTAGACGAATAGTCTCCAGAATATTAGGTGCCAACTATGCTTTTTTGATGCTCTATGAACCGAGGAGGATTTGCCTCCCTATGGTAATCACTATATCTCTTTCTGCACTTTATGAGCCAGGTATGACCTGTCCTTCCAGGTTAATAAGTAGAAGTCAGCTTTGGTAAGACAAGGTACTACGGAAGAAAATTCGTTTGATCCTTTTAAAGGTATGGTTATGTTTGAAAATTTAGTTTTTCTATAGGTTTAATGAAACAGAATAAATAGATTTACTCAAATTCAACTACGGCCAAAAATAATTTGGACGTAAAGAGTAATTGACTCTATAATCAATTAAACAATATGAATTTCATCCTTAACGGCATACTCTCAAGACGATTACGACTTCCGGTTTCTCTTCATTATGGTTGTGAAGGACAAAAAAACCTTCACGGTCTCAAAAGAACTAACAAAAAAATGATTTTTAACAGCTCAGAAATTCTTAAGATAATGAGTTCAGTTTTCTATATGTTTTGCCTAGGTATAATATTTAAGCACCTAACTGATAATGAGCGTCTACGGTTACGAAACTAAAGTGAACAGAAGTTAGCTCTTGAACTCCAATAGTCGTCAGTAAAATGGTAGTTAAGTGGTGCACTTCTGGATCTCATCAGATTGTCTCACCTTTGGTGACCTTCAGCACCTGCCGCTGACGCAATATGACCATCAACACTTCTTATATCCGATTTACCTACGCCCTATCGCGCCAATGGCAACATGTCACCTTTATTCAAGCAGTTCCTGCAAAATGAGGCCAGGCGAGTTACCCTGCTGCGTGGGAGGGACTGGGCTTTTTAGTGAAAATCAATCTATTTTTGAGCAATCGATACTCAGAAGAATGGGTATTCGAATTTGTAGAAACTTTTGCAAAATTGGGCTTATTGTTTCTAAAAATTGAGAAGATAAACTAAAACGACAAGTCTTGGTCATGCCTCGTAAGGTTACTTACTAAATTTTCAACAATTAGACCGAATTTCCTTGTTAACAAGTACAGTGTCGATTTGTAAAACCAGTAAGTAGATGCTCTGCTTTTTCCTAATTTCAATGGGAGAGCACGGCGATTGCTCAACTTCTCTCTTGGCTCAGCAGATCTCGCATCCATCAGAGGTGGAGAAATTAGTACCGGACTTGTCCGGAAAATGTTCACTCTCTGCAATCCAAATGGAAACGCTCTAGTAAGATTATTTCAGGACACTGGAAAAAAACTTCTCGATCAGCATTAGACGGTATCCATAACGAAAGGGAAATGCTCAAGCAGAAAGCGAACCCACGCAGAAAAGGCTGGAAAACTTTAGTGGATGATGGACACAGCGAAACGAATCCAACGGAAACAGTGCTGAGAACAGCAGTGTAAAATAGAATAAATTGAAAAAATCTCATTGGAAAGTACTTATGTTTTCTAGAGTAACACTGGGAACAGAAAAACTCTGCAGTACCAGGTGAGAGATAGTGAGAAAGGTGTCACGACATTGAAAGCTAGTCCGACCACGAAGCATTCGCTTCAGGTGTTCCATATATGGTTCCAGTAATTACTGAGCAATTGAAGCGAGCATTAGTAGTGTTCATATTCGTCCACCTCCCTTTGCAACAGCTGAGTAGGCTCCATTTATTCGTCTGGGCGAGGAGTACAAGACGTTTTGACCTTACTGTTGATGACGAAAAGCCACTCACTGTTAACATATCGGTCTCTGTTGTGGCTTAAGGTGGTTTTTTTGCGTTAGAATTTCAAAGCCACCGTCAGTTTAGACGTCGCTAATGGAACATCCATCATACAAAGCACTTTGACTCCAAAAACGCCTCTCTCCACGATGGCTGAGAAATATTGAAAGATCATCTTTTTAATGAAAATAATTTAGATTAAATACAATGCTCATGTCCGTCTTACGCGCAGGGGTTTGAACATTTGCGATTGCTTCGTCAAACAAGTGAGGACTAGCTTATGAGATTAAAAAGCAAACGCAAACAGGATGAACTCGTTCATGTTATTGAGCACACTGCCTAATAAGGCGATGGCGCCGGCAACACTCTTTTAGCGAGAAAGTTAATCCAAATTTCGATTTATTTCCACGGTCGAGAATAGGCAACCGAGATGTCGAGAATTTGACACGACAGGCTTATGATGCGGACTTTACGGCTGCCACCAAACGAGACACTTATTTACTGATTACCTGAAAGGGTGAGGAGCATAAGAGGGTGACCTCGGATTTCATGATCACCTTTTCGCTATGATCCTAGAAGCATATTGTGGCAGTGTTTGTGTTTGCGCATTAATGGAAAGAATCTATTTGGCAACTCTGGTATTGGAGAACGAAAAGTGAAAACTTTACGTATACTTTCTCGAGTTAATCGACATAAGCGGCGCGTGTGACACAGTGGTCACAGGCATCTTGCAACATACACGAGGTCGAATTCAGCGCCTCTGACCCACCAAGCCCTCCATATACTTCCAGCGTCGGCAAATTGGTAACAGACTTATCTGGAAGATAGTAGCACTGGCGCGATGCATGGTTAGGCCACCGCGATTCTTTCTAAAGGCAAGACATGCATTCAATCACCTCAAAACGATGCTTAATGAAATCGAATGCATGGCGCATCCGCAAACGATTAATCAATGTCGACACCTTTATCCTTTATCCTTTATTAGTTGACGTTAAAGACCTCCACCTTATAATATACGATTCGTTGGATTGGCAATATGAACGCTGATTGTATGAGTACCTAGCCAAGAATGCATTTAAGCAGCAGCAAACAACAGATTAAGAAAATGAAATAACTTTACACTATTTGAAACCAGAAGGAGAAAATCAACATGAGTAAATAAAAGAGGAAACAACAGAAAACTAAAAGTGTCGTTAGCAGTGCTTTCCAATAAACTGTTTATAACCTGGGCAATTGCATCGATGGTCCAGTGATAACAACTTGTTGTTTCTAGGTAATCCATCCTGGAGAAGTCGGTATCATTATCAGCTAGTGCAGAGTGTAATAATATTACAAAAACCGACTTTTTTAACCGCGGTATTTCAAATCAGCAGGCGTTCTATCTTTTCCACCTTTTTCTTTATTCTTTTTTCTTTTGTTAGCTTAATAAAGATCGTTTATTAACTTGGTGCTAATAGGCTTTCCCTTCCTTAAATAAAAGCTAAGTATGGGTTCGCCTGTTCCTTCGTGAAAGAAGTGGCAGAGAAGTTCATGGCAGTTCCGGAAGAATTAGTAACTCATACTTTCGTAGTGCGGGCTACGTTTAGCGCAGTATTAAGAGGCATCATGCAAATGCACACGTGGAATCTGGTTCGATTTTAAGCCTCAAGATAACAAAACTCTCCATCTTGAGAAAGTATGAGATACTAATTCTTTCGGAACTGCCATGAACTTCTCTGCCACTCTCCATCTTAACAAAGCAAGCAGATTACCACCAGACTTCTCCGAAAAAAAATTTCCTTGATACATGGATAGGTTCGTACAAGTCATCACGTAGGCCAAATGTGTGTTCAGTCACCTCTACTAGCTTCAGTGAGTCGAATACATAGCGTTACCCTCAGAGATTGATCAATTTCGAACCCTTCACTTTCATCCTTTAGTTTTGCTGCGCTGCTGCTTTTGCTATCAATGTTGGTGTCAATATTCGTCATATATCGACTGCTCAACCATTAATGCTTTCAGCGAACATGAAGAACGTCAACGACATGAGATAAACGACGGCGGAAAAGCACAACATTAAAATCGCTGGCATTAATACCATGTGATTCACAAGATCTGGCGACTGCCTAGTGTCCTGGAAACGGCCTACGGTAGCCATCTCGATATTCCAGAAACAAATTTTCGAACTAGCAACGTAAGAGTAAAGTGGAATATGTATTCGGGTTTACCAACTCATGAAGATTTGCAACCAAAAAGAGTAATATCATGTTCAGAAAAGGAGTCTTAGGATCGATGAGATGGTTTTCAGAAGGTTTTATATTACCTATGGCTTAAATTGCAAGAAATATCACTGAAATAATGGAAAGCTGATTCTTAAACCAATTGTCACAAGCCTCAACAAAACCTAATTCACCGACTATTTGATAGTGCCAACATTTTATTTACTATCTACTACTATTTCACGAAAACGTATTATATGAAATACAGCTATTATGATGCTGAGATATTTGCAAAACTAGGACACGTAGCCAGGTAAAGCCTCTGCCCTTTCCTGGCGCCCACGTGTTACGGACGGCACCTGAGGCTTTTGCTTTGCCTTTCTCTCAGCCAGTTCTTTACCTAGCGCTGCCATCAGTAATCGTCCGTCAACGGGATTGATCTGGATGGCACAAATCGGCATTAAGCCCAGTTAAGCTGAAGCTGCAGTCGAAATCACGATGTTAGCTCTTTACTTACTGCCTATTATTATTTTTCAAGGTAGAGTATGATGTGGTGTGATATAAAGAAACAGGTTCTAGTCTATGTCTGAAAATTGCGTTCAACGTGCCGCGAAAGACTGCAATTTAACCATTAGATAGCATTGTTCTTGAAACAAGTTCAAAAAAGTGAAAACAACGGAAGGCATTACATGAATTTTGTAACACATTCCTACACACTAGCCAGTTAATTAAATCAAGCGCTTCATTAGATGTATTCTGTTTTTAAAAGATATACAAGCAAACGAATGTACTTGGAGCTGGTCACGCGCCCTGAAATGTTCAGTTCTTGAGATCACAAGGTTAATTATGATTTCAAGAACTAACTGTTAACATTGTGATTTTAACTGCAACCTTAGCTTAAGTGGATTTAATGCCGGTCTGTGGTTCCCAGTTCAATTCTGCTGGCGGGTGATTGCCGATGGCGGCATTAGATGGGAAACTAGCTAAGAGAAAGGCAAACCAGGAGCCTCAGTGGTGCTGTGTGTAACATGGATCCACCAGAAAGGGTAATGGGGCGCTCATTCCTCACCGCAGCCAACTGCGGTCCGGTGTTTTGCAAATATCTCAGCATCATTATGTTCACATATGTTTGCAAAATGAGGTCGTTGAAATGTCTGTGGAGATAACGAGCATTCTCGACGAAGTTCCAGCGTCATCATCGTGTCGTGTGAGTAACAGAGCAGTGCGAAGACCACAAAGCCGAGAAGAAAAGAGTTAAGCTCCCGATGGTGCTTCATTTGATCGACGGCTTTTTTGAGAGAACTTGCAGAGTCTCGAACTGCTCCCCTTTTCTATGCTATTGCTTCTTTATGTTGTTATTCATGTTCATTAAATGCCACAGGTGTATGTATCATATGGTCTCCACGAGCAAAGACCTCATCTCAGTCTCTTTTCTATCACACAAGGATTTTTCATAAACTTAATTTCTTCTGATTTATTCTGATTACTGGAAGTTCTATTCCTTTCTCCATTCTGTCCAGCTCTTGGTGCATTACCCTTGGTTTCCTGATGCTCCACCAAAGCGCAAGCAAGCTGTCGGCAAAATGATTAAAACGAATGGCAAAAGTTTTCCTTACATGCGTTTAACCTTTTCATATTTGTTTTGAGCTAAGTGGACTAATACTGACCGAAAGTAAAGAGTTGAGGAACACAATACAAATACAATATTTGGTGAAAAGGTGTGCTGGACAGGAACCTCCAATTTCGATCAGTCTTAGGTAAAATACGTTTTTCTTTGAAACAGTGTTATTGTGCTCTTCATATTTATGCGTTCTCTTCTGCTATGGTTTTAAATTCTTGGTGAAGGGTGTCATCTTAAAGTCTAAGGCCTCATGACCCACCGTAATCAGGAAGCCTTTTTGATTCGATAATCTCAATGTCCACCAAAAACACTATAAGCATCCCAACCATTCGATTAGTTATAACGCTCATATTCCTGCTTGACACTGAGAGAAAGAAAAAGGGAATCAGAATCTAGGAACCTTCTTTCACTGATCATGGAATGCACATCATAAGATGAGTTACATAAACATACATCTAGGTATACATGTATGTACACCCATGTGCAGAAATACAATTATATCAGCACATGCCATTTACCTAAGCGCTATACTGGTATCAAAATAAATGATGCGTGCCGCGTGCCCATCTCTTGATGGCCGGCACTGCACAACAGCTGACGCGGCTTTTTTTGTGGTACCATGTAGGTAATGAGCTAAAGTTCACGCTATTTGCAAGGCTCCTCCACAGATGTTTCGTGGTGATCCAATGTGAGTTCTGATACTCCTTAGCTATTCGTGTGATGCTCTCTTTCCTGTGACATGAAGAATGACGGCTGAACATGGTTTTCACTGCAGTACCGGCAACACAAAGTGCTCGCCGGTGTTCCGCACAGAAAATTTCCATACTATGTGGGGCAAACGGAGGTTTCCGCCCTTCTAGGATGACAGCATTTATGAAAGATTGATGTCTTTGAGTCAACTCACCTATCAAGGACGATATGACAGGATGAATAGAATTTACTAGAATTGGAAATGTTCTTTGTTTTTAGAACTTTCCATTGCGTAGATATTGACTGCGTATAAACAGCTAGATTGGTCTTAAATATCATAAGCATTTATGAACCTCATTCCAGCATTCATTATAAGTCTAGTGCAAAAAAACGGCTTGTTTAGAATCCCGATGCAAAAGTGGAAATACAAGGCTAGAAAAATGGTTGGAGTGTTTGGTCGCTCCGGTCTTTTCCAGTATTAACACCTGCTGTCATTACCGTGATAAAATCTTAACTATACATTATAAATACAGTAGTTGTTCAATGACAGCGGTGGTCAGATGACTTCCTCTTTTTTTGCATGGATTTCAATTATCTCATTCGTATATACATAATCGTACACAAGAATATGTCGGGGTTCTTTCATACACCACTCGAGTTGATGAACTGCTTGCCCATTCAGCAGAAAACATCATATCAAACCTATCATCAACCTATCATCAAATGGCAAAGGAAGTAATTAGGTAGAAAAAGAAGTCGCTTAGGATCGACTTCACTAAATAAGCATCGCGTGTATACTTGAAAAAACTGAAGTTATTCTTTGGTATACCAGCCCTTGTTAGTGCTCTTAGCTACAAGCCTAATGAAATGAAAATTAGTGCCAGGTATAGTTGCCAACCTGAAAATGATCTAGTCGCGCGGCCGAATTGGCCATCTAAATAAGCACCTGGCTGAAAGTGTTTAACCACTACAGGCTTTGGGATATGTTGCGAGATTCCTAAGAAAAACTGTGTCGAATCAGATGCAGAGTTGTTTCATTAACCTCTAAGTAGGCGCAATAGTGTACAACGGGGAACATGGGACCATCAATAGGAGAAAGCCAAATTCAAGATTGTTCAGCACGTCACTAGAGCCACGTTAGCAATAAACAACTTCTTGATGTGCACCTACAATACCAGAACAATTTCTTCAAAAGTCAAAGATCACATTCAACACTTGACCAGATCGAAGCCCAACGATCAATTTTAGGTGATCCAGCAAGAATTGCACCTATTAATTTTTTTTCAGAAAGTTTAAGCCTAAATAAGGTCGAGGTGGTATTACAAACCGTCTCTTTGTCTCTTAGCACACCTCTTTGATGACAACTGTTTTCGAGGAAAAAGAGAAGACTCACTGAATACTAGAATCACTTAGTGGAGCGATTCATAAAGAGAGCGACTACGTGTGATGCCTTCTGCTTGACGCTACCGTAGTTCTATTTCCTGCACCAGATTTAATTACCACCTTAATAATAGAAAGCTCTAATTTCATTATCATATTAGAAAGGAACAACCATCTAATAAGGAGGCGACACCTCATTACACTCGAATGAGTCTTTTTCCTGCGTGATAAACGAATACAGGTAAGCGACAGAGAGGCATCGCGGAAGTCTCTAGAGTCTATCAGATACCCAATACGGCTATAGCTTCAGAGCAAACTAGAAAGTGAAGCTGGATACAACTACAACACATCCTCATGGCCAGTAATAAACGCTTTTTACAAAGATTGCTTACAGAGGCACCACAACAATACGAATGAACATATGTAGGCAGCTTGACAAACCATCCTAAGAAAAGCAGACAAGACTCGTATCAGTGTAAAGGATGCAGTTCTCGGTGTTGATCTATCCCTAAGGAATGAGCCATGAATTCGGTTTTGTTATGCATCGATAGAGGTGATTGAATTCATATCAGGCCTATTCAATCATTCCCATTGGTGTACGGATGTATCAAACCAGTGCTGCTATCCTCTCAGATACGTCTGTTCCCCATATGCCGACCTGTGTTCATGCAGGGCTTGGTGGACCTGGGGCCTGGAGATCAATCCCATGTGTATTGCAAGACTCCTCCAACCACTGCGCTACACGCTCCCTAATGCCTCACTATCACTCCTCTCGGTAAAAGAAGAATAAATTACAACAACCTACCGCAATAATGGCACTTTCTTCTCGATCTGAAATAAATATTGCGTGGAACGCAGTACGTCTTGTTATGGTCTTGTTTTCGCTCATCCATTATCCAGGAGAGCTTTCCAGCTTTTTAAAGTGTTGATTCTTGCAAAATACAAAATAAGACTGCCTCTTAAGGATTTTCGTTTTCGTTGCAAATTTCATGCAACGCTAGTCGAGCTGATTTTCTCTGGACTATGGAGATGCCCGTGCCTTGGCGTTCTCACGTGAGCTAGAGGGAGCGGGCTGGTCCTAGACCACAGAAAGATGAAAATTTGGTGGGCCTCAGTGGGCAGTCGAACTTGGGCTGGTTGGTCCTTGTTCGTAACGAATACCTCCACCATCGTCGTCCAAGAAGATCAGCAGGGTTCGGGGATCAGATTAAACTACAATCGTTTTCCATCAAGATATAAATCAAAAATTACCTGTATGGTAGTACTTCGTACATGAATATAATGTCGAGGACGGTCCTGATCCTCGCACCAATTGCTACTAATTCGAATACTGACTTTCTGTTAACTTCGAGATTGATCAATAATTCGCTGTTTTCTTGATAGGCAAGGACGAAATTTTTCCTTTATCCATTATTCGCAAAAGCTGACGTCTCGGTGGATTTTGCCTTCCTACGAGGCTGGAAAGGTCAACTTCATTGTAATCTTGTAAGGTAAATACCTCCATAACCACAACAAAAACTACGAAACCCAGATTTCAATTGCATTGAAAATACAATGCCTTCTTCGTACACCCGTCGCTATTTATGAGTCTTCCACTGATGATTTCACTTGGACGCCAACCGCACGGAGTTAAAAAGGATGGGTGACGTGCCTCTCTCACGTTTTAAAATTTCATTTAAAGATACTGTGTGAGATCACGCGTTCTACCAAAATATTCCTCACTGCGGTCCATTTCTGGATGTTTGGAATTTATCTAAAGAGCTTCAAGGATTCTACTCGTCGAAGTTTTGAGTTCCGTGCTAGGACTGTGGCTTTAGTTTCAAACTTTCTTACGTTATCTCTTTTGTCTTATGCATCTCTTGCAAATCTTGTGCTTAAGTTTAAGTTTCCCAAATTGGTGTTCGAACGTTATGCGGACACATTGTGGTTCGCCCAAGGTATTTGTCCTCATAAGCTTTGAAACAAATCAAATAAACCTCACGCAATCGCCATCTCTACCGGTTGAGCATACTATGTAATTTTGTGTCGTGCAGAAACCATCAGACAAGTAAAGAACCAGCTGGCGTCTAAAACTGCTCGGGGTAGTTCAATTACTGTTTCCATATCCTCAACCGGCTCTTTTTAAGCAACGTTTTGTAGCTCTACTTACTTTGCTTTAAATGAAGTGCGTGAAAAGCGGAGCTCCAGTCTCCCTAGCCCTTTCACGACTGTATGTCTTGATTTTAATGCACATCTCAATTGCGTTCCAGTGACACGCAGTTCGTAAAATGGGCTAGAATTATTGTTTTCGGTTGCTTTTTTCTCTGCACCTACACCGAGGAGAAACGTTTTCGTCGTCATTGGAAATGCGTATTTGACACGCTAATTTCAAGGATTCCTCGTTCTTCTTTCTTTTTCTGCACACACTGGTGGCTCTTCGAAAGAAATATGTTTCTTAGGAGAGCTTTTTTTGTGTTTAGAGAGAGCTAGGGTGGTGAGGGGAGGTGAGAAAAAAGGCGATAAATCGGCATGTTTTTACTACACAACTGTCGGTACCATTTCGTGTTGCAGCCGTTTTCGGAGAGGTAGTTAGTTTGAATTTTCAGAAATGGAAGTCAGCTTTATTTCGGTTTTTCGAGTGAATGATATGTTCTCTGACTATTCGTTCAGTAACTCAAAACGTTTGTCCATCACATCTTCATTGGAATAGATGACAAAACAATCATCTACATATTTATAGTAGAGTAGTAGCCGGAGATCGATTACTAGTGCTTCCACCTTGGACATAAGGGCAATACCAAGCCTTGATAAAAGCTGTGATCGCATTTCCAACGCTATCATTTTCCGTGAAATACTTCTAGGCCCATATAAGGATTGAGCAGTTTAGGTACTTCTTTAAGAGCATCATGAACCGCTGAATCGTGAAGCCATGCATGCTTATTGGTCCTCATTGTCGCATAAGGATCTCGTGGATGGAAGGCATAGCGGAGTCATTCGCCACGTTTGTTTGTATAAAGGGTGGTAACGTTGTAGGACTCCAACACGTGCGCTGTTAGGAGCGCATTACTTAGATGATCCGGGAAGATTTGGGAGTTCTTAAGGTGAGCTGGAATGTACTTTAGAAACTGGATACGTATTAGGGTCAAAAACCATGTTATCAAGTTTATTGGCCTGTCTACAGAGTTGATCATGGTTTTAACCTCGAATAATTATGAGTCGGCAGGCGCAAGGTCATCATTGCTTAGTAACCTATGTTCTTTAATAAATTTTAAGTCTATAAATAACCGATGATGGCCTTTGACCAGCTGCTTTTACCATCTACACCCACTCGCTGTTCAATTTTCGGCGTGATTTTTGAAATCTTTTTCTGGTCTTAGCCGATAAAGGGAAGCATCTTCAAGATGTTTTTTATGTCTCGACGTCTAACTGATAAGAATTATGGCAAGCTTTCTAGCATTAGCGTTAGTAGAAAACCCAGTATTTTTTAAAAAGCTTTCGAGCTTGTCGCATGCCACATTTTTGCCTTTCTGTAGGGTTGGAGTGAAATATCTTCACGCAGTAATAATTATAGAATTTTAGAGATCAGCCCGCAAATATCCGAAGTTTAGTATCAGCTTTTTGAGGTCTTGTTGTTTGAAGAACGCCAGAGGAAACAGTGGAACGGTAGCAGTGGTATTCTCCAACTTCCTGCTGTTCATTCCTATTTAAATTTTTATCTTTAGTTTTTTACAGGGTCTATCTAGAAGTCCATGCACACTACAGTGCTTCCACCTTGGACATAAGGGCAATACGTTATATATATATAGCCTGATATATATGTTAGCCTGATCAAAGATACGTTGCAAATGGGTTTAGCTGGTGAGAAACTTAGGCTCAACTCTGATAGCGAGCGCAGTGCGTTAAGGGTAGCCAGACCTTCTAACACCACAACCCTTGACTTTTCTGGCACTTACTTATCCCACCGTGAGTCGTTTGATCTTCACTAAGTGTGTTTCTAGACCTCTTTTAAGGCGTGTTATTTAACTTACTCAAAAGGTCTTCGAATTCTCTCCCTATAGTTACTTTGGCATTTGACCCAACAGAGTTGCAAATCAACATTAACCCACCCATTATCTTCCTCCAAAAGTGGCCTTTCAAATATCAAGCACAGTGACAATCCTTTTTCTGAATAAAGAGTAAGGTAACAACGTGGTGTGTGCTTATCAAGAGAACAGCGAACTATCGTCCGTTATTTGCAAAACTCCGCACCGCTAGTGTCTTCAGTGGGGACCGAACACGTTGTTGCATTTTCCAGGAGCTAACGTGTTCGCCAACACATCATTCAAGTCTTAGGACTAATAAATGATGACATCGCCCCTTATGTTTGTTGGACTTAGAGAATCACTACAGAGGCGCCTGTAGCATATGGATCGGAGCAGTCCTGCTATACCTACGTACTCCCGTTGCTTCGATTATGCGGCTTGGGTTAACCAAGCCTTGTGTCTCTCAAGGATAGGCGAAATATTACCAGACATTTCTGGAAACATAATAGCACTAACTTCATTTGGTAGGTAAGCCACTGTAAGACATTTTATAGCGCAGGTTCACCTTTAGCAATGTTTGAAGACTTCAGATGCACAACTCCTCCACGATTGTTCCACGTCGAGAACTTTATCCTTTTACGATTGACGAAGGTTATTCTATTGCGCATTATATAGATGTCAGATGAATTTAAACTAGATTACTGAATAGGTCCTAAAAAGGATACCACTCCATAGATGGCATCGAAGCCTTCGTTATTGCCACTAAAGTCCGTTAAAGTACTTTTTTCCCTTTATCTGGTTATAAAGTGCGAATAAGCGTTGGACGGCGTCGATGCGAACAGCATCTTATTAGCCTATGAGTAGCAAGGAGTGGGACTCCGCGAGGACTTCTAACCAAATATTGTGACAAGTGCATCACCACTTTCTTTTCTATCACTCTTTTGCCAACCCTAGAGAAAAATAGGCCCGATGTGGTGACATACATCCAAAGTTGTCAACACCACACTGCAGCTTGTAATGAAGTTACTTGATTGAGATGCAAAGGCGCCTACGAATGACTTTTGAGAAAAATCGAGGTGAACGATCCATGTACTACAGAGAACTACATGCCGCTTTTAGCTAAGGCCTTAAATGAGCACGAACGAGAACATTGAAGAAGAAATGCATACAAAACAGAGCGCCACATGAGTCGTATTCAAGGCTCTTAGCGTAACTTCGTAACGACTGTTCCATGTCAAGAGTCTGCACTCACTTTTATACTAGGATCGCTTACGGAACCCTTATTATACAGTTAAGACAATGACTCTTTCATCAACTACGGGGAGTATTTTAAGCACCATCCACCAAGCTCTTCAACATAGATTCTGTGTTATCGGCACACACTAAACCGTCCTCGCCGTCGAGGCATTTGTCGAATGCATCAAATTAGCCTTACTGCTCTAAAGATTGCTACAATTCGCCACAAGTGAAAGAGCAGTTTCTACAGCACTGATTACTTGATAACAACAGAAGACAGAAGTGAATAAGCAAGTTGAGTAAATCCAACAGAAAGACAAAGGGATTAGTTGTGATTCCGGAAACATTGGAGAGTCTCAAAAGTATGATTTCCTGTTCTAGGAACAAAAAAATATTTCTCACTTTTCAACGTTTTTCGGCAAGAACTCTGGTCGTTTATGCCGGAGTTTTCGCGTGACGATTTTTTCGCCGACTCGCCACTTTCGATGACGAAAAGATTAGGGGTAGTCGGTATGTGAGGGCAGCAATGAATGGCACAGCTTACGAGTCACGTCATTGGTAAGCCGTAAACTGGGCTGACTGCAATCCATATCTCTATCGAATTAACAAGCATATTCCGTGGCTCAGCACAGTAACCCACCTATGCAGATTTCCACGGAAATTCTTCCGTTGTTTGTTGTTTGCTTTAGCCAAGACAAAAAAGTGTCGAATACTTCGTTAAAATTTTAACTAACTAACCTTTCATAAAAATTTTCCATGCTATTGCTTGAAAAATTACAGACCGAAATTACCGTTATGCAAGTCATTAGAGATATTTCTAATCTGTTTTGTTTTTTTAGTAAAAGGTATTTTTTCTGTTGAGGGGGCGGAAGTATGGATAAGGTCTTGCTTCCAGCAATTTTTGGATATGTTTTTTGCTCATTTGGCATGTATTCTTTCGATCAATAAGGTTTTTTAAAAAAATATGGTTATTCCATAAAAAGGTTAAAGGATAAGGCATTCGGCGTTGATCATTCCCTGAGGGCTGCGCCATGCATTCGACCTCATTAAGTATCGTTGGAGCTGAATGAATGCTCCTCTGGCCTTTGCAATGACTCGCGGTGGCCTACCGATGTAATGAACCGGTGTTGTCATTCCCTCAGACAAGTATGGTACCAATTGCCGGCCCCAGAAGAATGGAAAGGTTGGGAAGCCATAGGCGCGGAGATCGAATCCACGTTTGTGTCGCAGTGGCGCCTCCAACCGCAGCCCCACACGCGTCCTTTTCCTAATCCCTATGGTTATTCCATATGGATTCCTAAACTTGAAACAGTTATAGTTGTAGAAGACGTGAAAATGAAAAAGAAGACCATGGCTAAACGTCTTGCCGATCTTGATCAGATCCGTGAATTTTCTCGTTCTCATTTCCAGTTTACCCCTTGTTGAGGAAAAATCGCATGTGGTCGTGCAAATCCCAAGCAGTTGAATTCGAAATTGTAAAAAAAACTTATTCTCTCGAATCTCAAAATACTATAGCTAGCTCAGTTTCTAGGGCCATTGAATGCAACTCTCAGTCGATGGATTCAATTGCTAATCGCTGTTATGCGTTCTTATCAATCTGTATCTTGAAAGTTCTCACTAGGACTTTGAAAAGTCACACTCACTCACTCTCACTTTGAAAAGCTTCATCGTATTGTCTTTAAAACTGGGGTTACTTTAGTTTCCATGCTGACAGTGGTTTTCTTTTGAAAACTTAAGGAAAACTGTCAAAATTAATGTTTTCGAAATCTTTTCAAGTTTCTCGGCGTCTGCCACATAATTTTTTCCCATTTGAGCTATTTCTCCTGAGAATTCTTCTTGAAAACCTCGGCTCGGTTTATTTAGACGAAATTCGCTTCTTTTGGACTGGTTCTTTTTTCAGAGGGTGCATGTGGCGAGAAGCGGTGACCATCTCCTTCGCTTCTACTTAAGTTAAAGCCAAGAATTCAATCAAATCACAAAAAGATATTACCACAGTAGACATAGATTCTCATTAAGAAATGTGTTTTCATAGCCTAGTGTTCTTTTTGGAGCCGACAGTGGAGAGGTAGTGTTGCCATTTATCACGACAACGGCGCTGGTTCGACCACGACTTGAGCATGGCACCCTCCTCAACTCCGCGCAAGAACGCTCTATCACCACTATCCGAGGATTCGAGGAAAATAGACTCGACCAGCACGCAATGACATTCCTGTAGTAAGGCATTCCTCAAGTAGCAGCCGAACCCACTCATGAAAAGTTCATGGACCCTCGAGGATGATGGATGTGAAGAAACGAATGGAGTGCAAGAATTGTCTTGATCTGCACAGTAGATATGAACATAAGTCACTTAAAAGAGAATAACAATAAAATATTCTCTCTTATTTTTTCGCTTTCATTCTTTAAATTTCGAGGAATTTTGTTGGTATTTTTCGTCAATAATGTTCTACGCGATTTGCCTTCAATCCTTGACTTTTCATCAGCTTGTACTGTGTTTCGTCTTTAATTCCTTTCACTTCTTTCGTAATCTTACCTATTTTGTGCCTCCTTTCTCTCATTTTTTCTTTTTTTTTATTTGTGCATTTTTTTCGCTTCTTCTTCCCGATGTTTTTTCCCGATATTTTTCCGATCCGTTGCTTACGGACGGCAATATTTGTCCTTTTGGTTTCTTTTCTACGTTAATGCCTTTAGTCTATTTTATTCACTTTTGTTTCATATTGCTCTCCCATTTATTCCTCTTTCTGTTTTGATGGATTGCAATTTATTGTAGCATTCGCAAAAGATCTTCCCACGCCCACTTTTTCGTCTTCTTTAGGCTCATCCTTCATTTTCATTTCCATCTGTTTCAGAAAGAGATCCGCACGTTATTCAGTATCCTTCGTCATAACTTCAATTCTTTGGTATATCTTTTCATTGGTCATAGAAATGCCGAAAAACACTTGGAAACATCGAAGAAGACCTAGTTCCAGGACACTTGCGTACAATGAGAGTGCAAAGTATATTATCAATGGCGTTCTGACAGTATAATTTTCCTTTCCAATTTCAGCTAATATGGAAAAAACAAAGAAAAAGCCGAAAATTGCTTCTACGACAACACTGACGTTGGATGAAAAATATTTCTGGAACATTAACCGTTCCTTGTATCACGGATTTCCACTGATTTCTAACGAATAACTAAGCTAGTTTTCGTCCGCCCGAAATGCGTCGTTGACCAAAGATTGGCTTCCGCTTCCGCTATATTGAGGAAAATCAGACGCATCGGACATACAGCATGGCAACCGCTTCAGAACAGCCACCGGTGACAAGGTTCCGTTGAGAGTGAAGTGCATGAGCGTTAGACTAATGGCCGATTCATTGGCTGATATTCTAGCCCAGAACCCAGAACGCTTTTTTTCGCCCCAGAACACTTTTAGGTCTGAAATACTCTTCGGGCAACACTTGAACGCGAACAGAAACATCACTGACGCTCTCTGGAGTAGTTTGACGAAATGAGATGTTTTCAGTTTTATTTTAGTGAGACACTAGAGTCTAATGGCCGAAAAAGAAGCGAAAGTCGATAGGTCTCCGGATGGCTTTCAAATCTCAGTTTTTCGTCATAACAACAGAACTACGTACTGCAGCCACTCACTTTTTTCATCTTTTTTTTTGTATGGAAATTGTCGTGTATGAAAGGGAGACAATGTTAAGGGTTTTTGACATTAGCTAGAGCACTCTTGTTGAATTCGCTGCTAGCTTGCCAGCCCATTCAGTCATCAGAGCCATGCCTTTTCATCGAGACCAGAATGAGATATTGAAACATTAACGAACAATTTCCAAGACTCAAAGACCAACCAACAATTTCACAAGAAATAACTGAAAACACACGAACTGACGATAGCAGTAGCAAAGACAACGTTCAGTAAGAACTGCACATATTGCTTGATTCGGACTAGTAAAATGTGAAAGCATAGATTGTATCACCCTCGACCGATAAGCCCAAATTCAGCATGTTTAATTTTCATGCTTCCAAGCTCATGTGGCGGCCATATACATATACATATGCGGTGCGCAGGGTCAAACCAATGGTCAGTTGCATACCACAGCCTATCTGTAGGCATTGCGTTCTATCCACGCGTAAGCTTCCAAAACGCTTCAAAACATCTCATCTCTTACGGGCGCATCAGGATATTATAAATATGGAATGACAGACAAAAAAAGCGGCGAAATATAGCACATTATGGAGACGTAAACTAATGGCGTTCAAAATCTCTACAAGTACACGTGAACAGTAGATGAAATCCTGAAAAATCACTGGGTTTATTAGGAGTTTCCATAGCGATGGGCGGACCAGCTCTCGCAACAGCTCTCTTCCGGTTTTTCTGCCCTTAGAACAAAACGCTCGAATCGCTAATGTCTCGAGAGCATTCTTTCTGGGTTATTCCATTGAGTTCATACATTCGAAATTGCTTTTTTTTCCCCTTTTATGCTCATCATTTTCCATTTGTTTTTTGTCACCGGTAAGTATTTAACTTTTTGTGGTCAATTTTTTAAACTGAAGTAACTATTTTTTCAATAACCCTATCAGGTTGTAAGTGGTTTTTATGTCTGAATGCAGCTTTTACCCTGGAAACTCATGTAGGGTTTCCTTTCCTCGATTGATGCCGAAATCGTAAAATACGAGAAAAAGCTCGAGGCCACACGCGAGATTCGCTTTTCGTCATCAGTTTATGACGTAGATATAAATTATGTAAAAGAAAAAACTATCAACCTTATTTGAATAAATTTGCATAGAAGATAAAAAAATTTAATCAATTTAAGGCATTCCAGCTATGGATATTCATTCAGAATACTTACCGCAAATAAATACAGAATATGTACCTATGGGATTTTTTGTACTCGTCCACTTTCAGTGTAGTCATTTGGGCACGAATTTTTTTGTGAGACCTAAGTCGTTAGCATTGACTCATGCGTAATCTTTTTCCAAAATAGTTTTAATTGTTTTTCTTATGCACATGTTTTTGTTATTATATTATTTTCCTGAATAGCAAGGAAACCTCCCAACTGTTTACCGCCTCATCGTGGCTGTGAGGTGTTCCTAGGTGTCGGGCTGCGATGTACAGCGAAGAATTCACCCCTGTGGAAGGGTCTTCCAACCTGAAAAGGAGTCCGGCGTTTTCATCAAAAAGCCTAGCTAAGAATAAACCATTACCAGAATCCACCATGGTCCTGGTATCAAAATCGCATGGCGGCAAATCTCCCTCTAATCCGCAAGGGCTGCGACTATCTGTAATGGTAAGGACCTGGAACAGAATTTGTCCGGGCTGACCTCAGAATTTCAGGGAATCACAATGACTTAAGCAACAAAGCTCTGAAACATCGAGATTATGCTGGGGTCCGCACAATCGGTGAGGACGGGGTGTTCAAGTGTCAGGTCAGTAATAACTAAGAAATTGCGAATTTCGATGATATGCGTTTTCGTGAAGCGTTCCAAAAATAGGAAAGAGAAAGAAGGTAAGAAGGATTTAAAACGGGAAAAACTTGAGAAAGTTTAGTGACTCCAGAATTTGTTGCAATTTTTTTCCTTAATGGTTGGTTCGGTCCTTGTTTCCTGCTCTTAGGAAGGTGTGTTTTTCCCGCATTCATTTTTCCCTCTATTGTTCTTCTTTGGAGGGGCTCTATTCCACTGGGTTATCTATACATTAGAACTTTATTGGGTACATATTGGTTTATGGTACTCCTATGTGTACTTTTAGTACTTTGTTCATTAAGTCCGTCTTTCTCCTGCTTTCTCTAATCACGTCGTCACCCTTCTCGCTCACCGTCGAAGTCACCGCTCTTTGTCCTTTTTCTCCCTGCCATGACCAATTCGCTCATTTATCTTTTTTGCATCTGAGATTTCCCTGATTTGGAATTGTTCACTCTACTTCTTACCACTTGATAAGCCTCGCTTAGCCCACTTGTTTATTTGTTCAGAACGACCAATTAAAATACAATCAAATGAATCCAATAGATGAAGCAAACTCACCATAACCACCACATTGTAAGCGAGGAGTAGATTAATTGATGCAAGAAAGCTTGTGCTTAACTTGTTATGCTTCTTTATCCCGTGTTTGTCTTCGATTCTAAGAGCGAGTTCCACAAGCTCACTGGTGACGATGGCGGCTTTGCGCTAACTGAAGTCCTTGAAGTATCAGGACCTCATAAAAATTATGGGCTAACTTAGTTTCAGCCACGTATGAGTTATATAGGATCTTCTCGACAATGAATTAATCTGAAACAGTGTGTATTTAGAAGTGGCAAAGAATTATTAGGAGCACTGTCATACCTTTGTCGCCTCGCCCAAGCGCTGTCAGTTGTACTTTAGAGGTCTACCACAAAAATTTTAGAAAGATTTGAGTGTGTCATTTAGTTTAGAATTGGGTGAATCAACTTACTGCTGTCGAACGGAACTTTTCTGAAACGAAAGGAGGAACTGTTTACCTTGTGAAATTGTGACTACTTGTAAGGTATCAAAACTTATGGTGAACTCACTTTGTTTGCTTTTCAAAATAAAACTCATTGAATGTGCGCTTAAATTTATTCCATGAATTCCAATGTTCTTCTTTTGCTTGGTCAACATCGTTCGCCCGATTCTCCAATCTCCTCGGTGATCAAAGATCGTCAACCGATCGGGGCAGAAATAAATCAACATGATTTTCAATGCATCACTTACTTCGATCCATTGTTTATGAAAATCTTATCATTAGAAATACAACCACAACGTTGCTGAGATATTTGCAAAACTCTGGACCGCAGGTGTCTATGGTGGGGAACGAACGCGCTATTGTCCTTTCCGGAGAGTAACGCGTTCACCACCACACCATGCGGGTCCTTCGTTTCACCTCTCTCGTCTGTAAGCAACCCCGCTGACGGGTGATTGCTGTAGCAAAAAGATCGATAGAAATAGCTGAGAGACGTGCGAAACAAAGGACCCGCATGGTGTGATGGTGAACGCGTTACTCCCCGGAAAGGACAATAGCGCGTTCGTTCCCCACCATAGACACCTGCGGTCCAGAGTTTTGCAAATATCTCAGCAACGTTGTGGTTGTATTTCGCTTAGTAACCTGCCATGAAAATTATAGAAGGCAGAAAACAAAACGTTAAACCTTATCATTAGAATTAAATAATTATCGGAGTCAAATACTTGTGCTCAACTCATTAACTACCTCTAACTTCAACTTTCGGCGAGCTGATGGCAGATTTATCAGTGTTGCTTAGCCGAGACCCCTCCTACAAGGTTTCATCTAAGGTGAGCCCGCTCTAGGAATTGTTATCAATTTCTCATAAGCGCGCTCTGGAATTGGTAAACTTAGGCTGGACGGAGACGAAAATAGAAACGATGTTGTACTAAATTTAGGAACACATCAACTTCCGCCACGCTGCTGCACTTATCAGCATTCTACGTAACGCAATTTGTCAAAGCGACAAAGGCCGTAATGAATCTGAAAACATCTCGCAGTTGATTGGCCTCATATTTTTTCCTCTACTGCTTCGTAAACCAGTCAGTCACCGATTTTGTGTAGTCAGTTCAACAAGTTATATCGTCATGTTCAGTGCCTGCATCTTTATCACAGTCATTTCACATTTATTTATGCCCACATTAACCATTAGATAGTAAGAGAACGAGAGGAAGTGTGAAAGAAAGAAAAACGTAGAACAAGACCTAAGCTGGAAACCTATATGTTTTAACCTACTTGTGCGGTGCATTTTTACATGGAATCTTGAGATCCCCAGCATAATTCACATTCTCGTGGTAATTTATTACCCAAGCAAGATTTGGTTTCCCTTGAGTCTCGAAATCGTCGTGTAGGGACTTTCTCAGATCGCCTCACTGACGGTCTCTGTCCCTTGCGTATTGAAATAAATTTGTCTCTCTGTGACTAGCTTGCTATTAGGAGGACGATAATTCCTAGCGCGGGTTTACTTATAGACGAAGCTTCTGGACGAAAACTTTGCACTCTTTTTCAGCTTTGGAAAACCTGCCAAGTAAGGAGCGCTCATATACATCAGAGCTAGGAGGAGCACAAATTTTATGTATAATTTCCATAAAGGAAAACTGTAAACGTTTTTCTTGGTCGGCACTTATTCGTTCTAATAAGACGATCTTTAGATACGTAAAGTGCATTGCACTGCAAAGGGCTCAGCGAATACCTTATTGCCTCAGGAACAAAATTCAATTTTGGTAGCGCCGAAGTTGTTCGTCTATGCACTGAAAAAATTAGCTGAGGTGGTGTTTTTCGGTTTCAATTTCGGTTTTCTCCCAATATTTAACACAATCATGTGAGCGTTTTAGAACTCGCTGTCATTTAATCATATTTGCAAATAATTATCTTCCGCAAAGGGGTAGGCATGGCGGTGGTAGAGATGCCGATCATCACTAGCACGGTGCTGGTTTAAACAATTCCGTCCCGGTTACACGAAACCTCACTTACTCCAAGGGTTGGGTAGTTGGTTCCACACTCCTCTGGGAAAGGTGCACTCCTGCAACCTGAGTGGGAAACTAATATGACTATCTTAGGATTCAAGATATAATACACGACCAACATTCAATAACACTCATGAGACACTCGTGACAGAAGGTAAACCCTCAAAAAGCAGTCGAAGCCACACATTAGAAGTTAGAAGACTTTCATGGATGATGGATGCGAGGAAACAAGTCGAATACAAGAATTGCTGGGATCCGCACTGTAGACCTGAAATACGGGCCGTATAAAATAGCTAAAAGATATCACCTGCTGAATTAGTCCAAGAATAGTAAGGACTTTTTTTTCGAAATAACGGTCCTGAATGCTCACCTAATCATTTGCGTCGTTTTCCTCTAAATTTTTTGGTGATTTTCTCCAATTCTCCGACTTCTCCTGTCACATATTGACGACCAACACTATTTGTTGTCCTGTATTCTTGTTCTCTAGCAGAAGCGCTTTGAGTTCTTCCCTTTGGGATTGGACCATTCGACTGTATTCTGCAATAGGTGAATAACTGCATAAGAGGAAGTGCAGTTGCGTACCGATGTATCAAATCAGTGTTCCTATCATCCCAGATAAGTTTGTTGCCAATTCCCAGCACGCAGAAGTGGAAACAGTGACAAGTTTCCCGTACAGAATGTTATTTCTATGGCCACACAGTGACCATCCGCAGGAAGTTGTTTTCGAACGAAGGTTTTAATAGGAATACACTTATTTTCCCAAAAGTATTTCAATGGGACTGTATTAGCAGGAGCAGCGGAAATGTACCGCAGTGGTTCTAGGTGCACTGTGATATACAATGCAAATTTTTTTCTTAAATTCTTTCCGTCCTCTCGGCAAATGAATGCTCTCAGGATTCGATGAATTGCTACTGGACTTTTTCGAGATAAAGAAAACGCTTAGTAGATGCATCAGCAGGCCTCGCAATTCATTGCATGAACCAGAAAGCATTCATCTACCTCTTAATAGAGTCTCGCCTCTAAGACTAATCCCATCCCTAAGAGATTGATCAATGTCCTGCACTTCATCTTCCTACTTTTTCTTTTCCAATGCTTACTGCTTCTGTGGCTGAGGTTCGCACTCCACGGGAATCCTTTATAATCACAAAATTCTCTAGAGCGTTTTTGTTATTGGCGTCTTTTTCTTCAATTTATTCTTGTTTATAAGAAGGAATGTCGATGCATCTATCTCATTTGACAGATTTCTTGCTGATTAAGTATTACGCAAGAGAGGGGCATCAGAGTCGCCAAAAATTCGTCGCTTGTTTCAGGTAAGATGGACAGGTTTCCCAGATGTGTACCAAAGTCTACGGCAAAGCTCAGCAAAATATCCATAGGTATCCTGTGTCCGAAAAAAAATCTAGAAATAGGCCTGAAATGAATGGTGCCCGATGCTCTTAGCTTTTCATGAAGGTGTGGAATATACTGAGAAGTTCAACCGCTCTGCACTTATTTTTTCCACTCTTTTCGGAAAGTGAGGATCACACATTCCAACACAACTTCATGCAGTTAATCAATCAGAGGAGCTTCGAGGGATGCACATGGTCTTTAGTTTGATCCCGCGCCTCTGCCTCACCGAGCCTTCCATCCATTCATCCAAATTCGGCATGCTAGTATCAAACTTGTCCGGGAGGATAAAACATTGTCTTGATACATCAGTAGGCTACCGTACAGGCCAGATATGCATTTGATCGCCTTTACGATATCTAATGGAGTCGAATCCATGATGTATCCCTAGCGGATGGTTTAACGCGAAACCTTTCTACTCTTAGGCCTTCTTTTTTATTCGCGTTCAAATATTTAACTGTTTAAGCAATTATTTTTTTATGCATGCTATCAATGCTTCTGCCAAGGGGAATATAGCGAGATAGTCGAAAAGAAGTCATTAAATAAGGAATGCTCACCCTTTCCAAATCCAAATAGGGTCATGTTAAGTACGAAATGCAGTCTGCAAAATAATGGTCAGATTTTCGATAAGTGACGATCCCAAATGAGCAGTTAGACTTGATCGAAGCTTTCTAATTTTGCAGATTAAACCGCAATTGTGTTACTTATGTTTACTTCCATGCGCCACATTTTCTAATTTTCATGGATAATATTACCTGTGAAATCAAAAGAAACATTTTGCTGTTAAAATGATTTCAATGCTAAGAAAGACGAGGTGGTCAAGTGGATAACGAAAAATTCCACAAACACTTCTTAAAGCATATGCTAGCGACAGTGTGAGCATGACGAGTAGATTGTTTCCAGGTGGATTCGTTGCTCAGGAATGAAACAGAATTGTTACCTACTTGAACTCGATGTTTCCTGCTTACTTTCAATTAGTATATCAAATAAATAGTATCTGATAGTGTTAATATTTTTTGAATTTTACTTGACGCATCAACACATTTGCTGTGCAGATCCCAGCACTTCTTGGATTTGATTCGTTTTCCGCTCACTCATCGTCCACAGAGGTCTTCGAAAATATTACATGTTCTTGTCGATTCTCCTTCCAATCTTGCAGATGGCCGGACTAAGGTGTTCCTTTGTGGATTGGAGGACAGCGCGGTGGAGAGGTGGTTCAACTAGCACCTTGCTTCTTGATGACCTTGCATCGTTAGCCACAGTGGACATTAGTGATGTCAATCTTCGCTTCTGCGGCACGTCAGCGAGCTCTCGAGCTAAAGCGATTTAAACATGGTTACTATATTTGCACGAGCACCTTTTATTTTTTGCTCTTGTTGGCAATATGGCTCCCACAGATAGCTCACTGAAGGCTGGCGCCGTGGGTTTGTTTTTAACCGTGCTCGGATATCAAAATTTGAAACTATTGCCCATTTCTGATGAGTTTATAAGGTAAACCAAGTTCTACAGGACGTCGCAATTGAATATCCAGAAACACATTGTCATCATGGGCAATAAAGTATTAAGAGGAAGTAGCTATAAAACAAGATAGTGCTCTATCAAGCAGCTGGTCAACGAAAGTCTGCTTTACGTAACTGGTTGCTTCGTTGCTGACTTGCTTGCCCAGCTCGTCTATGGTGAGTAGATTACAAAGGTTTGTCCGAAACACGTACAAGAACTAGGCTTTAAACGTTTTTCTTTCCGGAAGCTGGCGATGCTGATAAGTAGACATCATAGTCACAATTTCATGATGTGCTCCCAGGAAAAATTAAAGATTTGTCAGTAATGCATCCGAGGAACTGGATCAGATTTTTCAGATACTTGAAGTGGTTAGTTAGGTTGTAAACTGAACGCTTCCAGCTTGCTTGAATTCAATGAATAATGACGTCTGATGAGAATTTGCTGTTTTGGCTAGCGCCCCTCACCTCTGGGGACCAGCGTCGCACTGCCAAGAGATTAATTGACGTTGCAAACGTCCGTCTATCATCTGTTGTCTGTTGTCGTCTATCATCTGCTGTCATTGTTTCTGTAATTGTGAGATATACGCTAAAATAGTTTTTTTCTCAATTACTTGAATGTTGAGCTTTTGTAATCCTGATAGCAATCGAAAATCCGTAAATGTTACCTACCATGGCAATTTATTATCTTCATATACATGTATTCTATCCATTGCCTTTTTATTAAGACAGAACACCCGTTAACGACGAGCCATACATAGCGAAATTATTATTTGGTCTCATAATGTATTTATTGGTTGCCTTCAATCGACTGGAGTATAGGTAGAGCAGCAATAGTACGTGCACCGCAATAGATTAGCCGCTGGCTCGATTCCCTCCAATCCTGTTCGAAGTTCGTTTTCGGTATTAATGCAAAATACGGAAAATTTTTTTTAGTTTTTAAACAATTACTTCGATATTATTAACGTTTTCTTCATTCTCCACTATTTTTTTTTCACGGTAAAGTATGATGTGGTATACACTGTGATGGTGAGATATTTGCAAAACATGGACCCAGGCCAGGTTGAACCGACGGTAAAGCCTTCCGGTCCCCATGTGCTGCCCACTCCACCAATGAAGGCCTTGTTTTGCCTTTCTTTTTGCTAGTTTTTACTGAAGTTAGTAGCTGTATTCTTTCTGCATCCAATTTCCGATAAATAAACCTATTCTGTAGCAGAGAGTAAACTGATTCGATTGTTATTCCACTTATCCATTCTTGCCTTATCACCTTTGTTCATATTCATAGAGAATTCCTGAATCAGTTTCATAATTTCGCACAGTAATCATTCACCAGGAATCATAATAGTACTTTCCTCTGTTTACTTCCTTTCCAATTCCTCAAAGATAATCGAATTTTTCTGTTTTTCATTTCTCGTCCCACCCACTTACCACCAAACCTCCTCTATCCTTATTTTCACTCATTTTTATCTTCTAGTGCAATATAGAAAGCAATAGTTTCCATCTACACCGTAGATACTTTAGCGAATAATTTTAGGGTGATGAACACAACGAGGATTCAGAACTTAGTACGAAGACTACAGCGACCGCCAAGTAACGAGAATGTCTACCTTAGTAGCAGGTTACAATTTTCTCTCTGTTCTCAATTTTCTTCTCACAATGTTTTAAATAGCTTTCGTTAGTAATTGATTAAGATATTTTGCCGTGCTAGATTTAATGACTTAGATACACTTCTTGGAAATAGTTTCCAACATTCCTGTAACACTTTTAGCAAAGGATTTCCAAGTCGTGCAGACTTTGACTGACTCCACCTGACTTTTTTTCCATTTGTAGTTTAAACGATTAATAGCTTATGTTTCGGTTCTGTTCAACAAAAGTTTCATAGAACATTAGTGAGAATCCACCACAGTTCTCGTTTTCCAAAGGTTAAACGTTCAGCGCTTGCTAATCCCTTAGATATTCGCCATGCATTCTATAGGCATCATAGAGGTGGTTGAATGCATATCTATCTTGCATAGTGATTTGCGAGCACCTACCAATAAATCGAGTGAATTTTCTCTGCTCTTTTGGGCAAGTATGGTACCAGCTTGACTACCTAGAACGATGAATACCCTGTTCTGTCTGGGACACGGAAACGAATCAACGGTGGTGTGTATAATGCAGATCAGCTTTAGTACCAGTGCGCTACATGCGCCTTATAGTATTGAGCAAAAAAAAAGCCCAGTTTTTTTTCAATGGACTTTGATTTAAATGCTTAGTATTTTCTCACGGCGTGAACAGGTTAAAAAATTTAATGACAATCTCACCATCTTGCTTTTAGCAAAAAAGAATGATTAACATTGATAGGAACGAATACTCTACGAAAATCCTGTCGACTTTGGCACTATTCTCTCTACTAATCGTTTGAAAAAGTCAGTTCTTATAGAAAGCACGGCATGCCAAAGTAATTAAAAAAGGTATTAGTTTTGAAAAGTTTAGTAGGGAAATGTATTTTCTGTAGTATTCATAATTTTTGATGTTTTATTACTTTTCTCTCTACCTAGGATGAAAAAGATTGTCCAATAGCTGTTTTTACGCAATAATTTTTGATGATACTTTAGAGTGATTTTGCTCCGTTCTTAGCTTCGGATTTTCTGGGTTTGTTCACTTTTCTTCCACATTTCATGACGTAGACTGACACCAAGTAAACAACAAACATCAACGAAGCCTCGTAAAATGCGATTTCCAGGCAGATTGAACGACTTCCGAGAGGGCGAACTTTTACGTCAATTTAGATTATTGTCCACAGGGAAAACAGCGAATGCAAACAAGGACCATTGAGATCTCATACCTACTCACTAAACATCCTACTTCTTTGATTCCTCAAAGCACCTTTAGAGTAAAAGCAGTAGTGCAACACATGAGCCTTCGGAAAGGGTAATGGGCGTTCGAATCTGATCTGGGGTCCGAATTTTGCGAATATCTCAGCATCACAGTGCTTAAATTCCCTACCTTTGTTGAAATCCTAAAAACTGCGCTAAACCGAGGCAGATGTCGATTGTGTTCTTTACAGGATGGAATTGACTGCTTTCAATTCTCTGTAACTAAGCAGACGGTGTTTAAGATTTTTCTGATTCGAGGAGTGCTTGGGACGCCTATGATCGATGTCGTAGCTTACCAGCATAGAACTATTCAGAACATTCCGTTAGACTTTACTGCAAAGGATTTTGCTTATTTCTGACTATTGTTATCATGCTTTGTTTAAACTCAAGAAAGATAAAAAGCTTTTAGAAAGTATAAGCATTCAAATTCGTTATGCTTGTATGAAATACACTGCGTACCAATAATCAAAAATGATCTAAAATAAAGCAAACCACCCAAATAGCAACTAAGTTGATGAAAAAGCTTTAAATGCGCCGTTTTCTTGTTCAGCAATGGCGAGGATGTTATACAGCATACATTTACTTCCATACAAAAATACACAATACAACAGTAGCTGACGTTTCGGCGGTTTCGCCTTAGCCAGTTCCGTTCTTTTACGTGACTTCCACTGAGGAAGAAAAAATGTCTGCGACTATAATCAGCTGTTCTTTCCCAGTGGAAGTCACGCAAAAAAACAGCTCTGAAGAAGCCGATACCGCCGAAACGTCAGCTAGCGTTGTATTGTGTGTTTTTGTATGGAAGTAAGTGTATGCCGTATAACAACCTCGTGATTGCTGAACAACAAAACAACACATTCATATTCCAATGTCGAGGTTAATAGAAAGTCGATCCTGGGAAAAAGCTACATTGTCTGGGAGACTGTTCACCATTCGACCACATTAGGACTCTAATCAAAATTCGCCTTTGTTCAACAAGTTTTCTGATTTTTGGATGTTTTCAGTTACTCGGGCCGTGTATTTGTAGCGGATCAAGAAGAAGTGAACAGGATTTGTGAAGAGTACCAAAAAATCGGTGATAAGTACGAACTTTTTGAACGAATGTTTGTTCAGTTATTTATTGTAAGTCACTATTAATCTGTTCTCGTTGGCTCGGCTGGTTTTAAGTACTTTTAATGACGTGCTTTTAAGGAAGAGGAAGTTAAGCTGTCCGTTCATTTTGGTCTCGACAACTTGAATGAGAATGATCTACGAAAGGACCAGCGATTTCGAACACACGTGGGCAAATTTCAGCGATTTTTCACTGGTATTCTAGAAATGCTTTCAAAAGGACCAAAAGAAGCGGAGAATATCGTGCAGGTACTCAGGTAAGAGTTTGATGTCGTGAATTTACCAAAATTTCGAGGTTTGTCGCTTTTACGTGGAATCTCACCTCATAACAGAATTCGACGAAAACATCACTACCGATAGAGTACATTGAGCTCAGGCTAAGGCTTAGACTGATTACGAACTCGTTAAAGAGATTTTTTGAAAAGACTCTTCAATGTTTTTCTGATAAGCAAACACAAGCTTGGTATTACACATTAACACTCACTGTAACACAATAGCCGACGTTTAAGCGGTTTCGCATTCTTCAGTGCCTATGAAGGTCAAATTGACATGCAATGTAGTCAACCAAACACTTTCATAACAAGAAGCAAGCGGCAATTTCAGCAGACAAGACTTGATGCATAAATTTCCATTCGCGTAATAAACAGCTTTTCTTAAACACCTATTATTTCGTTCGTTCTAAATCTTCCAGTAAATTGGTGGAAACCCGTCGCACAGAGTCTTAGATAGGCGGGAAATCTGCTTGGGTCAGGTCACAGAATCAGCTTGAGGTATGACGCAAGGTCACGCAGTCACGCATGATCACAGCACATTCCTGCTTGCTGTTCATTCTTCGAACTTAGGAGTTAATCCAAAGCGCTTCATGAGCTTTACGCGCATATGCTTTGCATTCCTGCGCCAGGATGACGAGCTTTACTTCAAAATCTTCCCCAATATGTCTCTGTTTCGTGTGTGCGTCTATTGGAGTAATTGGCTGAACTTTAAGTTTACCGACTAGGTGTTCTTTTGAATGAACAGACATAGAGTGGTCTACCCGCTTCACCAATGTATTCCTCCACGCAAGCATTACAGAAGATCAGATTAACCGTACCCAAACTCGTGCAATCACCGTCTCTATACTTAAGGCGTATTATGAAATTTTACATAGACGGTTAAACGGGCGGTTCCGAAACAGCTGGCGTCTTAGAGTGTTCCACTCACTGTAACCAAATTTTCTAGACCGGGCCTTCTTAGGCAACGTTTTATAGCTGCACTTACTTCGTTTGAAATAAAGGACAGGATAAAGTGGAGCATGTTGTCGCTAGCTTTATCGTTTTGCACATGGGTTTTTCTTTGCACCTATCCCGAGAAACAACATGGCTACATTGTAACAAATATGCTTCGAACAGCCGCCAGCGTGTGCAGAGGAAAAAAGCAGAAGCGAGAATCCTCAAAAATAGCTCGTCAAATAGCTCCTATTAGGTCCTCGAATTAGGCGTGGAGGAAAATTTATTCGCCGAAATGATAACTCTAGCTAGAATAGGGTCTCGTTTCTCTTGCGCATCATTTGAAACGCAATAAGTACGTCTATAAAACGTTGTTTGGTAAAGGCCGATGTATAGAAATCCGCAACAACTATTGAAATACCAGCGAGTGCTCTAAGACGCCGGCTAATTCGCAACCGCCTGTATGACCGTTTGGGTGCAAAGCAAAATTGCATAATATGCCCAAGCGATGGATAAGGGGATTACATGAGTTCAGCCACGGTGTAGCTAAACTCTTGTAAAGTGCGTGGAGACGAATACATTGGCAAAACGAGTAGACCTCTCTGCTTCTGTATAAAGAAAAACACCTAGACGGTAAATTTAAAGTGAAATCAAACTCTCCTCTAGGAGCACATAAGACAGAAACATAACGGAGGTTTTGACTTAGAAGTCACTGTGTTCGCAAAACAATCCAAAGCATCAGTGCGTAAAACACTTAAAGCGTTTTGGATCAATTCCAAAAATCCAAAATTGAGTCCCAATAGAAGTGTACTGTGATAACGCCTAATCCAGGCCCACACACGCTGGTTCTCTGAATTGAGCTAAGCACATTCCTCACGCATGTAATACTCTGTGCGACTGCTCTCCATCAAATAACCGAAAGCCTTTCAGTGAACAAAATGGCTTTTTCTTTTCCACGCGAATAGAAATTTATGTGCTAAGTCTTATCTGCTAAGACCATGAAAGTGCTCGCCTGAGTAGATTGCGTGTCAACTTGACCGCTCAGATTTTGGAGAAGGCAAAACCGCCGGAGCTCGGCTACTGTGTACTAATAGGTGCTATGATATCAGCCTCCTGTTTGCTCACAAAGAACAGTGAATTATGCATGTATACGTGTACATATATATATATATACATATATATATACGCAAAGAATAAAAAAAGGATAAAACTCTCGGCGTTGGTCAATCCCTAAGGGATACGCCATGCATTCGACTTCATTAAGAGTCACTGGAGGTGAGCACATCTGGCCTTTGCAATGGCACGTGGCGACCTACCGATGTGTCGAGCTAGTACTGCTATCCTTCCAGACAAGTTTGGTACCAATTTGCCGACTCCGAAGAGATAGAAGGCTTGGTGGGCCTTGGCGCTAGGATCGATCCCGTGTGTATTGCAGAACGCTTCCCACCATTGCACCACGTGTACTATATATATATATATATATATATATACCGTAAGGAGGTGCACCCGACCGTCTCCTAAGGCTTCTGCTGAGAATAACCGTCGAATAAGTTTCAATCAGTGCAAACCTTTCGTCACAAGTTGATGTTCCAACAAAAGTTATCCAGCGCGAGCTTCTATTCCACTCAAGAATAGAATTTGAGGCAACTTCAAAGTTATCCTTTGTGTGTTAACGTTTTTGCTTCCATTTTCAAGTACACAAACTGGAAAAACGTCGTCAATTATTACGATGAGCCTATTTTCACTCCTGGTAGAAGATTTCAAGTGAATGAGGTGTCATTGTCAAAGCTGTTGTTCTGATGGCAACGGCATTGGTGTTGCTCCCCTGGGAACTTTCTGTTTCTTAATAATAAATCTTGTTCGGTCTTAACGCACAGAGCCACAAATAGAGGGGTACTTTCGTTACGTTACCTAGTCTGATGCTGGCGACATTCCACGTTCGACGATTACGGTGGTTAGAAATGGAACAAAGCATCAATGACGTAGCATGGCGTTTTGCATTACAGGTGGGTTCGATCCCCACTCTCAGGCTTACTAAGTCTTTCATTTCTCCAGGTTCGAAAATTGGTACCAGTCTTGTTTGGAAGGATGCCAGCACTGACTCCATATATCGGTAGGCCGTTGCAAGTTATTGCATAGGCTAGATATGCATTCAGTTACCTCTAACGATGCTTGATGAAGTCGAATGCACGACGCTTCCTCAGGGTTCAATAAATACCAACGGCCTTACCATTATCCTTAATTTTGAGTGCGAAAATTATATTTTCTTCACGACATTCATATTATAGGAAATTCCACAAATGGTTTTGCATTAGGAGTGAGTAATATTTTTTAATCCGTTTCAGTTTCCATCAGGAAGCCTAGCTAAGAGTTAATCAATATCAGGATCCACCACCGTCCTGGTATCAGAGTCGCATGGTGGCAAATCTCCCTCCGATCCACAAGGGCTACGACTGCCTGTGGTGGTGAAGACCTGAGGTAGAATTCGACCAGGTTGACCTCGAAATTCCAGGGAACCACAATGGCTTACCAGCATATCTCCGAATCTCATCTCCGAAAAATGGAGATTGTTCTAGGGCCCACACTACCAGTGAGGATGGGCTATTCAAGTATTCAAGTAAATAAAATACCCCGGACGAGGTGTGCTGATTCCAGGTCATGCGTAGGACAGCTGTGGACGGAGGGGATTGTTTTGCGGCATAGAGTTTTTCCTTATACTTCTTCTACTTAACGATCCACCCGTCATGGACAGGTGTGGTTTATCCAAAAGCATATAAGACTCAATTTTTGAATCGCATTACAATTTCACAGCTATATTAAGGAGCGGATACATTGAGAAATCATAAGAACCACTCACTATCCTAGCCAAGCTGTTTCTTTGAAAAACTTTCATTTCGAGCTAGAGTTTTTCAGAATACTTTTCAGAATCGTAGGACGACAGCATGGAAACGTACGTTCTATGAGTTTTACGGCTGAGAAGTGGCTGATTTTTAAGAATGTGTTGCTCTCGTTGCTCTGCCGCGACAACTCGGTCAGTCATTCCGTGCATTTCGAACTTAGGAAAAACTATAGGTTGGCAGCAAAGCTATCCTACCAACTGAAACTGTTTTGAAGTCATTATTCATTCAACATCAAATTGTAGTAACGGTGTTCAATAGGATGCTTTCAATGTATTAGGCCACTTTGTCTCCATCGATCCTACAGGACTCGCTCCTACTAGTGTATAAGGGAGTGGAAAGCCGTTCTACTGGTCAAGGGTTCAATAAAGAAGGATTTTCAACTTCTCTATCTGATCAGAGAAGATCTGGGTATGCTACTGGTAACTACAAACAGAAATCATGACCTATCCACGAGAATTTTGCTTTATTTCGGCTAGGGAAGTTTTTACAGGACCTAGCTCTTGTGTATAAAGATGGAAAAAAAATATTGTCTCCATGTAATCGGTGATTAATAGTCTGGAGCACTCCTTGTTCCCGCTATTACGAGACGGGAATTGTGCATGGATATTGACAAGCGCACTAAGAGCCCGTTTCCAATAAAACTTGGATTATGATCGAGTTTCCTGACCTTGACCAGTGAAGTTCTTCATTTGACGCACGGCTATACAGAAACAGGTGATCACGTTTTGACTGAGCGTCTAGAAATATAATGCAGCGAGGCGCTCCGAGATATTGGAGAATGATTTTCTCGCCATCGACGCCGGAAAACAACCTTCTTCCCAACACTTTAGCGAGAAATTCTGTGAAGAACGTGCATGTAGCTCAGTGCTTATACGTGCCTTGCAATGCCACAATAGCTAGCGCACATTGCTTGAGCCGCTAAGCAAGTCGTCCATCTCTCCATGGCGGACAAGTTTCTACCATACTTCCGGAGAAAATAGCAGCACTGAAATCATCCATCGGTAGTCCACCACAAGTCATTGCATAGGCTATTCATTCATTTCTACAACCCTTCATGGAGTCAAATGCATAGTGCATCCGTCGAACACTTTGTTTTATTATATATATTTAGACAGCTGAACTCACATTCGGCAAATGGCCCCGGCTTTAAAACCAAGAGCATCGAGTGGTTAGGATGTTTAGATCAAGTTTAATTCCAAGTCTTTCGAATGGTAGTTAGATGACAAGAGTTTACCGATCATATCACTAAGCTACACTATAGTAAATAATGAAAAACTAGTAGGTTTTCGAATTTTCGTAGCAGAGCTTTGCGTTCAAATACAAAGGTGTCATTGTTAATAATTACTATGAATAGGCCAGCGGGCTCACATTTTCATGTTTTTGTAATTTTATGTATTCCTACAGCTTTTTTTATTCATATGGTCTTATAAACTGATCTTGTTGAGGGGGGGGGGGGTTCGTATAGGTTTTCGCTGTCGTTCTCGTTGTTGTTGGTGTTGTTAGTCGATGGGTCAATGGACCTTTCGGCGATTTAGCCTTCGTCGGAGCCTGGACGTATTTTATGTAACACTAGCTTTATATTCGGCAAAATTTTAATAGTAATAGTGAAGATCAAGCCTTTAAATAAACGCCATATTGAACAGAAAGGCTACTCACCGTGATGTTACGAGTGGGACTGGCCCACACGTTGTTCACGTGGGGTCGCCAGCGAGACCCACCCAGGGGTCAAAATATCATTTCGAAATAAGGCACCAGGTCACGTGTGATAGTGAGGCATTCTTCTTTCGTCATTCCTATAGCTTGCTTTATTCTCCAATTTTTTAAATCGTTATATATTTTCATGCGTGCATTATTATTTCTCAAAAAATGGACGTTAACAAGAGGCTCATTATCTGGCGAAAATGGCACACTTTTATGATTTAAATGAATATGGAAAGAAAACATTTCAAAGAACTCTGGAGTGTTTCCCACGACCGACTTTCTATTAACATCGGCACTGATCAAGTAACTCTCTTCATTCTTGCTGAGCATACAGAAGATACTACCTTGTTCTTTATTACGATAAAGCCGACGTCGCGCCGGATTTCGCCTTCTTCATAGCGCGGAAAGGTTAATTGACTGCAATCTACCCAATCTATGTAATGAAGAATAAACTAACGCCTCCATAACCAAACAGAGAAGATGCTAAATAAAGTGTTCTCTCGCATTGAAAACCAACTAGCTTCTTCGTACAGTTTCCGCCTTCTACGAAATTTCCACGGAGTATTACACGTGGAGACCAATAGCATAGAGTTCAGAGAAAAGTGTAATGTGCCTCTCACATTAAGTTATAAGTCTTAAATACTTTCTGAGACAACGCGTGTTGACGAGGCACTCCTCCGCGTGATCAGTTTTTGTATCCTTGGAATTTATCCGAAATACTTCGAGAGTTTTGGGCGCTTTTGTTTTCTATTCCTGTGCCAGGATAGTAACT
This sequence comes from Angiostrongylus costaricensis, assembly GCA_900624975.1. Classification (NCBI taxonomy): domain Eukaryota; kingdom Metazoa; phylum Nematoda; class Chromadorea; order Rhabditida; family Metastrongylidae; genus Angiostrongylus; species Angiostrongylus costaricensis. Next base: position 361,170 of record UYYA01003817.1, on the reverse strand, counting down.
TCTACTTCAAAATCTCCGCTGTGCTTCTGTGAGCTATGCGCCTTGTCGAGCATTTAACCTAATTTTAAGTTTACTGACTAAGTGTTCCTTCATGCGAACGCAGAGCGATATATCCTTTTCACCAATGTATTCGTCACCAAAGCTTCACAAGAGATCAGATAAATCGTACCCGAACTCATGAAATCGTCATCTGTACCATTAGGGCTCATTATGCAATTTTGTGTTGTACGTACACAGGCAATCGTACGGGCGGTTGCGAACCAGTTGGCCTCTTAGAGTACTCGATCGCATTTCAATCATTGTTACCTCATTCTTCAGACCTGCCATAAGCAACATTTTATTGCACTTATTTTGTTTGAAACGAATGGCAGGATAAATGGGGTCCTATTCTCCCTGAAAAAATCGTTTGCGAGCGTGGTTTTCCTTTACGCCTATACCGAAGAGCTACACTTTCGTAGCTACTCGAAATGGCTATTTGCAGCGCCAATTTGTAGGATTCTTCCTTGTGCTCTCTTCATGTGGAGCCAGCGGTGGTTGTTCGAAACATGTTTCGTAGAAACGCCCTTTTTGTGTGTCAGGGGTGGGAGGAGAGCTAATATCATCTGCTCTGTCACTGTTACTGCAATGTCATCGTTTTATCGCCTGCTCAGCACAGGAGGAAATGGACAAATGTTTTGAGTTATTGGTTGAACAGTCGGAATACAATAAGTTTACCCGCAGAAAATTGAAAGGAAACTGGCCTTCGTTTCTTAACGTTCAAATTAACCTACCCAAGAAAGGGCAACATTACGAAGTGGTACCGATAGCCAAGTGATAAAAACGTGCTGACTCACTCTCTCTCTTCTCACGTCTTACACACAAAAAGGGCGCTTGTAACAAACATGTTTCGAAAAGCCACTGTCGTGTACACAGGAAGAGAGCAAAACGAGGAAGCCCGGGAACTGACGTGGCAAATAGAATTTCCAATGGCTACCAAACTGTAGCTTCTAGGGATAGCTGTAGAAGAGAACCCAACCAGACAGGGACTGCATGAGTTCGGGTACAGTGTACCTAATCTCTTGTGAAGCGTGTGGAGACGAATACGTTGGCCAAACAGGTAGATCACTCTGCCTCCGTATAAAAGGACACCTGGTCGGCAAACTTGAAGTTATATTAAATACTCCACTAGGCGCGCATAGGACACAGAGACATAAAGAGGAAGATTTTCAAATAGAAGTCACCATCACCGCATAATAGTCGAGAACTTCAGACCGAAAACCTCGGAGCATTTTGGCTAGGTTCCAAAATTTGAATTTGAACCGCGAACCGCGGGAAGGAATGTCTTGTTATCACGTGTGATCTCACGTCGTATTTAAGACTAATAATTTAATGTCAGAGGCACGTCATGGCTTCATATTAGCTCTGTGCGGTTGACCCCTACGTGAAATCCAAGTGGAGGACTGGTAGAAACCAGTAGGTGTGCGAAAAAGTTAATTTCTTTTCAATGCGATGGAACTCTTTGTTTAGCATTTTCTCATTTTGGCTATGGAGGTGTTTAGCCGGGTAGATTGAAGTCAGCTTAACCTTTCCAGGCTCTGAAGAATGTGAAATCCGCCGAAACATCAACTTTACCATAATAGAGAATAAAGGGGCTGCTCGTGTTTGCTCAACAAGAATGTAAGAATTATGTTGTATTCCGTTAGCAAACAATAGAGTTTTATTGTTTTGAAACAGAATTCAAAGCCTATAACCAGTTATACTTATAAAACAATACGCCACGAAGTTTATTTAGCACTTTTTGTCTTCCAAGGTTTGGAAATCCAATAGTTCTTCTCCATATTTTCTGGATAACAAAACCTTACGAAGAGAATTGATGAAGGAACTGACGTCCTTTAATGCCGGTGTGACTCATACAAATGGGCAGTTATCATTGAAGTGCACTCTGATATTGTTCACTTCGTCAAACCATGACCTTCGAAATATTGAAGTTGGGCAACTAACTAAAAAACGGAGGCCAAACAGGACTGTTATAGCCATTTCTCTACCGCTTTTTGCATCATCCGCACCTATCAGAAGACGATCTTAACGGCTTTTTATTTTACTGCCTACTCTTTCTAATGGCAGGGTATATATTGCGAAATAAAACTTAAATAATGCTGAGATATTTGCAAAACTCCGGACCGCAGGTGTCTGCGGTGGGTAACGAACGCGCTATTGTCCTTTCGAGGGAGTAACGCGTTTAGCACCACACCATGCGGGTCCTTCGTTTCGAAGAAACGTTAGTGATGAACGCGTTACTCCACGTAAAAGACAATGGCGCGTTCGTTCCCTACCGCAAACACCTGCGGTGCGGAGTTTTGCAAATATCTCAACATCATTGAAGTTTTATCAGAAGACAGTTGAGAAAAGTAATCCTAATATAATACTAATAATTTTTTATTTTTTCAATAAACAGTTTATGGACTCTAGTGGTGCCGTCGGCTGTTTATAGACTGTCATCCTTCTCACTCTTATTTCCGTACCTATAACTCTATTTTTAGCTGTAGAAAACAACATAGGGTGGATATCAGATTAGCGCAACTGGCTAGGCACTTAATTTTGTTTCCTTCTCGTGGATTGCGTAAGATCATCTATTCTATTTTAGGCACTAGGCATATCTGACTGAATAGCTCGGCAAATACGCAATTATGGCATACATGATGGTTGGAAAAGTATAAGTAAAAGGGATCAGACAAGCTTTCACCGTATGCAGCTGCGCCATATGAAACTAGTCCATTCACTTTACTTCATAAATATCGCTGTTACCGAAGTGAATCCGGAAATACGATGCTTAACAGGCGAATTCTCTCTGAGCGCCACTGAGAATGCCATAATGTCTTACTTATCGACTTGAATGCCACTTTTTTTATTTTATATGACCCGTCTTCCCGTCTACTGTGCGGATCCGAGCACTTCTCACATTTGATTCGTTTCCTCGCATCCATTGTTCACGAAGGTCTTCCAACTTTCACGCGTAGCTTCGGTTGCTGCTCGAGGATTTCCGTTTCATTTTGAATGTCGCAGAATCCTGGTCGAGCAATCCTCCTTGAAGTCCTGAGATAACCGGACTAGAGCGTTCCCAATTGGATTGCAGATAGTTATTCTTTCACCATAGAAGTCCGTTATCAACTCCCCCACCCCAGAGGATGAGAGGCTTCGTTGGTGTAGAGCGGAGTCGAACTACCACTATGTTCGTTATGACGGACATCACTACCACTGTGCTATCCGCGCTTTAATTTTCTCTAAGATTAAAAGATTAAAATCCTCATTTTAATTATCCCTCAAGCAAAATATACTAAATGAAAATTAATTTTAGGAAAAAGTCTACTCGACATGGAGCAAATTTATCAGTTTCATTATTTATGAGATAAAGGACAGTTACCTGGAGCAGGTAAAAAATTGTTACCTTTATTTCGTCTTCATACATTTCTTTCTCAAAACAATTGTTTATATTCAAAATAGCACCTCGTGTTTGTTGAACAGAAGTAGAAAGATATATACAATTGTTTATCTTCTCATAATCATAAAATCATTTTTGGTAATAACTTCTCTAATAATTCCTTCGGCAATCGATAATGGGAAAAATAAATTGACTCTGAAAATGAGCGTTAAAATATGCGGCTCAAGACTAAGTACGAAATACGGGTATTGAATAAAACGCATCGGCGATCGATATTTATTCACACCGCCAGAAACATCGTGCCATTTTGAGATCATGCACGCTCTCACATAAATTTGAAGGGCTCCAGGAAAAGTTGCCAACTATAGAGAAAAACTGAAAAATTCTATATGAGTTTTACACCCTAGTGATGATTGATGCTGCCAGATGTTTTATTACTCTTATGGGCCTCTAAAACCGGAATTACCGTATAACTTATAATCTGAAGAAACCTGCTCACTCATCGTTATGATGCTGGAGTGGCGCGTACTCTGACCGAGCGGTACCTTCTTGCTCACTTACCGCTTTGCAAACCTCTATTAGGACGCCAAGAAGTGATGCATTTTTAAAAGTGATTACTGGACATGAAAAGTGGTTTTTTTATCAAAATTTTTTAAGGAATAGAAAGCAGTTTTTCTAAAAGCATTTTTCAAGAAATAAAAGTGGCTAACTTTCGAAATACTAGCTTTCCTTGCAAAGACCACTTCTAGGGGTTAGTATATTATGAGCACACAATCAGGGGACTCAGTCAGTTGAGAACGATTTCGCTCCGAAAGTCTGGTGGCAGTTCGTAAAGCAAGATGAGCAGGATCAGGCAACCAATGCGACTTTCTCTTCTGTCGTGATGGCTGGATCACTCTGGATGAGGATTCGGTCCATTATCACGCTATCTCGAACTGATACCTTCAGGCTACCATCTGTTTAAAATGCTGTAACCATTCATCTTGACTGAGCTGACACGAAGTTGGTACAAAAATTTTTATTCTGCTAACGTTTCGGGGCCTTAGCCTTCTTCACAACCAAGTTGATCCGTGTCGATGGTCCACAGCTGATCCTCGTCGCGATGTGGATGTTCGTGGTCGCATCAAATCCAATTCTATGAGGGAGATGTTGGAGATGAGACCTGTTCAGATGCTATAAAATGGTTTGAACAAAAATTGGATTTATTTAGGATGTCAAAATTTATTTCAGCCACTTTTCTTGAATACTAGCGAGTCAGCTTTTCAAGCTTCGGTGACTTCGATGACATTACAGCATCTCTGATTCCTTGGACACAGTATATGTGATAATTTTTTCAAGAGCATCGGTAATATAGTGAACAGGACTAAGAACTCGATTTCATGCGCTTTTTTCTATTCAACGCTTATTCCTGCCTTACTCGTACGAAACCTGTTTGCTATTCAAGCAGGATGAAAGATCACAACGCGTTATCGGAAATGCAGGGGAGAGGACGCTGGTGAAAGTATCCCATATAGCGTAGGAAAAAGAAGGAATTGGAATTTTCGACCTATGTCAATAATAGAAGGTCGGAAACTCCGCTCTGCACGCCAAATTGCTAAAAATCAGGTGGTCCAGACAATGCGGTTTAACGAGTATTGTTGGAGAAGAGCCTTCAGCGACTGAGCTCCAAGAGATATCAAGTGAAAAACGGGGCGATAACTCACCCGATAGATTCATAACGAGGGTTGTAGAAAAAAGGTGTGATCCTCAGCAAGCTTGTAAAACAAATAGTACCCAGTGGAATGCTCTACATCATGACAACGACAAATGAAGACTTCAGTAGCTCCCGTTCGAGAAACGACTGATCGATCGGAAGACTTGTAATGCAGCTCATACATGTGTTTAAATTTTTGCGCTCAAATGAGGTTGAAAATAGCATAATGTACACTTAGATAAACTTCGCAACGGTTTACTGCCTCGCCGTGGCTGGAAGGTGTTTCTGAGTGTCGGGCTGCGATTTGCAGAGTGAGAATTCATCCCCTGGTAAGGTTTTGCAAGCTGAGAAGGAGTCCGGCGTTTCCATCAGGAAGTCTAGCCAAGAGTAAACCAATACCAGGATCGAACACCGTCCTGGTATCAAATTAGTTGCATGGTGGCGAATCTCACTCTGATCCGGAAAGGCTGCGACTGCCTGTGGTGGCGACGACCTGGGGCAGAGTTTGGCCACGCTGACCTCGGGATTCCAGGGAAACACTATGGCTAAACTAGCAAAACTCCGAAAAATGGAGATTATGCTGGGACCCGCACAACCAGTAAGGACGAACCATGCAAGTATCCAAATGCAATTAGATAACAGATAATATACAATTTAAACACGTGTCTATCGTTTTGCTATCGAGGTTAAATGACGGCCTGTATAAAGACGATACAGTTGTTGTATACTGAGATGTGAATGTTAAACTCTATAATAATTTTCGCAAAATCTAAAAATTTGTTTCACGGACATAAAGGAATTCCTTTTCGCATGCTTGAAAAATTCAAAGATGATCTTAGTACAGGAAAGTGCTAAAAGCTTTTTTTGGAAGCGAAAGCTTTCCGAAATCACCACAACAATGGCTTGCAATGGGAACGATTGCGAACAGAGAACATTTCGAACAACAAATTAACTACCATTTCAATCGATGCGTATCGATTGCACATTATGATAGTGGTTCACCGCGCATAGCCAATACTTCTTATTTACATGCTTCACTACCACTTGCACTACAGAACTGCCAACTGCTTGCAGGTCCGTCATGCACGCTCGTCCTCATGCCCGCAAATCGACGAATTGGCCGTGTTTCGTCGACCCGACCACAGGAAGAATTCGATGTATGGCCCCAAACTCTTGCAAAAGCGATCAAATCAGTAGCTGGCAGTGATACGAGTACACTTCATGTGCTCTCATACACAGTCGTACTTGCAGCTGTAAATCACATCTCCCAAGTGTTAATCTGAAATGCCATTCTCAGAAATTCCAAGTAGCTTCATCACTTATCCAGCCTATGCTTCCGTCACTGGCTTCAAGTGAATGGCTGAAAATTATTTTATATCCTTGTTCTTTGCGAGTTCGATGACATTATTTAACACTTTTTCAAATATTGTACTGCTTAACTGTAGTTGATACTTAAAAATGTACCGGATAAGTTTTAATGAGGTGTTTGGGAGGGGATGGGTACAGGCAAACCATGTTTGCCTCATAGTTGAAAAATTTTCCATTTTTTGTGTTTCCGCATAAATTAGGCACAAAACAGTTTTATGAGAAACTGTTGAAATAATAAAAGATTAATCGTTGTATTCTCAACTGTCGCTTCAAATATGCGTCGCAATAAAGATTATTGAAGGGTAAGAGGGTTTACTGTTCATCAATTCGTTCGAAATGTGCCATGCATTCTACTACATCGTTGCATCAAACGGTGAATGAATGCGTATTCGACCTATACCGCGACTTGGATGGCCTGACAATGCATCGAATCAACGTTTTCTATCCTCCCAGAGAAGTTTGATTGTGTAATTTGCAACTGTAGAAGGATTCAGGCCGTTGCTAAGGCGCAGGATCGGGGCAGAGACCTTGTGTACATTGCAGTTCACCGCTAGGCACTGTTTAATAACAAAAAAAAGGAAGAGTTCCCGGCGGTGACCACTCCCTGAAAGATGCGCCATGCATTCGATTTCATTAAGCATCGCTGGAGGTGATTGAATGCATTTCAGGCCTTTACAATGACTCGCAGGCCCTACTGAGGTGTCGAGCCAGTGCTGCTATCCTCCCAGACAAGTCCGGTACCAATTTGCCATCCCCGGAGGGAAGGAAGACTTGGTGGGCCATAGGCGCAAGGATCGATTCCAGGTGTGTTGCATGGCGCCTCCGACCACTGAGCCACGCGCGTCCTCACACTGTTTAATAGCTGACATAAATCAAGACGATTTTGTTCTTTGAGAAACATGCAGGTGAACTACGCGGTATGATGCTTTTTCAAATACATTAATAAAAATTTATGCTGACTGAACTCTTTTTCAGCAATCTCCATTCTATAGCTTTGACTGGTTCCTCCTCCTGAATTCGATATAGGTCCGCTTGACGGACTCTCTGAGGTCATTTGTTTGCTCCAAGTTGAAGATCTACATACAGGAAGAAAATGGCTAGAAACTGAGAGCTAGCGAAAAACTCGATGACCATGGATTTCCACAATAAATCTGTAGAAAATGAGCTTTTATTTATGGAAAATCAGGTAAACCAAGGAATAGGGAAAATCCTATTTATCATTAGCAATTCTCAGCATTGCAAACGACTTTTGGAAGAAACTTTGGTGTAAATGGGTACATATGAAAGGCAGGATGGCTACGATAAGATAGAAAAACGGGATTATGTTAGAAAAAATCAAAACAGAACTTAACGACGAATTCGTGAAAGCGAAACAACAAAACTCGTCACTTTTGTGCTCGACCATGGATAGCCAACAATGAGCATATGCTTCCCGTGAAGATAAAGTGAGTGAGTGATTAACTAAGGGTGCTCTACTCGAAATGAACAAGTGTATTAAAACGATAGCCGGACCCGTACACGATCATCTTCCAAAGAGATTACCGAAGTTTCCACCTAAATTGTTGAGATCAAACCCAGTAAACTGCTGAAGGATTTGTCCTGCGGCAGCAGCAGCGGCCTGAAAATTCCCATCATTGGTTCTCAAAAAAAAAATTAGTAGTAAAGAAACAATTATTCCATAAAAAGATAAGAAAAGGTGAAACAGATTAAAAAAAATTAACCACAGCAACAAATGCGTTTGAAAAAAAAAATATACATAGATAAAAAATATTGCGAATATTCAAATCCAATGTGCTCTCCGTTTACCGCCTCGTCGTGGTTAGGAGGTGTCGGGCTGCGATGTACAGCGAGAGTTCATTTCCCTAGCAGAGCCTCCCAAGTTGAGAAGGTATGCGATGTTTCCATCCGGAAGTTCAGCTAAGAGTAAACAAATACTAGGTGTTGCCACCGTCCTACTACCAAACAAGTCGTATGGTGGCAATCTCGCTCTGATCCACAAGGGCGGCGAGATACTGTGGCGGTGACAACTTGAGCAAGGCATCGGCTAGGCTGACCGCTGCTGAGCTCCGTGGAACCACATTGGCTAAACCAACAAATCTAAATTATGCTGGCGCCCGCACAACCAGTGAAGGCGGGCCATCCAAGTATCTGCCTATGTAGGTACGTATACTTTCACATCGCTTTTTCAAAAGTTAGTAAATATATGTGATAATTTTTCCATTTATGTTATGTAAGGAAAGGTGAGCACCTGCTTGCCCTGAGGGCCGCCTTGCTTTATAGCTTGTGCGTTTTGAATTGACTGTTGAATGAGTCCAAATATTCCAAGATCTTCTCCATCTCCTTCGCTTGGACGAACAGATGGCGATGGACCACCAAGCGCTGAATTTCGTACTGATAAATGAATTCGGAAAACTACCTTCCAATTAACGTTTTACTAAATACTTGTTACATATGCTATAATAACATTTCATATTATGAGTTATATCTATTATGATACTTATCATACTATTATTTTACTTTTGTACTTTTATCATCCTTTGTAATTCATAAACTAAATTATTACAACCATAACGGTGCTCAAACATTTGCAAAACTCAGGACCGCAGTAGTCTGCTGTGAGGATCGAACCCATCATTACCATTTCCGGACGTTCACCACCATACCACGCGGGTCCTTCGTTTCCACCTTCTTATCACAAATCAAATTTAATCTAATTTATTACATTATTATATTTTATGACTTTTCCTTTTATTTTTGTATTTTTCATTATTATAATTTCATTACATTTATTTGTTTCTCATTTTATTTCACCGATTTATTGATTCGTTTTATGTCACGTCATTGTTTCATGATGTCGATTGATTTTATTGATTTATTTGACTAAGGGAAAAGAATCGAATGAAAGAAGTGGAGAGTTTCGCCTAGTAGATATGACGACAGATCATGTAAAGCAGAAATAAAATGTTATATTGACTACATATTATTACGTATCATACAACAATAGTAATAATACAATAATACAACCTTATAGTGAGACAATATTTAATCTTAACCCTTCTATTTACTGCCTTTTTTTCCTTTCTAATGGCAGGGTATGTTGCGAAATATAACTCCATACAGCATACACCTGCGGTCCGGAGTTTTGCAAATATCTCAGCATTATACACAATATTTAATATTTATATTTATTAATATTTAATAATATTTATAACTTATTATAGTTTCAGTAACGGTTACCGCCTCAGCGTGGCTGGGAGGTGTTCCTGGGTCTCGGACTGCGATGTACAGCGAGGAATTCATCCCCTGGCAGCGTCTCCCAAGCTGAGAAGGAGACCGGCGTTTCCATCAGGAAGCCTAGCTAAGAGTAAACCAATACCAGGATCCACCACCGTCCTGGTATCAAAGTCGCATGGTGGCAAATTTTCCTCTGATCCTCAAGGGCTGCAACCGTCTGTCGTGGTGACAACCTGGGGCAGACTTTGGCCAGGTTGTCCTCGGGATTCCAAAAAACCACAATGGCTTAACCAGCAAATCTCCGAAAAATGGTGATTGTGCTGGGACCCGCACACCTAGTGATGATGGGCTGTTCACGTAAGTATAGTTTAAGTATTAAAAAGTAAGCTAAAGTGTTCATGTTAACTGCTCTTAATCAACCTACGCAAGGTTTTTTTTGTGAAATACAACCATAGTGATGCTTAGACATTGGCAAAATCCAGACACTACGCCAGATTCGAACCCGTGACTATCGTTTTCGGGACTCACTTGTTATCCACTGCACCATTGAAGCCCTTGATTTCCCTTTCTCTCAGCCAGTACTTTCTTACCCTAACGGTGCTATTAGCAATCACCCGTTAACGGGAATGACCTGGGGATGCAGATCGACATTAAGCCCAGTTGAGCTGAGGGTGCAGTCGAAATCAGCAACAGTTCACAGGAATGAAATGGATTGATATAAGAATATCTTTATTACTCAAGTACCAAGTACTTGCAAGCCTTATATTAAGGCCACATGATGCCGATTTTGATTTTAAAAAAAAAGATCTGAATTTTATCCAACAGTAACTGATGCAAGAAGTCTCGCTCTCATTCACTACCTACTTATCACATTATGGGACCAACATAAGACTATGTCACTTATCTAGCAAAAGTAACGTACGATTATTCCATATTTCCATGAACTAATCCTTTCCATAAATATACTCCTAGGAAATAAAACGAACCACTTCCAAATCCAAAAGGTGATGTCGTGCCAAAAAGTCTTTCTTCGCCTCCTCCGCCCACCCGTCCTCTCATTCCTCCACGTCCTGCTATCTGTTCAATAACTCGGTTTGGATTTGTTCCTCTTCCAAATACTCCCATGCCAATTGTAGATGGGAGTGGAGCAGGCAGGGTGTGTGCAGTCGGTGGAAATGGAGTAAAAGGTGAGTGAGTACTAGTAGAAGAGAACGCCGATGATGAAGGCGTTGGAAGAAAAGAAGATGGCATAGCTGAAACCGACCAGCATTAAAAATTATAAATTAAATTATGATTATTATAATTAATATTATTAATATTAATATAATTATAAATTAATTAAATTATCACTAACTATGATAACAAAAGATTAAAGATGGTAACGCAATACAATGGTTTCTTTTGCCGCCTTTACCCCAGTGAAAGGCTTAGTGAAAAATAGGCATTGCAGACAATAGGCGCCACTCAGCTCAATGGTTTGAATGATGATCGAAGACCACGCTGAGTTTGCTCAGAATACGGTGGTTGATGTTTGGTGATAGACGACTAGTACCTTCCACTAGAACATTACTAGAACATTATCAACTTAAGCGAGAAGTTGAAAGGACAGAACTTTTACATAGAAATCAAAACTCTGCAGCGTACGCTGCATTGAAAACAGCCTTCCACGGCAAATAAAGGGTGCGTCTAACGCAGTGGTTAAGGGTGTTCCGCAATACACCTGTGTTCGATCCCGCATCCCAGGCTCACCAAACCTTCCATCCCGCCGCAGTCGGCAAATTTGTATCAGAACTCACTGGGAGGACATTAGCACCGACTCAATACATCGGTAAACTACCGGAAATCAATGTATAGTCCAGATATGCGCTGAATCACCTCTAACGATGCTTAATGAAGCTGAATGCATGGCGCATCCTTTAGAGATTGATAACGCCGACAGCTTTATCCTTTTTTCATTCTTTTCACATCAAACTAAAACATTCCACTATAAAACATCGCCATAAAACCTTCCTACAACTGCAGAACATCCTTCCCGAGAAAAGCCTAGGACAGGAAACAAGCAGTAAGAAATCCTAGCCAACTTCATCGGATCCAGAGATTCAAAACTTTATGTTGACGGAATACGACACATTGGTAAAACCGAATCCTTTATAATAGTTTTTCCCTCCACTTGGTCAGGTTGAATTTGGAAAAAAGCAATTGAGTTCTAAACATTTTAGTTGAGAAACAACGTTGATGAGTTTAGGAATGGTGCGTATCAACGCCATGCGTGTGGAGCAATGGGAAGAGGTGACGTGCATTACACAGGTAATCCTGAGTTTAACTCGGCACCCGGACCAACCAAGCTCTCCATGTTCTTGTATTTTACCTATACATGAATTAGGGTACAACTTTTAGAAGCGGAAAAAGTGGTTTAGATAACTAACATGGAAACCTGCTAAGCCGATGAGTTAATTCCACAAAAATAAACGCACATTTACACATTTCGGCGAGTTTCTCGCAAGAACGCATATCGCTGAAAAGATTCGCATTCGTTTCGACTGTCGTACAACCGGGAAACCAGAACTCGTCGCATTGAAACGTCTCCTAGAAGATTCGAATAATAAGGAGCATGAACAGATTAACAAAGGAACTGTTGCTTAAGAGAGTATGATGTAGTAAAAATCAATTATTGTAGATGACACAGAGATATTAGGAAGCCAAGGCACATCCATTTATCGTGCATATGCAACCAAACTTTTCCATCAGCGTAACATTGAATTGAGTAAAATAGCATGAATTTTTGAATAAAAAAACCGATTTTATTCCCAAGCTATTTTTTCACGCTGTACTTCATTTCTTGGCGCACTTACAGAGATTGCACTTGCAATTTTTTTATCCAACTTTTTCACAACAGGATCAACCTGGACAGATTTGGACAGATAGACTTTAACAGTTTTATAACACCATCGGAAAAAGTTTGGAATCCAGATCTGCAGCGGTTATTTCATTCTACCACTACGATGGAAGCTGAAAACAGTTCGACATTCTGGAAGTCTGACATTTCCATCCAGTTCTCATTTATAGCAAAACTATAACAAGACAGGATACGACATGCCATCCATAGCTCTTCTCTTTTTTTCCGTTTGAAAAGAGTAGAAGTAAGCTGATTCCTTTTCCTGACCACGGAAGATTTTTACTCATCAGCGTTGAATGAAACTTGTACACAGAGGAGGATAAAACTTTGTAGCCTTCTATGGATACGAAAGCCTGAAAGTGCTATGGTGGTGACCTACGACCAGAATGTACATGCGCTACCCCTGGAAGATTTTACTGATGAAGCAAGACGACTAAAACACGACCTCAATGCATACATCGAGACGAGGAGATACCTTCACTTGAGCACTTGAACACCTTAACTCGGCAGCCAACTTCAAGATTTCAAGAAGAATCGCGGATTCTATTCATTCTACTCTATTCCAAAGACATTCGTAAACAATAAAAAATCCTAAAGCTGCAGGCGAACCAACATGCGAGGTGTTCAAAGACCACTATGGACGGTGAATGGTAGGAGAACGGATGAAATTCAGAGAGTGCTGGGATCCGCTCAGTAGAAGTGAGAACGAGTGATATAAAAAAAAACTTTTTCAAGTAAATAAGAAAAAACTGTAATCTTCTCAAGTTCATCATTGCAAGCCGCCAAAGTTGGTTGCAAGAAAACCTCTAAAGAACATCGCCGGAATGGAGAAAACAAGTTGAGCAGAATGAAAGGCTGACTTGAGTCACTGTGAAAAAAAAGCTATCCATGCAACTAGAAATTCTAGAGTTTCCCAAGCGCTAAGCACTGAATTTTAGCTTGAGTTCAAAGGATAATAAAGGTGTTATGTGATAAAAAACCAACCAATGTACCTACGCGAAAGTGTTGAAAGAAAAGCTTTTATGGTCAACCATAGGCGCCAAATAGTTGTTACTATACAAAAGGTTCAGCCCTTTCACTACCTCGGTCATTTTGCCGTGGCTGACCCACCGGATGGCTTCCTTTTGAAGCGCACACGAGGCGCGGAATGAGGGCAAGATATAGTGTCATGAAAGGGCTCAATTCATGAATAATGAGGGAAAAAGCTCAATCGATGTGGGAAAGCAAAATAGCTATAGGACATAAGGTAAACTTCGAATGATTAGACTACAATAACAGTAACTAATGTGATGCTGAGACATTGGCAAAACTCCGGATCGCAGGTGTCTGCGATGGGAATCGGACCCGCTATTACCATTACCGTAACTTGTTCCCCACTACACTATCCAGCTCGTTCGCTTGCGGAAAAAAGAATAGACAGTAAACAAAAAGTGACTACATTCTGATTTACCCTACAGCTTCAGCTTAACTGGTTTCAATGGCGATTTATGCTGCGCTGATCAATCCCGGTGATAGGTGACTGGTGATAGCAACTAAAGGTTAAAACACGGCTGAGAAAAAGAAGAAACAAAGGAACCGCAAGGTGTGGTGGTGAACACGTTCGCTCCCGAAAAGGGAAAAAACGAGGTCCGATCTCTACCGCAGACACCTACAATCCGGAGTTTTGAAAACACCTCATCATCATTGTGCTTATATTTCACATGATACTCAGCCATGAAAAAACAAGCAGCAGGTAAAAAGTACTAGTCTAAAATATCGACTTTCTTTAACTTTTGTTCTCTTCAGCTTACATGTCTGGTTATCGTAAAGTATGGGCCGATAAACTGCTAGAGGTGTGCATTGCTATGGTCTATGACAGATTATGATAAATGGATATATCAGACCTTGTTATATGTGTACATCACCTTGAACCCACAAAACCTCCCATTTGGTGGGCCCATTTGACAGATGTCGGTGGGATTGATCGGCATCGGATGCACTAAAAACATAAAACATTAAAGTAATACGATTTGTTTAATGGATTTACTAACATCTTCTTCGCTTTCGAAAATTCCGACACTCACGTCTAAAGTATACTTTCACTATGAAAAGGTGGGTTACAAAAACAAGCAGCAAATAAGAACAAATCCTCACTGACGTTCACGATGCTTACAACTTTTCATTATCATAAATTACGCGCTTTGCGTTCCACCGTCACTTATTATATTTGATTTTTTCGTTATCATGGCGTTATTATTCAATCAGTTCAGTCTCCTGTTACTTTTTTGAAACCAGAAAAAATCAATCAAATTTTTGGAAATCGTTGCTGATCAATTTCTCACTTCTTTCTATTCAGCATAGAAATATAGTTTTGATAACCAGTGGTGTTATCGCGATTTTTGTTCCATTTCCTATACCTTAGTAGTCCTTGAGAACCAGCTTCTTGGGGGGGAAACCTCTCCTTCATTGGTGTATTACACCGCAGCCAATCACGTTCGCACGTTAAGAACGCGGTCGTAGTTTGTTCTTTGACGTGTCGTACGAGTGAAGAATAAACAAAGAAAACGCATAAAGTCACAACGGCTTGTAAAAATGAATCACTTGAATGCACTTAGGCAGAATAAACTAAGAACGCTCGGAAAACTTATATTGGACCTTATTCGGCTCTTCCGGCCGAATATTGTTGGTTACATATCGGGTAACAGACAACGCAGTTTAAGGGTTTTTCTTAACGCCAATATTCAAAAACTACTTTGAAAAATTAACTTCTAATATTTGGTAATCTACATTTGAGATGAATTATATCATCTTCATGTTAACACTTTCTCCAAAAAATCACTAATGCATCGAATATGGGTATGTGCTAAGACTAGTCAGTGACGCGATAGAAGTTCTTACTATCCTGAGGAAAGAACTCTCCGACCTTCGCTTTAATATTACGTCTTCAGATGGATGAACGCTGCTGTTCGCTCAAGCGACACAACGCCAGAAAAACTTACACGTAGCAAACCGTGAAGTATTGGAAGTATTACAACAAAAACGAGACCCTCGTATCTCTACTATAAGGTTTTAATTTTTATTAACCCTGAAAAAAACTCCTATGGGTTTGTAAAAACTCGAGTACGGTCCTCCGTGTGCGGTTATCAGCTAATTCAAGCTTTTCTTCAATAATGCTGTTCCGTAAAGTTCTTCGAAATAGTCGTGGCTATATGAATGGATTTTTCTACCGTATGGCAAGAAACATTCTAACGATTTTCCTCTCAAGGATTTCAAGCTATAGCCTTATTATACTATTAAATAAATAGGCTTAGCCCGGTTATCATGATAAATGGAAGTGTTAACTATTACAATTACTGAGACGAAAACACAGGAAATCCGGTTGTGTGCACGTCAGTAATAACACAAAGCCTTACCGAACCATGGCCTCCTCATTGCCTCTAAATTCTCCTCAAAGAAAAAGAGCAATATGGTCGCTTCTTCATAGAAATACACTTCAAACCTTATCGTTAAAAATCCCACTAGTTCAATAGAAAAACAGATTATCGAAAATAGAATTAGCAGTTAACGGAACATGACCTTTCACCACGGGGCTCGAAATCATCGTTGTAGTACTCAAGGACGATGCGAGGATATTTGGCTCGTTAGAACTTTGACATGTAGATTCAAACAGACTTAAATGCTAAAAAATGTTCCGCAGAATAACCCGCAAAACTATAGAGTTAGAGCGAATTAAACGACTGAATTCCTTGTTTGATTTGCGGAAACTTCAACAAAAGATAAAGTTTGACTTACGAGCGTTAACCACTTCTTCGTTTTTTTCAACGATTCCTTTAAAACCAAGGAAAATAGTGACGCTCACCAATGTTTTTCTCCGAAAATCCGCTAAATGCTCCGCGTTCTTTCCACGGCTTATCCACTGTACGCGCTGGTGACGGTGGTTGAATGATCAACTGAGGAGGACCAACTGGTATTCCCCCATTTGCTGCCGTCAAACACTAAATGCTTACAATATTGTTCGAATTCGTTGTTTCAATCAAATTAAGTCGTTGAATAGAATTACTTAGTCCCAGTTTTAGACAAATGCACAGATGTAGGGCATTTCATTTGTTCGCGTTGCAGTTTTCAAGGATAGAGAAATCAAATAACCTGGTAGCTGTTTGAAATGCGCTCCAGTCTCGTTATCGTAAAAAAATTGTGAGATGGGAAAAGGCAGTCTTCGATGTTAACCTAGTCTATGAGTAGAAACATGCTGGAGAGCAATTTATAGTGGTTTTCCAGACTTTCGTTCACAATAATCCTTCAAAAATCTCTTGAGTACGGTGGCCTCTGGTGTAGTGGGCAGACTGGTGAACAGGGGCTCCAGGTGGGGCAGAATTGATCTCTTGAGGAGAACAGCTACATTCTTCAAACTTTCGCCTTTTTACCTCAGTATGCGCTTCCTAAAAAGTCACTGACACAAATGGCTTTTTTTGCTTAGCTTTTCCACTAAATTCATATTACCAATCTTGAACTTCACTTCTCCTATTACTAAAGGTCTACCTGTTCCACTGCAGTGACTTATAAATATCTTATACTTATACGTGCCACTGTTTTCATGTATACGTTCAAAAGGATGCTTGCGAATGTGGAAGGCCGTTTGCCGCTGTACGTCGAGTTCACTGTACCTTGTAAGTCCATTCGGACATGAGCCAGCAACCAAATGACATAGCAGTGAATGGGAGACAATATAGGATCGTTGCCAACAAATAAGTCCAGAGTTTACCTCGGCTAAGCCCAACAAGTTACCCCTGAATATAGCCACCTCCCTCACTGCAAAGTCAAACAAAGCTTGCTGTGATAACTGAATTATTCCCGTCATCCATGACTAGCCCTTACATTCATTAGTATTTGATATTAAAGATAAAGGGCCGAAATTAGATATAGTGATTACGGACTTGAAAACACAATGTAGGGTTAAAAATACGACAAAATCAGAAGAAGCAATATAGGAATGGGAAGCAAACGAGTGACCATCAATCGAATAATAGGACCAAGTGAGCTGTTGTATATAAAGTGATATGTTTCTGAACTGCTGTACCCAGATTTTTTAGAAAGAATGAGATATTGTGGAGTTCAATTTTTGTTCAAAACATGCGCACCTCAACAGGAACCGGCCGGCATTCATTTGCACTGATTTCCTGGTACCTGGTATTCAGCCTCATGCAGACCTGTCGGGGAAAATCGCATCGATATGGTGGACAGTCAATTGTGGCTATAGACGTGAATTCTCCAGTGAGGAACGAATCACCTACAACATTCGATTTGCTCTTAACACAGTTCAACTAGCGTGTTTTGCTTGATTCTTACCAATGATCGAAACAAGTGAATCTGATTAACAATCTTTTATACTATCGTTTGATTTTGGACTTCGATCTCCATTCCATCCACTTCTCTAGCAAACAACCGTATAAAGCCCTCTTCCTTTATAAATGCATAATGGCTATTCAGGGATTCGGCCTAATAATACCTCGCCCTCAACCGGTTGGTCAACAAACAGCAGGAATCGTTCCCGTCCCGCATGAATCCAAATCGCAACGCAGCAATCATCCTTCCGATATCAACGAATGGCTTTGGGTAACGACATGATTGAGAAATCCCTAATATGGCTATTTCGGGATTGCAAGAAACACCACATGGAATCAGCGAAGGCAGAGTCTCAAACCTCGGCCAAGCCCACATGCAAGACCTTCCATTTCCACAGATGAGTAGAAGAATTCACTGGAGCCTATGTTTGAAAATAGATGAAACATCTAAGAAATTGTCTATTCAGTGACACAATAACTTTTTTTCGAACTTCTTGTGGATACCGAGCTTCTGATTAGATCGCTACTGATCGCGGGTCTATCTGCCATTCGGTAGATAAGTAGTATGGACGCAGCTGAACGCTACAATAAGCAAAAGCAATCAATGAGTGAATAGGAAGAAAAAACAGGACATGTTAATTAAGTATAAGACATGAATGGCTTATTTAACTAGAGGTTCTCGGCCTATTGTTTAGAAGACAAGCAATGCAACGAGCTTATGGAGGGCAATCAATGACGTTTCTAAACGAGATATGAATTCGTAGTAGTTTAGCGCTTAAATTGTTGAGCTCAATTTAAACATATGTTGATGATTTTGCTGCCGAGGTTAAATGACAGTCGGTTCAAAAATCGCTCTGCTATTCACTCCGAACGATGTTAGATTCCACATTTCAAGAGTATGATGCAGGAATTCTTTTGCTACGAGTCAACTATTCCGAACAATCACAAAGACACAAAGAATCCACTTCACCAAAAAACTCCTTTACATAAAATCCAAAGTCTTGATAGCTTTCTTGTTCAAAGGTTTATCGATTGTCGAACTAACCTTTACTCAAAGGAAACAAAACAGCCTTCTCACATGGAGTTGTTAAGGTGTTTAGGTGCTGCTCAGAAGTAGTGAGGAATTAGCGGGTTTCTACTATTTGATATCCCAGATATAAAACATTTTCACAAGATCGTCCGATCGACTATAACGCGCATCTAATTATGTGGTAAATTTAGACAAGAGATCAATACATTTCAAGAATGCTGAGTACCTGAATACATGAACACCCTGTTTAGAACATGGTCGACATTTCGTCGTTTTCTCTCTCAGCAATCGCGAGGTTGTTAAACAGCATACATTTACTTCCATACAATAACACATATACAACAGAATTGTAGCTTTTTTTCGGCAGAATCGCCTTCTTCAGAGCCGCTTTTTCACTTGCCTTCCACCGAGGAAGAGTCGATCCCGGGTACTATGACCAACAATTTCGAAAATATCGGAATGTGACACAGAATTGGCGAAGCACACGGGCTTTTAACTTCCAACATTGACTAAGTAGTTCACTTGCTTCAGAAGGAAGAATTTATCTACCTCATTTACCTGCACCCATTCATACGGTGTGAAAACAATGGCCACTTCTACTGGAAACAGATGTCCATATTGAATTTTACTGGTTGAAGTGGAAAACACTCTTCTACAGATTTTTTCTACCGCCATACAAGCTTCTTCGATCTCACCAAGGCAAAAGTCTGATTTGCCTTTACCAGAGCCAACTGCGCCTAACCTCCCAACAGTTCACCGCCTCATCGTGGCAGGGAGGTGTTCCTGGGTGTTGGACTACGATGTACAGCGGTGGATTCATCCCCTGGTAGGGTCTCCCAAGCTGAGAAAGAGTCCGGCGTTTCCATCAGGAAGCCTAGCTAAGAGTAAACCAATACCAGGATCCACCACCGCCCTGGTATCAAAGTCGCATAGTGGCAAATCTCCCTCTGATCCACAAGGGCTGCGACTGCCCGTGGTAGTGAAGACCTGGGACAGACTTTGGCAAGGCTGACCTCGGGACTCCAGGGAACCATAATGCCTTAACCAGCACCAAATCTCCGAAAAATGGAGATTATGCTGGAGCCCGCACAACCAGTGAGGACGGGCCATTCAAGTATCAAGTCAAGTAAGTAGCTGCGCTTAACTACATGTTTTTCTCTGACGCTCATATTTCGAACACTTAAACAATTGAAGAATGCGATTTCGATCGGCAGAAAAGGTGGCCCTCTACGTTCGCCTTCTAGGTTTCAAAAATCGAAACTTATTTTTCAACGTTGTGAAAATACTACTTCCAAAGAAATTTTTAAAAAATTGGGTAATCGAGTATTCGTCATCGAGTTGTCAAAAGAACATTATGGTGGTGAATGCCTCAAGGATAACTAAGTAGACGTCGCGAAAGTTGGGTTTTTCAGAAGGTAATGAGGTTTAGGCACACTGATGGAGTGCTATGTTTCCACGTAAGAGGAATTCAAATATCAAGTAATCACTTTAACGACCAACTAGATGCCATTACACCACCCTAACGACTCGCTGTATCAATAGCCAGTCTTCGGTACCCTAAGAACGTTTCCACTGCAAGGCTAACCGGAAAAAATACGTAGCGAAAGTGAAGCATCACTTCTTAGCCCTGTTAACTTATTTCCTCTTGTAATTTTTATTTTCACTCTTATTTCCTTTCTTTGTCCGTCACCTTAGGCTTAATACTTGCACCTATTTTTCCTGATGTGCATTTATGCTTCTTATGCTAAGTGATGATAAGATCATACGCAAAACCTAAATCATTTACCACTTCTACCTTTCAAGTCCTCCAAGTTTTTTTTTCAGCATGTTCAAGCACCTCGTGGAAATATGGGAACCATTATGACCAACTTTATTAGCCATGAATATGTTCCGTTGTTGTAATAGAGAAGATAGGCAATTTTTGCCGTACGTTGTCAATTAGAAACTAAGCAGAGCAATAACAAGTCCTCCGGCAATAGAAATACTCAACTCCAGGTTTCGATTCTTTTGCGTCGATTACCAAAACTCCTTTGCACGTTTCTTTTGGACAACCCTCTGCTCCCTTATCAGCTCATCAGAGTTCTTTTGTAATCCGCTTGCTGAACATCAAACACTTTTTATAGCAAATGGGTAAGTCAGCTTTGTGTAAATGAATCCAAGAAACCTTTGTGACTCATGTCACGAGCTGCTTTGCTTATAGTAACGAGGCGCTGAACGTGGTACGAGGAGACCAAACCGGTCCCTCAATGACAAGATTAATCGATCGCTTAGTCACCGTAGTCGTATTTAATTTCACAGGTTAAAAATTAGAAATCTTCATGAAATGACGCATTCAGGCGAAAAAAATTATTGGTTCAACAAGTTTATGCCAACATGAGTCAAACTGGACTCATTGGCCTTCAGACAGCGCAAACATTTTCAGCGGTTTTTTTTTCGTATCGTATCGTCGGTAGCCTCCGTGCCACAAATAGTTGATCTACTTTCTACAGTTTATACCTTATTTTTTTAAAAAAACTCTTTCTTGGACGACTTTGCAACCCATCACACCATGCGTGGCGAGACTACCCGTCGCCTCACGTGTCGTCAAAAAAAGCAGGTGCGTAGCGAATGCATCCTAAATATAACACTTATCGTGTTGCCGGAATTCGCACGTCCTTCATATCACGAGTTTGCTGACCTCCTGAGATGACTCAAAAGGAATATAAAGTTCGTTGAAATACAACCAATATAACCACAACGATGCTGAAATAATCTTAACCCGGACCGCAGGTGTATGCGGTGGGGAACGAAGACCCGGCGACTGCTGATAACGTCTTTAAAGCACGACTGAGAGAAAGGCAAAACGAAGGACCCGCATGGTGTAGTGGTAAATGGGTTAGCCCCGCAAAGGGTAATAACGTGTTCAATCTCCACCGCGGACCACTGCGGTCCGGAGTTTTGCAAATATCTCAGCATCGTTGTGGTTATATTTTACAACATACCTTACCATGAAAAAAGAATAAGCAGTTAATAAATGTAGTTGCGACAAATATTCCTTTTATGCTAGGAGGTTTTCAAGCAACAGCATCCATACAGTGGCGACATGTCACTTATAAAAAGCAAACGAACTAAACACCTTGTTTATAAAGAATTAGTTCTACATACAAATGCTTTTTTCACTTCCAAAATTTCCATTACTCAACAGCCTTTCTCTTTAAGCCCTCATCTTCTCCACATAATTACTGAGGGCGCATGTAGAACAGTGGTTAGAAGTGCCTTCCAATACACACGTTGCCGCAAGTTTGATCTCGTGCCCTGGGCTCATCAATCACTTCGTCCCTCGGCTCTGACAAACTGGTACCAGAGTAGTCTGGCAGGACCAAAGCACTGTCTTGATGCATCGATACACCACCACAACTCACTGTATAGGCCAGATATGTATTCTCTCACCTCTAACTAACGATGCTTACTAAAGCAGAATGAATGGCGCATTCCTCAGGAATTGATCAACGTCGAAAGCTTTTATCCAAAATCTGAAGCATACTTCGGTACTTTTATAATTTCCTTGAACCCATAGGCTCTATTATAGAAGATGGAAAGAAATAAACAACCCCAATACTCATCAAAATTGAGTTTACGATACTTTAACCATGTAAGCGCATGACAAACTGACGATAGACGAATAGTCTGATGAAAGTGAATCGGAGCATGAAGATGAAGACGACACTAATTTCAGCCCTGAGTGGTAAAACGACGTGGTGCCTGACGAACATTGGGTTTTTGATGACAACCCATTTGGAGTGGACCTACAGTTTGTGGTTCTAAGCACAGAATCGGTACATTTTTAAAGGTTTTTGCTACAGATATTTAAGGTTTGCTTGCAAAGAAGGCGAACAGTTACAGATAAGTGGAAACTACGCCGTCTAAGCCTACAACTCCGAGCAGAGAGATCGATCCTTCTCTAACTTCATATGCGAGTTTTTCTATTGCAGGAATTACGATTCTAGTTCTTCTTATACACGTTAGTCTTGCATCATACAGATATAACTCACGTAAAGGAAGGTGTGGAGCAAAGCTGTTCAAATTGTGGAAAAGAGACGGCCTCGCATACATTATGTGGGCTAGCATCCGGCATTAACAGGAATTCAGGACTGCAACTATGCCACCATACGTAACAAGCAGGTGAGCAGTCTCTGTAGAGAATGGAACAAATAATTTTACTCAAATTCTTTCAATATTACCCAAAATGAGTGCAGAATACAAAGCTCACGATTTAACTCTGATGATTGCAAATAGTTTGTTAAAAATGTCAGTGCGTTTAGCGTTGTGGTTAGAGATGTTCAGGACTATGCACGGGTTCGATCCCGCGCCATGGACTCACCAAACCTTCCATAACCCTGGGGTGCACAAATTGGTACCGGACCTCTCTGGTAAGATACAGCATTGACTCGGTAAATCGGTGAGCCACCGTGAGCCAATGCAGAGGCCAGATTTGAATTTAATCACTAAAGCCGAACGCTTTTGCTTTAATTCTTTCTACTTCTGTTCAGCAAGCGCGAGGTGTTACTTTATTTCTTTATTTACGTACAAGCTGACGTTCGGCGGATTTCGCCTTCCTCAGAGCCTGGAAAGGTCAGGTTGACTACAATCTTTTGCTTTATCTTTTACGGAAAAAGGGTTGACATGTTCGTAGTTGTAATAATTGAGCTAGCACGTGAAAGTGTAAATTGTCAAACTTCCGTTGAAAAATAAGTTTATTTGGGTATGACGACGTTGAAAATTTGCAATGTTGACGAAGATACCCTATGTGGAGTTGTGCTTGATGAACTCATACTCTCTGCGCGGGCGTCGGAATAACCTATACTTTCTTTACCAGAAGCAGTATCTGTTGGAGGAGATACTGTAGAATCCTCTTTACTCCTGCTATATCGCGTGGCAAAAAGGCGTTCGAACCCTATATTTGCTGACCTGGAGGGTTTCCAAATATGATGTTTAGTTTAGTAATAGAAAACTGCAAAGTCAAAACAGCAGCAAAGCAAGTGAAACAACGGGTGGAAAGCTTGTTTCGCTGAAAGTCCAGTTGCGAAAGGAAATCTGGATAATATCCAACACATTCCGACAGATGTCGTTAATCAGTGTGCGTGCTAATGAAGAGAAAGATAAGATTCTCAAAGGATGTCAGCGGATGATATACACGGCTAAGGATAACCTTTGAGGATTTACAAGAGTAACACATCATAATGCATCTCAGTGTTGAGAGCACACCGCTTATGGTTAAGTTGTTGGGTCTCCCAAATTGTTAGGAAAGTAGGCCTACTGAGTTATCAAGCGAAATGTTCGTCAAATGCAATCGTGACCATTATGAATCAGAAGCAGGTTTTCGCCATTTTTGAAGCATGACGTCACACGTAAGAACTAAATCTCCTGCTAGAGATCTATTTTTCTTCAATAGAACTTTCTTTCCCGAAGAAAAGTTTCCCTTCTAGAAAAAATAATGGTTGAAACAGGTGGGATTCACGAGAAAAACCGCATATGAAACTTCTTGAAATAAATCTGTGGATGTGATGCTTTCACTTTCCACATCAAGGACGAGAAGAGAAATGCGCCGTGAACTCGAAAGGCCTTTTTTCACCGCAATTTTAGCCACTTTTATCCAACCCGTTAAATGCTCCTTTAGCTTTTGTTTCGAAAGCAAGTATATGCACTACAACAAAGTGCTGTGAGTCATCTCCCAAATAGGCACTAAGCTCGTAGAAAGCTTTGGCACTATTTATCCCTAGTTTGTCGTCTGGGCAGTACTTCTAGGCAGTAAAGAGATAGTACTGGGAGGAATACTTGAATAAGTGAGTTGCACGTCTTCACAGTCGTGTGTACTTCGGTACATTTTCCATGTAACTGGTACGTTGGTGGTTTGGTAAGATTTTTCATAGAATGCTGAGAAACCTGTGCCACGATGTCCCCAGACTCGCTCCTTTACTCTTACTGGGCTCCTAGATAAGAATGCTCTACCATTTTCTACTTTACACTTTGAATAACCTTGCCTTGAGATGAGCCATTTACTCAGTTATGCAGCTAGAAACCCAGGAGCAGCAAAACTACGATACGCTAGGAAATGACTGTACGGAATGAGGATTGGTATCTCATTATCTCTCCCTAATAGAAATATTACATGGTACGATGAAGCAGGTAGTTCTTTTTGAGAGCTAGAACTGTGAATATAACGGAGATAGGTACAAGGAGCTTTTCATAATGCAAAAAGGCAGTCAGCGAATCCAAGAAAAAAAAAACAGCTGATTGTAAAGTACACTGAGAAACCTACATTCTTTAACATCGAATAGAACTTCCAAAAATGGATCGAGCTCTGTCGGTAGCTCAGCTTCGACAGCAATCAGTACGACGAGCAAGATGGTGCTCGTCACAATCATGGAGAATCTGCCTACAGGACGGTGACGTAAGTATCCAGAAGACGTCGAGCGCTTCGGAAATGAATTCCCACAGTTCGGAATCGACTTCGAAGGACGTCTAACACATGAATTGCTGCTAGGGAAAGAGTAAACGCCACTAATCGTTGCAAACCACCGCCCACATGCTGCGCTTCACGCCCAGAAGCGGGTTTCCGCGGCGGACGACAGGTTCCATCGCGAAATCGTCGTTTGAATCGCGCGCCACGCCGCTTGCAGTTTGCGACCAGGAAGGACAACCGCGTCTCTGTGTTTGCCACATGCGGGTTCGACGCTCGGCTATGACGGTTTCGCCCTTTTCCGTCTCTAATGAGTACATACATTTCTTTAATTAAATGGTGTAGGACCTATTGTAGTAGTACCTCTTGGTGTTCTGTTGCAACTTGTGTTCGATGCTCCGCACTGATGCATTTATACTGGTTTTACTGTTTGTGGATAGTATTTTGACTCTTTGTCGTATCTTTACAGAACAGTTCACTTTTTTACCTTATAGTCTGTCTTCGTGCTGTACATCTCTTGCGTGAAGGTGAATTCGTTGAAGCTGGTTATCAGAAAGTCCTAATGGATCAGTTACAAGCTCTCATCGAGCCTGGACGTCAGTTTGCTAAAGATTCGATTCGATTGGTGAAAAGGTGCACTAAGCCGGACAGAAAAGGTAATCATAAATTTCGACTCTTCTGTCCTTTAAGTAGTTTTGCAGCCCGTTCTGCCACAATTGTTTTTTTATGAGGCTCTATTGTTAAACGGGATTCTCTCGGTTGAACTATCAATGATGACTCGATCGTTTCTTTTCACTGTGAAACTTTCAGCAGGTTGCACCCCTCAGTACCAAAATGTTGTTGGTCCTTGATTTCCTCAGTGGCTAGTTGTTTCGTTTGGTTTAATATTTATTGTTTTTGAGTTGAATTGTCGTAAATAGAAGGAAGATCCGAATCTGTTTCCAAAGATTCATTGCTGTACGGTTAATGTAAACAATTAAATCACCTTTCTTGCATAGACCTCCCAGTTTGCCTGTTTTTCAGAATTAAGCTGTGTTATTCCCACTACACGTACGCTTCGCTTTCATCAAAAATTCAGTGTTGCGTTTTCAATAATAGGTGCATTCAGACAAAAATGTGTGGTCTTTCAAAGATTTTCCAACTTTAGTTTGAGTTCAGTGGAATCTGACGCCCAACTTTCTTCTAATTTGAAGGGATTTTAAAGCGTACTAATTTCAGTCACGATGTAGTCACTTTTATTTACTGCTTGCTCTTTTTCATGGGAGAGTATGTTGTGAAATATAACCACAACGATGCTGAGACATTTGCAAAACTCTGGACCGCAGGTGTCTGTTATGGGGATCGAACTCGCTATTACCCTTTCGAGGCTCTCACGCGTTCTCCACACCATGCAGGTCCTTCCTTTCGCCTTTCTCTCGGCCGTGTTTTAATCTATAGTTAAGCAGGTGCTAAATAGTTATATTTCACATCATACCTTGCCGTGAATAAAAGTGACTATATTGTGATAGATACAACACCTTCAGCTTAATTGGGTTCATTGCCGGTTTGTGCTCCTCAAGTCAATCCCTTTGAATGTTGATTGCTAGTAGCAACTATAGGTAAAAAACTGAGAGAAGGTCGAAACGAAGGACCCGTATGGTGTGGTGGTGAACGCATTATCCCCGGAAGGCGTAATAGCAAGTTCGATACCCACGCAGGCACCTATTGTCCGCAGTTTTGCAAATATATTAGCATCACTTTAGTCGTATTAGTTTATTTGGTATTCATTACCTTAATCAAATCATACCATCGAAATGTGAACAATGAGTTGGATGAAAGGTTTTGAAAGGTTTCATGCTGCAGTGTTCATGTTTTATCATAGGACGTTTTCTGAGTTCTGGTTTGTGACTCAGCTTAGATTCTCATCTTTGTGGCGGTGAGTTGTATTGAATGTGATACTGTAAAATATAGCAAAAATCCACCACATTCTCTTGTTGAACCTAGAGTTTCGCTCAAGCCGAAGAGTATATTGACGTTTCCCTATAAAAAGTCCCAGCTGAGAGAAAATACAAAACACCTGATGTGCACTCTGTGTGCAATGCATTCGTGAGGTGAGAGACCAAGGTGAATAAAGTGGATAAAACCTGGTAGATCTCTTTTTCCCCACACTTTTTGCACTTTTGTTCAGCAAACCAGTGTACCAGGCATTGGGCCAGAAAAGCTGTTCGTTGCACTAAATGGCTTGCAAGAATAGCTACTATTTGTGTAGAAGATATGCGTTCCACAGAAGCTTTTGACGGTGAAAGTCTGTGAAGATGCCTCTACTTGAACAGTGAAACTTGACACTTATGGGCACTTGTTCGCTTTCATAAGATGATGGTTGAATGAGATTTCTTGAGTGTAGCTTGGTGTTCTGCTTTCAACGCAGTTTGCCTTTAGAACGATTTATCAAGTTTTATTGCTTACTATTACCATAATCTTTTACTGATACCCTAAACATTTTTCTTAAGAGCAATTACTTTGCACCTTACCATTTATAAATGCCTGGATTTTACACTTTCCACACAGAATTAGTCTCCACATACCAGTTGCATGCCAGCAGCGATGTTTCCATAAACCTTGAAATTCTTACATAGGTGCATTTGCTTGCCCAAAGTACCCCGTTTTTGCAGAGTTGTACGTTTTTTGTGACCAGCAGTAAAAAGTTTCGGACGATAATTTCAGTGGAGTTCCGATTTCTGATCATATCTGAGCATCATTGTGGATGTATTTCACATAATCTAAATATTTACTGCAACGGTTTATCTATAGCTAGCCTGGTTTGCATATTTTATAGTGTATTTGTAATCGATTTCCTCCCAACGGTTTACCGGCCCATTGTGGCTGGGTGTTCCCTGGTGTCGGGCTGCGTTGTGCAGCGGTGGAACTCCTACTAGTAGGGTCTCCCAAGCAGAGAGGGAGTCGGGCGTTTTCGAAAGGAAGCCCAGCTAAGAGTAAGCCAATGCCAGAATCCACCACCATCCTGGTATCAAACTAGTCGCATGGTGGCAAATCTCCCTCTGATCCACAAGGGCGGCGCCTGCCTGTGGTGGTGACGACCTAGGGCAAACCTTGGCCTGGCTGACTTCGGGGTCCAGGGAACCACAATGGCTAAACCAGAAAAACTGCGAAAAATGGAGATTATGCTGGGGTCCGCACAACCAGTGAGCACGGGCCGTTTAATTAGTTAAGTAAGTAAGGAGTCCAGAGATAGCTAATTGAGAGTTTTCCTAACTGTTACGCAGGCAATTTCGTACTCGTATGAATCTGAGGGAGTTGCTACCAGGGTGATATGATTTCTGCCATTTTTTGACTTATAGCTCGGGTTTCACTTGAAGATGTGAGCTTTTAAAATAAGGATGCCTTGCTTGATGGCAGTATCTTCGCAACCGTAATGCATTAATTTTTCTCCACGTGTTCTCTAAAAGCTAATTAATGAAGTATTTTACATAGTCCGGAAACCGTTGACAGTGTCACTTTTAATGTACTTAATGTACATGTACAAGTACTTTAATGTACAATGTACGCTACTATTGTGGCTATATTTATTCCCAAGGCCGACTTTTCACTAATCTCGGCATTGTTCAATAAGTCAGAGTTTTGTTTCTAAGCAGACACGAGGTTGTGGATTACCAGATCCATGCAATACTGGTTGGCGCTTCGGCTATTTCGAATCCTTTAGAGTCTGGAATGGTTAAATTGGCATGCAATCTTTTCAAGCAAACATGGTCATAAATCAAGCAGGTAGAACTAACTGCATACATAAATAGATTCTTTTAAACACTCGCTGTTTTGTTCATTGTAAGTCTTCCATTTTTGGTGGATACCAGCAACATATAGTATTGTTACATGGGTGAGGAATGTGCCAAGCTCAGGTCAAAAAATCATCTTAGGGTATGGAGCGAGGTCTCGCGTAAACATAAGGCACTCCTCTTCGCATTTCATCTTTTGAATTGACCCAAAACACTTCAACAGTTTTTAGCCCCGTTGCTCTAGTTTCCTGTGTTAGGATGTTGACTTTAGCTTCTAAATCAGACCGTTGAAAAATGAACCGTCAAGAAGAGTGCCTAGTGATCGCGAATTATATCGCGCCATACCTCTGATTTTTTGACATGGGCCAGTGAGATCCCACCGCCATGTAACACTCTGTGCTGCTGGTCTCCAACAGTATTTGGAACATTTATAAAGAACAAAACAATAGGTGTTTAAAATAAGCTTTTTGTATGTGCAGTTTTTTCTGTTTGGTTGAGCGGATTGTATGCTAATTTGATCTTTCCAGACTCCGAAGTAAACGAATCCGCCGAAACGTCGGTGTTGATTATTCAATAGAGAATAAAACCTATTTTTGACACCCTCGTGCTTGCTCAAGAATAAAACGCTTGACTGTGGTTATCCGTGCCATTATCACCGCTACATCAATATTTTTGGACGAATGCTGGTAGAAAACCATCATTTGACTAAGTATGTGTCATTTCCTGAATTGATATGCTGCTATAGTAGCGTGGCGTACAATAAAGTGATCACATGCTGCTTGCCGTGTTAGTAAAGACAAGATGATGATTCCAACTTTTTGATACGCTTTTGTGTTTCGGTATAGTGGTTTAGCATCGATCATGTTTGACGCTCGAAATGGTTTTTTAGTGGGGATTGTTATGCGTTAAGGAAACCATAGAAGTCTTTATATTAAATCTTAATAAAACTTTTTAATAAACCAAAAATGCCTACCATGTGAAGCTGCGGCATGTCTTTTACCAAAAATTTCCTGCCAAGAATGATCAGTGGTGTTATCAATATCGGTTGTTCGTTTTATTTTGTAAATACGTAAATACTGTAAGTACTTAGTTTCATATTTCAGAGTACCAAAAGATCGCTGTTGCAACTGCCATCGGTTTTGCAATTATGGGTTTCATCGGATTCTTCGTGAAGCTCATCCATATACCTATCAACAACATCATCGTCGGAGCTTGAACTCTGCGATCATGTCAAGCCGCTTGTGCAAGCTGTTTGCTGTGGATCATTTCAGTTTTTTCTTTACGACTGATCTTTTACCGTTATCTGTGATTGTCACTGGAGAGGTCTAATAACTCTTTACAATTACACTACAATAAAATGTATAGTACCACCGAATGCACGTGTATTGTTTTAAGGTTTCTCCGAAACTCTATAGAGCGGGTGCCGTTTTCTTTGAGAATTATAAGTATTCTTCGACAACTGTCAGAATGTGCTGTTGACAGTGTTCAGAGTGGCTTTGGTTCTGCAGCACCTTTGGAGCTACTCTATTCTCGACCTATTTTTCGATGGTAAAGTTGGTCGTATTGGTGTCCGGAAAGCGTAAATCTGGCAAGGATTTCTGTAGCGAAAAGTTGAAAACTGCTCTATCACCTTTACGAGTCTCAATATATGGTGTTTCTCATAGTTTGAAGGCTATTTATGCCAAGAACCACGGTGAGTGCACGTAATTGGGAATTTGAAGATGAAACAAGGTGTACAAATCTGGCTTATTAGGTCAGAGTTCTAGGTACTATTTAGCGCTTAAGCCATCTTCAATGGTTGTCCATTACTTTCCAGTTCTTGCTTGAATACTTGGATGACCCGTCCTCACTGGTTGTGCAGGCACCAACACAATTTCCATTTTTTCGGAGTTTTGCTGGTTAAGCCACTGTGGTTCCCTGGAGTCCCGAACCTGACCAAAGTCTGCCCCAGGTCGTCACCGCAACAGGCAGGCGCAGCCCTTGTGGATCAGAGGGAGGTTCTTCACCACTCGACTAATTCGATGCCAGGACGGTGGTGGACCGTGGTATTGGTTTACTCTTAGATAGCCTTCCTGATGGAAACGCCGGACTCCTTCTCAGCTTGGTAGACCCTGCTAGGGGAATGAATCTCCCGCTGTACATCGCAGTCCAACACCCAGGAACACCTCTCACCCACGATGTGGCGGTAAACCGTTGGGAAGTATAGTTTATTATACAACTTGCAACTTAAATCATGTACACTTTCTCCATACTTTGTATAATCTTTGCAACCTCTGAAACAATCGGCGGCTTTACGTTGGGTTAAGGCAGAGGTAGGATATTCCTAAAGTCGTTCGAATACAACCACGGTTTATTTGATTTCATCATGTCTAAGGTTATCACCACGTGTCCGGAAAAGAAATTCGGCTTTCGTAATTTGGACGAGCATTAGATCTTATTTATTGAAATAGACGTCATTAGAACCTACGGATCATTAGGGGAATATACAAGTCTTCCTACTGTACCATGACAAAATCGTGGTTTTGTATAGTCCACAAGACGCAGTTCTTTCATCGTAGCTCGTAATTAGCGTGCAAAATGTCTGAACAAGCAAGATTGATTTCCTGTATAAGACATGCCATTGAAGTTTACTTCTAAAGCGGTTGCTTTTAAGACTTCAAAATTCACAGCGCTGTCTATTTTGTCTCGAAAATTTGAATGCTAAAAAATAAAGCTAGGGGTGGAATTTTGGAAAAGTTATCGGATTTAGAAAGTAGTTTCTGCTATAACTGTCTCACTCTGTCAAGTTCTAAACTCGTTTGAGCACTTCAATTGTCGAAGAATCATTGGGAGATTTTAAACGACAGGTACTTCTACTTGATTTCCACTCGGACAATGGATAATATAGAATGAGCGCGAATAAATGCCTATATTTCGTCCATATATACCGTGAAGCCGTCTAACGAATGCCGATTTACCTAGACAAGAGTTCGAGGAGTTCCAAAAGCGTAGGAGAACATGTGGAAGCACGCCAAGGTCACTAAGGTAGCAAAAGAGCAGAATTACTAAAAACGTATCCGGAGGAACCATATTATGGAGCGAAATGTAAGTCACAGGTCATGATCATTTGCTAGAGAAACAATTTAGGCGACACGAATTGGTGCCAACTCATAGCGAGTCCACTGAAAAACGAGGCAACAAAAAGATGTAGTAGTTATGCTGATTTAAGCGTCGTACTCTAGGTTTTAACTAGCAAACTGCATTATTGTTCATTTAGATTTTTCCAGCTTATTTATTTAATGACGTTCTTAGCACTGCTTTTTGGACGAGATTCGATTCTTCTAAGGTCTCGATTATTCTGAACTGATCTCAAATGGTCCCTATAAGGAGTTACACCGTTTGAACATGATTAAATGGGGTGAGAGAATACGTTCTGTGGAACCAGATTTCTTCTGTAGGTTTGTGCAATGAAACGTTGTTCAAAGTGTGATCATGTCTGTTCCTGATCAGTTCTTAAGTGTTTTCAGAGCTACGATCCCTTCTACTTGTAATGATGACGTTGTGATAATTTCGGACTGCAGGAGACCAACAGATATTGAATACTTTAAGAGCAACTATCCGATCCTCACAGTTCGTGTGGACGCGAGTACTGAAGAGAGAGAGCTACGAGGTTTCAGGTTCGTTCAGGGCATCGACGACATGCCGTCCGAGTGTGGCCTTGACAGTTATGTGCACGATATCGTTTTGATAAACGACAACTCATGCAATTTAACGGATCAAATTGATGATGTGGTTGTCACTATACGACAGATAATAGGATCATAGGCATTCGGTGCTTTAAGGTTTTCACGTAGGTGCTGAGTTTATTTGCATTATGAGTGTACACTCAATTCTGGGTTTATCCACGATTCTTTAGAATGTTGTATGTTGGCATATGTTTTTGTTGTCAAATACTAGTTGTTGCGGTCTCCTGTTTGATACTGGTAGATAAGTCTAGTAGCGAATAGACGTAATCCCTCCCTAAGAAATGGGACGACTCGTTTAGGTGCTAATAATCTCGTTTCTCTCTATTATAGTAATGTCTTCCCAACTTGTCTCTAGTTTTTATTCCGTTCTTTTTTGGTTTTCTTTGTTCTTGTTATCTTTGTTCATTCCACTGGAAAAGAACCAAAATGAATGAATGATTTACTGATGCACAAATTTGGAGCAGCGAAGAAGAGTTAATGTAAGAACCGTTGATTGGCCACTTATCCATAATCCATGTAACGGTGCACTGGTGGATCGAATATCGTAGTAGAATAAATCAAGGTTACAGCCATACGGAATCAGAAGAGGGGCAATCACCTACAACCGATCACCGCTTCATTTAATTCCGTGAAAAATTTCGTTAAGATTCAGGGAGTGATAAGACATTAACTCCTGAAGATAGCAGACGACAAGAAGATAAAGAGAAGTACGTTTTTTGCGATAGCTCTTGACTTTTAAGATAGAGGATAAAAAGGATAAAGCTCATGGCGTTGATCAATCCTTAAGGGATGAACGTGAATTCGACTTCATTAATCATCGTTTGGAGGTGATTGAATGCATATCTGGCCTTTACAATCTCGCGGAGGCCTGCCGATGTATCGAGCCAGTGCTGCTATCCTCCCGGACAGATATGGTACCAATTTGCCGACCCCGGAGGAATGGAGGGCCTGGTGGTCCATGGACGCGAGGGTCGATTCCACGTGTGTTGCGGGGCGCCTCCGGCCACTACGCTACATGCGCCCTTTAGTCCCACAGTTAGTATTGCCACGAATTTCTGTCTCTCACACTTGTGGAAGTAAACTTGTGAGTGATTAATCAACAACGAGAGCACAGCCATCCAGAAAACTTTAGATGACCAGTTCTATTTCTGATCACCTTACCAGGTTAACTAGATTGATTCCAAATTAACACCTGGAGATTAAATGACCAACCTTCACGGTTCAGAAAGAATCATGAGAGTACCAACAAAATCACCATTCGATTGGTAATTTCATAGTTGATGAAGATCTTCGTTCCTCAGAGCATCAAAAGCAATTCTATGGTCTCCGCATCGTTGCCACTTACCAGCTCGTAACTTGTTTCAGAGATGCCAGTAAGTCCTTGCACTGATTCACTTTTACCTATGTTTTCAGGTAGAAGTGTTGAACTCTTCAACTTTGGAGACCGTAGAAAAGTGCAGGCCTTGCTGTACATCTCAATTCTATACTTAATAGCCCACTATGAAGTACAAGGAAACGATAAAAGTGCAAATGTGATGATGACCTTCGTGGGTGCAGTATAGGAGGAAAATGAGGTCGGGCCATACAAAGGAACGAAATTTGTAAATGTAGTATTCCCTTACATGGTGGAGAAGAACGTTTATTTGACATAAGATGAAAGCCCATGTAGCAAAAAATGTATCATTACAACATTATATCAAGTCGAATAACTGGAACTTCTTCCTACCATGACACATAAAAAGAACTTCATTATAATCAGTTTGAATAGAAGATAACTATAAACAACAGTTCAAATTCACGCCTGTTTTGGCTCTAAGCAAGTTGCTTTTGAAACAAGAAAGTTGGGAATGACATGAACTTTAACAGGATGCCTTTTTACATCTTCTACCTTTTTACAAAGCCTTGTTTTAGCATTTCTACATACTGACTTGGGTGAGTAAAGGGGACAAATATATCGTTAAGGAAAGAGTCATCATCGCTTATCTCGTCGACAATATCCATGCTTTTTGTGTGCGCTACCTTTCTTTTTACTCCTGAAATACGAAAAACACCAAGTGCAATTAAAGGAAATCAAGAATTGTTTGACTCATACCTACGTCTTTAATAGCGCCATTGTCCATTGTTTGGTATCGCTTGAGTGAGGTGCTAAACGACATTAACCACATGTGGATAAAGAGTGAATAACGTGATAAAGTTCATGGTTCGTTGTAAACATGACACGGAAATCTTCATGGCAAGGTCTAGTGTGAAATACAACCATAACGATGCTGAGATATTCGCAAAACTTGGACCCGGTACAGATCGAACCATGATTATCCTTTACGAGAAGTCGCGTATTACACAGTGTACCACTGAGGCCCTTGCTTTGCGTTTCTCGGCTAATTGTCTACATAACGCTGCCATCAGTAGTCACTCGAGCAGACACCCGTAAAAGGTAATCGTAGTTCGACCTGGCCCGGGGTCCAAGTTTTGCGAACATCTTAGCATCGTTGGGGTTGTATTTCGCATCATATCTGTCGTGAAAAATTATAGTAGGCAGGAAATCAAAGGTAAACATCACACAGAAATTTTAGCTGACTACGAATAAGAGCTATGGAAGTTGGCCACTAACGTTTTTGGAGTGCTTGTGAAAAACTGCGGTGGTTGTGAACGAGCCATTGATGGAGTGAGCACAGTAACTCTGAAAAGAACCTTGCCTTTACTAGTTCAGAAAACAAAGTTGTAATTGAGAAGTGTTACTCCATACATACATTTTTCCTTTTACTAATGGTAAGGACGAAATAGGTGAAATATTCGGTGAGCATTGCTGTATTGCTTTAAGAGGATCAGAGTGTGGATTCTGAAAATATGGCGTTGTTGTTACAAGCTAGAAAAGCGAGAATAAAGAAAATAGTCATACTTCGAGATCCGGTTTCCCGACTACACTGCTGTCCTTCTCACTGTTCAAACGCTGTCGTAATTTCACTGAAATTGCAAAAATATTACAAGGATACAAAGATTCCCTTTTCTTTTTGTAAACTAATTACCCCTCCTAACGGTTTACTGCCTCGTAGTGGCTGGGACGTATTCCTGGGTGTCGGGCTGCAATGTACAGCGAGGGGATTCATTCCCCATCAGGGTCTCCCAAGCTGAGAAGGTGTCAAGCGGTTTCATTAAATAGTCCTGCTAGGAATAAAGCAATGCTAGGAGTCACCACCATTCTGGTATCAAATTAGTCGCACAGTGGCAAATCTCCCTCTGATCCACGAAGGCGGTGGCTGCCCGTGGTGGTGACGACCTGGGGCAGACTTTGGTCTGGCTGAACTCAAGACTTCAGGGAACCCCAATTGCTAAGTCAGCAAAACTCCGAAAAAGTTACAGTACATTACAGTATCCAAGTAGGTAAATAATTACCAAGTGATGCTTTTCCAATAGCAAGACCTTCTTCCATCGACAAACATTTCTCGGACGAGATTGTGTTATTTTCGTCCGAGCTAAGTTGTTCAGTTCTCAATCTTCTCCGTCTCAACAGTTTACTCACTTGATGACATCGACGTGGTGTAGCCGGAAATTTCAACCATTTAGCAGAAAAGAAAAACACATGACTAACAACTTATGGACAACAAGTAACACTATACTAATAAAACGTACCGAAGTGGCGTTATCATGTGATACACTGTTGATTAAATTTGTAGTCGTATTACCATCTCCTCCACCATACTGTTTGACGTCTTCCTGCGGTGAACTATCACACCAGAGAATGTCGAAATCTGATGTTGACGGTGTCCCTATAAAAAAGCTTTGAAACTGTCCATTCGTTGTCAGAGATAATTCTGAACAAAAAGTACAGAGACCATGGATCAGTCTATGAAAGACTGTAGAATTATAATTAATTACCTGTGTAATCAGATCCCTCAAGAGTTTTACACTGCTGTCCAAGATCTCAACTAAAGCTAAACCTATTACAACAGAGATGCCTTGCTAATTACGGCTGTTTTTTCGTTGAGGAAAGTAAAAATAAGGGACTTCTACCAAATGTGCCCCAGAAGTTAATGTCATCTATGCCCAGAAATTGATGTCGCGTCCCATGACATAACCCTGTATACACGACGTACGACGGAACAAATGGAGATTCAGATGAAACCTAAGTTTCTTGATGATTAGTGGAGTTAGCGGTGATATACACTTGTAACTATGCCTGCAGAAATCGCAAAGAATTTTTCAAAGGATCCCATATTTCTCACAATTCATTTGAAGAGTACCACCATAGCTATAAAATCTCGCAGTAACCCTTCAAAGACCTATCACAAAGAATGCGATATTTCTCGTGTATTAAAGCCGGTAAACATGTCAACACTACTGCCCTCCATACATTCGAGTTTCCATGGACATGGCTTTGTTCTCGACCAGCATCAATGACGCTTCAACCTTAGCTAAATGACCGAGAGAAATAGGGAGCTAACCAATAGGTGAAAAAGGTGTACACGCATTCATATACGACCCAATGTATGAGTGATGACAAGGAACAAACTTCCAGGTAGATACGTCTTCACATGTATGACAAATCTTCAGATGACCAACTGCTACCGAGGTTCGGTACTACGACGACGTGATTGAAACGAAACATTCCCTTTCTTCGTACACTTTTAAAAGATCGGAGCTGAATCAGTGGTATGGCGTAAGATAAGTAAATGAAACCCACCTAAATAACAAGTGGGCAAGGCTCTTCGATTGCTAAGATCTTTTTTCACATATAAATCTTCCAACAATAATTATCATTTCTCTTTCACAATAAAGGAGGATGTTTAGAAAAAATGTGCTGGCTACTTTCAATGTTCACCTTGTTGAGAAGTAGTTGAATGCATATCTGGCCTTTAAAATGATTCGCTGTGGCCTACTGATCTATCCATTTAGTGATGTTAGCCTTCCTGATAAGTCTGGTACCAACACGCCGATCGAGGAGGGATGGAAGGCTCGGTGAGCCTGAGGCGGGGGGATCGATCCCATGTGTATTGCACAGTGTCTCCGACCACTGCGCTATACGCGAGCTCGTCTTAGCAGGATTAATACAGAGACTAAACATGCCTATTAGCATAGATGTGATCTGCATTCATCTCTGCAAGATTCTTCCAGAGATAAAACAATCTTAACGGCAAACGTTTGTAAAACCAACGGATCATTCGAGAATGGACACTGTGAAAGGGGCAAAAACACTGCAACAGAAAACGAATAAGAGAAAGGTGCTGTGCAAAATATCACAATATCGGTTATGATCACATGGGAGTAAGACTTATTCTTCTTCCCATGTACTAGATTAGAGATATCTCAACAAAATTCGACCTGTACCTTATATCCAGTAAGGAGGATCACATCACCGTCACTAAGATTACGTTGTAGAGAAAAAGAAGCAAAAAGACGTGCTCAAAGGGAGAAATCACTGCGAAGCCCACTTAGCTCCTTCGCCTTTTCCGCGTCAAGACTGGACTTTCGAAAGTGACACCCAAGGGAAAAGCAGAATTCCCTTCAGGAAGACATGATAGTGTTCCCCACCTCGAATACTCTAGTGAGGGAGAAGTCGACTCCGATGGGTTAAAAAGACAGCTTCATAGGCAACGGTTCAATAGGTATGTGGAACACCTCATGCATTTTCAAGAATATGAACCTCACTCTGCGCTCAGCTGAACTGCTGTCATAGAATTCCGCCGTATAACCACCATTACGAGCACAGACAGCGCTGAAGATCTACAGAAGCATAACGCCTCTACTGATCAGATGATCTGTAGCTAGTTGTTCTGTGTGTAAAATAGACAGTCACATTGGCCTAAATGAGGAAATTCCAATATTCGATGAAAAAATCATATTAAAGGATAGAAGATAAAGCTCTCGGCGTTGATCAATTCCTGAGAGACATGAATTCAACTTCATTAAACATCGGTGGAGGTAAATGAATGCATATCCGCTCTTTAGAATGACCCTCGGTAGCCTATTGATTGTCGAGCCACTGCTGCTTCCTCCGGGAAAAGTCTGGTACCAACTTGCCGACCGCGAAGGTATGGAAGGCTTGATGTGCCTGGAGCGCGGGGATCGATCCCATATGTATTGCAGGGCGTCTGCGACCACTGCGCCACACGCATCCATGGCGACCTTATCTAGGACCTACTTAAGACCTTTAGACTTTGTTTAGCGACCTAATTTAAGTAAAGGAAAGTAATCAGTGTAAAATAAAGGTCGTGAGAGCATCTGTACTCGTTGAGTGCACCCAACAAACTTCTCTTAAAGACTGTCACGTGCAGCATTGATTATGCATGGATTAAATAGATAAGGTAACCATAAAGAATGTAGTCTTAAAGAAACGAACCAGTAACTAAAGACCGCGAAGGCGAGAAATCGGCGCTTCGAGCCTTCACTAGACGACCGCTACCAGGCATTTTTGCCTGAGAGGCCAAGAAGACCTTCGGAGAATCATACCATTCGATTAGTCCTGTAACGGTATTTCGCCGTATCTGCTGCCATGAAGAAAAAATGTCATAAAAGGAAGATGAATAGAATTTGTATAAGATTAATAGAAAAAAAACACCTGCATACTCGGACGAATGATTCTCAGTAGATGGTGGAACTGATGCATTTGCATTTTCTCGTGACATCTACAAAACTGACTTGTAAACTGACAATACTCACTGATAAAACGCAGAAAATCAAACGATTCATCATTTTACATGTCTAGCAAGATCTACATACGAACTGGAAAGGACGTAATAAAGTGGGAAGTGACTTATTTTGTCTTTACGTTAAACATGTAACATTTTTGAAACAACGGAAATGCAAAGCCCGTATCACCTTCGTGATGAACGCGCTCCAAACGAAATCCATGCTCCAAAGTCAATTTGTAGAAGCGCAAATAGCGCAGCGGTGAGAGGAGCCGTTGAATACAAGTGGGATCGATCTTCGCGCGCCAGGCTGACCAAGCCTTCCATCCCTCCGGCGTCGAAAAATTGGCACCAGACCTGTTTGGGTGGATAGCAGCACTGGCTCGAAACATCGGTAGGGCACCGCGAGTCATGGGCTTCATGCTTTAAAGCCATTTTGTCTTGACCAGTTGGTTCGAAATCGTTCGTCGTCGATGTTTTTTTTTTGGTAGATGGCTTGGAGTTCGATCTGAATTGACAGTGATTTCATTTCACATGGCTAGTTTTAGATGATCAACGTTCAGGATTTGCCAATCGACATTCACAGCAACAAGTTATTAGGTAAAAGTATTTCATCAAACCAAACTGAGCAGGAAAACCCTTGAGGGTTTACCCAATAAGACAAAAGGTTTCAGATTGGCTAATCAGTCGCCGTCATTGTCAGAAAGATTGGCAGAAGAACGTCCTAGTGGTGCGTGAGAAGATTAAGAATGCCATCCTTGATATGCCGGAATCTGATGAGATTGTCGAACTTCTTCAAGGAGCTTGTAGGTCGCACTGGTACATTATTGTTTGACAATCACGGAAAGAAGTTCTCCTTCAGATATAAATTACTTCCATTGTCTGCGTATTGTTGAGGTTCTGCAGGACACAGAAAAGGGCACGAAGAACTTCCTAGGGTACTACTCGTCTCAGCGAATGAAAGATTGGCAGGTACTGATAATTTTGGTAGTGGCAACTTCTAATAATGGTTTGAGGAAGATCAGCACGGACTTCTTAGCGCCGTGCTTTACCATGTCAGGCGAACCATCTAGCGTTCAATTTTGACATGTTATTAAATATTAGGCGAAAATTAGGCTTCTGCAGGACTCAGTGGATAAAAGTCTCGTGACTTCGTTATTAATATAAGGATTACTCTATAGTTCGGGTAAAATTTTTCCCTTTATGGTGGCCTTCCTTTTATTTTTGGCGGCTTAAGGAATCGATTTTATAAAGAGTGTCGGAAATTCAGTTCTGTTTCAGGAAATCCAGTCTCTATACAAGAAAAATAATTTATATCTTGCCGAATCGGCTCAGGTAGACTTCTTTCCATCTAGTATATTGCGCTGCTTTTTTTAATTAAAAATATGATAGAAAACTTTGCTACCTACAGATTCTGCAACGAGTAGTGCAATATGAAATACCAGCTTTGAAGAGACAAATTACGAAGGCGGAACAAGCTTTGGAGGTTCGTAGGCCAATTTCCGGCTAGCACTAGTTTGGCAAATTGTAAAGCAAGCCATTTTTCCAAGTTCATTTGTTCAGGAAAGCGTGGGAAAGGAAAAGGTTTATTCTAAGCAGGTAGAGGACAGTAAAAAGGCGTATGAAAAGGAATTGACTCGATTGGGGATCCAGGTTTGATCGTTCTTGGCTTTACGATCATTGTAGGGAAAACAGCTGCAGTAATTTTTTAAGGGTCATTCTCTTCGCGCAGAGCTCCTTGCGTTGGCAGCCGATCTTCCTACGTTTTTCGCGAAGCTGGCTGATGAAATCGTTCGTCTGAGAGAACCACATGAGTACTACGTTGCTTTCAGACACTACGTCCACCAGTAAGTTATCATTGGGAATAATTTCTATAATTAGTACGAGAAAATGTGTAACCCTTTTAGACGAAATGATTCGCAAGTGAAGCTGTTACCATTGGTCAATCTCATCATGCGTAAAGGTGTCCAAGCGACGACTTTTGAGTACAAATATGGCGTGGCTCCAGATAGTGTCGAGACACCGTCGTACGATCTCTTGTTAAAACAAGACAAGGTGGTCAGAACGTCTATATTCTTCAAAAAGTTTTATTTTGCCGCGGTTATTAAAGTTACCAATGCCATTCTATTTAAACTTACTTGGTTACCTGAATGGCCCGCCTTCACTGGTTTAGTCCATTTCAACTGTGAGTAAATTTTTTCCGAAGAATTTCAAGCGTTTATTAACTAATGTGTATCATAGCAGTCCTCCCAATGGTATACCGCCCCATCATGGCTGGAGGTGTTCCTGAGTGTCGGGCCGCGATCTACAGTGTGGGGATTCGTCACCCCCGCAGGGTCTCCCAAGCTGAGAAGGAGTCCGATGTTTCCATCAGGAAGCCCGGAAAAGAGTAAACTAATACTGGGATCCGACACCGTCCTGGTATCATACTACTCGCATGGCGGCAAATCTCCCCTCTGATCCACAAGGGCGGCGAGTGCCTGTGGTGGTGACGACTTGGGGCAGACTTTGGCTAGGCTGACCTCACGACTCCGGGAAACCACAATGGTTAAACCAGCTATACACCACGGAAGTGGAAATTTTTCTGAGGCCCGCGCAACGACCGAAGACGGGCTATCCAAGTATCTAAGTAAGTAAGTATCATAACAGTTATTTTCAATTTAGAAGGCAACAAACGATGACATCGATTTTTGTGATGACGGCATCGATTTCGGCGATGATGAGACTAGAGAGTTTTCGGGCGAAGACGTCCACATTGACGTTGTGGCAGACTCAAGTGGTTTCTACTTCTGTTGTTGTTATTTACTGCGTTGTTGTAGGTCAGCGATTCTTTTGCACATGCAGTTCGTACATCTCTCTGCAGGTCTTGTTGTTGGAGCTGTAGCGCGTGGTGAAGATGCACTCGGTGTGTTAGAAAATCTAAGTACTCAAAACGTGATTAAAAATGAACTTGAGGAGGTGGGTTATAGTGTTCATTTATGTTTCAATTTTGGTAGTTAAGAGCTTAACCGCGCTATCCACGCTCTAATTTTCAGTTGATGGCTTTTCTTGTGATGCGTAAGGAAGATGAGGAACGCGATACTTCATCGGATATGTTCATTCAGGGTTTCGAGAAAAGACCTTCTGAGATAAGTAAGGTCAGGT
This sequence comes from Angiostrongylus costaricensis, assembly GCA_900624975.1. Classification (NCBI taxonomy): domain Eukaryota; kingdom Metazoa; phylum Nematoda; class Chromadorea; order Rhabditida; family Metastrongylidae; genus Angiostrongylus; species Angiostrongylus costaricensis. Next base: position 318,506 of record UYYA01003817.1, on the reverse strand, counting down.
TGCTTCCCTACTCAGTACTTCCAGTTTTCAAGGGTTTGAAATGTGTATAGTTTGAGCGTTAAAAAAAACTTTAGTGCTAAATTTACAGTCACTGTTGAGATTTATCCTAACCGAGTAGAAGCATTCCACGCCTATCGCGGACAAAGGGGTAGTGGTGTCGGAATATTTATTCACCTTATTTTAGTGCGTTTAGATAAGTCCATCTAAGTTGGTTGAATGGATATCACAAGTAAAGGCAATACATAATCAACTTATGGATCCGCAAAAGAACTATTTATTTCACATCAGATCCTCGCCGCAGTAAGTTGCTTTTTTACAAGGGTCTCACTAAGAATATACTAGTTTTCTACAGTGGTGTTATCAAGACTACAAATAACACTGATGAGGATAGTGCAGTAGTTAGAAGTACCGACTTGCACACGATCATTGGTAAGATCACGCGTTCGGGACAAATTAAGCTAGCTCTCCCCTTCCCTCCATTCCTCGCTGATTCCGTCTAAGTACGGAGAATTGGTATCGAACTGGTTTGAGGAGGTAAACATGCTAACTTGTTGCATCAGTAGGCCCACGCAAATCGTAATATAAGTTAAACATGCATTCCGCCATCTTTGTGAGGTTAACTGGAGTTGGATGCATGATAATTACATAAGGGAGAGCTTAACCCAGAGCGCTTGTATTCTTTGTACAAGGAACGAATTCATAAGGTTTGTATAAAGCGTAGTTCTGTGACGTACACAGTTTTCAAGTAAGAATGCCTATAATTTTCATTCTAGGTATGTTGAGAAACTCGTTGAAGAAATAGAATCGAAGAGAGAACAGGAGGGCCGCTATAAAAAGTATGTATTCTCAAATGTCTCTATCACTTTTGTATGAGCTAGAATCTTCGACATCTAAAAGTTAAATTGCGATAAGGGTGGTATTTTCTATGTTGGTTCAAGAGTTGATATTGAGGATGCAATCGCTGATGGTTGAGAAACAAAATGAAGCTCGGAAGCAGATTACGAACGCTAGTCAGAATTTACAAGCGGTTCTGAATTCGACGAGGTTACTTCAAAAGCAAGTGCGTAGTTGTTTCAAAGTACGATTTCAACACTTCGGACACGATGGCTGACAGTTTCTATTCTGTCATTGTGACTATGGAGCCCAATTATAATGATGCTGAGACGTCTGCCAAACTCCGCACCGCTGGTGTCTATGGTGGAGACCAAACACGAGATTACCCTGTTTTGTGCTCCCCAGATCAATTCTATTGGTGGTGATTGCTGATAGCACCTATAAGTCAATAACACGGTTGAGAGAAAGAGGAAACGAAGGACTCGCATAGTGTAGTGGTGAACGCGTTAGCCACCGGTAGGGATAATATTGTGTTCGGTCCCTAACGCTGACACCAGCGGTCGAGTTTTGCAATGTAACACCCTGTCATGACAGAATAAGCAGTAAATAAAAAGTGACAACTCTGAAGTCTGTTTCAGGTGGTTATTTATGTTTTTCAGCTAGAAAAAGATATTTCCATGAAGTATGATGGTCGAAAAGTGCACATAGTGGGAGGAATCACAGCAGCGCTTACCAACCGCTAACACTTGTCTCTGTCTCTTAACCCAGATTTTCGCACTGCCCAAATCCCGTTCATGTTGTTAGCGAGAACTGTGATTCAAGTATTGTCGTACACGACATGATCCGTCGATAAAGAGTTAGGTAAACTGTGTTAACGTTGTTCTTATTATAACAGTTTCGTTATTCTTTTGTTTTTGTAAATGTTATGACATAGTTTGTGTTCTATGACCAGTGTGGATGAATAAATATACTTGGCTGTCTTCGTTGTTAACAAATTCCCACACTGTTTTATTATTCAAACTTATTTCAACCTCTCAACGGATTACCGCCTCGTCGTGGTTGGGAAGTGTTCTTGTGTATCGGGTTGCGATGTACAACGGGGGATTCATCCCTCCCCGAAGGGTCTCCCAAGCTGACTGAAAAGGAGTTCGTCGTTTCTATCAGAAAATCCAGCTAAGAGTAAGCCAATAACAGGATCCGCCCGCCACCGTCCTTTTATCAAGCTAGTTGCATTCTGGCAAATCTAATCCACAAGGGCGGTGATTGCCTGTGGTGATGACGACATAGGGGAAACTTTGGCCAGGTTAACCTCGGAATTCCTGGGAACCATAATGGTTAAACCTTCAAAAATCTAAAAAAGTGGAAATTATGTTGGGGCCCAATGAGTGATGGCGGGCGACCCAAGTATTTCGACGAGGCCTTGTTCCACACAGCGATATACTTTGGTTTCTAGTTGTGGTATGAGGTCCTTGAAGTTGGTGAAGCACTTGTTCCCGAGGAATCTTCCATACCTTTGGAAATATCTAAGTCAGATGGCATAAAGTCTGATGTTTACTTGTGGACCACGGGAGACATGTGTCCAAGTGTTATCATGAAGGAAACAATCCGAGCTACTGTTGATTTCCTCTCGTTCACAGCGCCCGCCATCCAACGAAATTAATTTGCATATATGTTTGGATCGAGTCGGGTCCCCATTATTCGAAGGCAACCAAGGAACGGTGGAGATGTAAGACCTGCCTCTGATGAACCCACAGCTTTTCAAGTGGTGAGCTAGAGGCATCGCGCGTGAGTGTAGCAAGGCATCCAGCTATTGCTCCTTAGTACTATGTTCTTTTGAACATCTTCCTTTGCTGACAAGTAACAGCCACTGGCAGAATGACAACCGAGAGCTTTGATTGGGTCAGTAAGTTGATGTGGGGACCACTGAGGTACCAATGTCGTGCACGGATACGGGCCAGTACCGATTGACACGTACTCGCGTTCGAGTGGCGTTCCAGGTAGTGGTGCAGTTAGTCGTCGAAGAAGCAGCGTCATCCCTGATATGTGTTGGTTTCAATACGCGTCTTACAGCCACCAAAGCATTAGCACTGGAGGAACACAGCGAGACCGGGTGCACGATCCCATGGACTACGGCGAGACGCACGAGTGTTTCCAGGTGATCAGTCGCACTCCACATTGTGTTACACTGGTTCATCTCTACTTTTTCTATATCCTTTTCAGGGACCATTATTTTAGAACTTACCAAATGGAACATACGTGGGTCAAAACGTGGTTTGAAGGAAGGAAATAGATCTTACCCAAAGCTCTTCACTGTTTTCGTGCTAACCTCGTTGGATAGAAAGTATGACTTACAAGAGCCCGTTGTCGATAAGAATGAAGAATTCTCAGTTGGAAATTTTCCAGATGTATTTTTAAACTCTCTGAGCTTTATTCACTGCCTTTTCCTTTGTCATAGCGGGATATTTCGTAAAGTACAACCAAAAGATGAAGCTTTGGCGTCGATCAATCTCTGAGGGATACGCCATGCATTGGACTTCGTTAAGCATCGTTTGGAGGTGATTGAATGCATATCAGGCTTTTACAATGACTCGCGTTGGCATTCCGAAGCATTCCGCCAGAGCTGCTATCCTACTAGGCAGGTCTAGTACCAATTTGCCGACCGTGGAAGGATGGAAGGCTTGGTGAGTCTTGAGCAGGGGGATCGGTCTCATGTATATTGCAGGGCGTCTCCGACCACCGCGCCACACACACTCTGTTTTTTATTATTATTATTTACTGTATCTTACATTGCATTGTCATGCCATTATTCTTGTTCTACTTACTTATTTCTTTATTTATTTGTTTCTTTTTTTTAACCAGCCTCGTATTAGCCTATCGGTGAAAAATGTGAATTGAGTGGAGTTCATTTATCCCAGTATATGAACAGCATTGGGATATGAGCAAAACTCGGAACCCCGGGTGAACTTCGAACCCGCGATTACTCATTCCGGCGGTTCACGTGTACCCACTGCATCACTGAGGCCTTTACTTTGTCTTTCTGTCAACTAGTTCATTAGTCTAACGGCACTGTCAGCAATCATCCGTCAACGGGATTAATCTGGGGAGTACAAATCAGCATTGAACCTGGTTAAGTTGAAGCTGCAGTCGAAATCACCAGTTTTTTTTCTTCATGGCCGTCGATAAATGTTTGCTGTTATGGCATCGTTACAGTAAAGGAAAACTTGCTAAGAGAAATATAGACCAAGGGCCTCGGTTGGTGTGGTGGATAACACGTGAGCCTCCGGTAGGTGGTGTTCGCTGGTTCGAAGCCCAACCAAAGTACCGAACTTTGCTTATATCTCAGCAGCCTTATAGTTGAATTTTTAAGCTCTTTTTTCTTTGTCTACACAATTTTTCGAATAACAGGATTCGCTTCAGTCTTTTCCTATAACTCTAGATGTTTGCGACCTAAACTTTTCTTTGGACAGAGAGCTTCCGTATAGACATTTCCTGAGTACTTGGTCAATAGGTGTGGCAAGTATGATGGAGCAAATCGATTGATTTCTCAGTACATCATGCCGACCATAAGCACGGTATCTGAGGAAATCATGTTCGACGACAAGGAGGATCGGCAAGCCTGGAACACTTACGTCACTGATTTATCCCGCGAGTGTCCCTGATCACATTTGTTTTGATGTTCAGACGCTACTTGTTTTTGTGTCTCTCACTATTTCCTCCTCTACAGATCATTTTCCCATCACATTCATTGTCATCATTCATACTCATCTCATCATCATCCGTCATGATGTTCCAAACAAAATTATCGATTGAAATGTTGCTGAGCTCTGATGGATGCATAGTCTCATCGAAGAGACCGCCATTTTTTACCTCTGACTCATCCCTATGATCGAAGTCTGTGGAAAATTCCTCCGTTTAGTGCTTCGAATCATCTAAAGCAACTGAAAACCTTCGCTTCCCAACATTTGCTGGCACCCTATATCCTTGTACTCCGTTCGTTCTTCTCATGAGGTAGACCGCTGATGCAAATTTTCCGCACTTTATGTTTTCAGAGAAGGAGCTGATGTCGATCAGTTGGGGTGCTCAATATCCAAAACTGAAGACGAATCTACGATTAGCGATAAATCGGCTGAAGTTAATGGGAAAGAAGAAAACTGAAATGGCAATGAAAGCCCGCACAGAGATCGCTGATTATATAGCAGGTGGGTATAGGCTCTATCCAGTAATCCTTACGGGGGCAGTCATGTTGTAAAGAGCTCAAGCCGGCGAAATTCTCTTATAATGTGCTTTTGGGAAGTGTATAGTTTATACAACCACAACGTTGCTGAGATATTTGCAAAACTCTGGACCGCAGGTGTCTATGGTGGGGAACGAACGCGCTATTGTCCTTTCCGGGGAGTAACGCGTTCACCACCACACCATGCGGGTCCTTCGTTTCGCTTGTCTCTCAGCTACTTCTATCTAGTTATTTGATCGATGCCGAGATTAATAGAAAGTCGGTCGTGGGAATTTCTTAAATAACTTTCTTATATGAATAGTGTTGATAGTTTGCAAGCACACGTTTTCAAGCCGTAGAATTTTTATAACTTGCAACATTAGCTATGAGTTAAGCACATTTTGAGGAGCAAATACTAGCAATAGATATTATCATTGAATTATACAAATTTAATGATTGCTACATCATTTTGTTCTAGAAAACAAAGCTGATCGTGCACGTATAAGAGTGGAACATATCATACGGGAGGACTATTTAGTTGAAGCGTTCGAGATTCTGGAGATGTATTGTGATTTACTGCTTGCTAGATTCGGTTTGATAGAGCAAATGAAGTTGGTGATTACTTCCTATTTGTTTGGGATATGGAAAGAACAATAGTCTGGTAAACATTTGAAATTACAGGACATTGGATGATGGTATCGCCGAAGCCGTTATTAGTATCATGTGGGCTGCTCCACGAATAGCTACCGATATCACGGAATTTAAGGTGTCTTTTTTATATGGTGCTGAAGCATTTGTGTGGATGATGTACATCGTCGCAGTTAGAAGAAGCTCTACCTGACGTTAACCCCATCGTAGATAAGATTGTTCATATTGTAACCTTCTTAACAATCTTATTTCTCTTACGTAGTAGTTTGAACTCTTTCTCAATGGAGTTACTTCTTATTTACTGGCTATGGCAGGGTATGATGTGAAATATAACCACAATGAGGGTGAATCTTTGCGAAACTCCCGACTGCGGGTGTCTGCGGTGTGGTTCGAACACGCTATTATCTTTTCCGGGAGCTAACGCATTTACCACCACACCATGCGGGTCATTGGTTTCGCCTGCCTTTCAGCCGTGTCTGACCAATAGGTGCTATCAGCAATCATCCGTCAACAGGATTAATCTGGGTAGCACAAATCGGAGTTGAACCCAGTTTAGCTTAGTACGGAAAGGGTAATAGCGTGTTTGGTCACCACCGTAGACGCCTGCGGTTCGGAGTTCTGCAAATATCTTTTGCAATGAGTTCATCCTTAATTTAGTCAGTCTAACCTGACCAGCTACTTACACTTGCGATTCGATGTTGAGCCGAAGTTCGAATTCGCTGCTTAGCTAGATTTTGAACTAAAATACAGCTTATGGATCTTATTCTAGCACCGTTATTAGTATTCTTTAGACGATAAGTGATCAACTTACTATAAAATATGGAAAGCCGTTCGCTGAAGCTGCACGGGCGAATCAGTTGGAATTTCCAGCCAAGGTTTCGCCGAAGCTTATCAGTAAGCTGTCAGTTGCTGCTCCACCAAAGCTATTAGTTGAGCGGTGAGATCGTTGAATGAAAATTAAGTACAGATAAAAATGTTGTACTATGGTTCATATGGGAGCAGTGGCGCAGTGGTCGGAGACGCCGTGCAACGCAGCTCGATCCCAGCTCCTCTGATCTATTAAGCCTTCCATCGCTCCGGTATCAGCGAATTGGTACCAGACTTATCTGGGAGCATAGCAACATTGACTCGATGCATCGGTATGCCACCGCGAGTCATTGTAAAGGCCAGATATGCATCCAATCACCTCCATACGATGCTTAGTGAAGTCGAATGCATGGTGGATCTCTCGGGGATTAATCAACGTCAAGGGCTTTATCCTTTATGCTTTATACTGTTGTTTATTAAACCTTGGAATTAAATTAACCCACCTTAAGTTTGAAAGAATATTTTCAAAGAGATTGTACTTGTGAAAGTGACACGCAGTTGTGTATCACTGAATATAAATCGTTTAGATATATGATCGAGATTGCTGCCAGTGCTGGAGTGCCGTTCGTTCCAGATCCTGATGTCATGCGAGATGACGAGGTCGCCCAAGCAGAGAAAATGCTTATTGATTTTAAGCAAGCAGGTTCGGGTGGCCAGAATACTGGACATACTGGAAGTGTCATAGCGCCAACCGATGTTACGGTACTTAAACTATTGCTTTCGTAATTTTGGTTATACTCAGTTTTTAGTTTCAGCCGCTAAGCTACGGATGGAACGTACCTAATGGTTCACAACCTTTTCCTCCATCGAATCCACCGCCACCACCACCTCCTGGGCATGGCGATAATTCTGGAGGTGGAAATGACGGTATTGCTACAACATGTTTAATTTCTAATTGTTTTTCGGCTAAGACAATATATACCAGGTCACATTTACGAAGTTCCCAGTGTTGGGCCACCACCACTTCAATACGGCGACTTCAATGATCACGAAGAAAATCATGGGTGAGTCTACATAAAGCAATTATAGCGTATCACGAAGAACCTTAAGTCACTTTGCGGTATGAGAATATCTGAATATATTGGCGACAAGGGTAGATATGGCCCAAACTTAGGCGAAGTGATCCGTTCAATCATAAACAGACGTACCTCAAGCTAACATTTTTATTGGCCTTGATGGTCGAATCATTCGAATAGTCTCCAGTAAAGTGTTCTTTTATCCCTGCCACGTGCCAGTGTTGATTTCTGGTTCATACTGACTTTAGAGTTTTATGAAGTATCACCTGTCCTATAATCTGCGTAAATAAGGCTTACCATCTGGTTGGTGATTTTCTTATTATGAGCTTGATAGGGCTCCAGTAATTCCTGCCGTTCTTGTTCACTAATTATGGTTGAGATTCATCACGTGTTTGACCCACCTGGTTTTCTATACCATGGCGCACACGGCGTCGCTTCCGATCTTGGAGCGTTGACGTAGCATCCAACTTCAAACTCCCTCCTTCATTTTCATGATGTAGGACATCCCTATCCACTTTTGTTTGGGATAAGTAGTGATCGGTTCCTCATCAGCGTGGTAGCATATCAGCAAACTTTGTAAAGAATATTCATTGAGATGATATATCCCACGTTTTGTGACATAATTGGAGGCAAGTAGAGGTGAATGTAAAAGAATGGCTGTTCTGTGAGTTTAGGCAAAAATTTGTTTTCCACTACTCAAGCGACTACACGTTGACGTATCAGCTGTAGTGTTTCTGGAGACAGAATTCTCTTGGTGACTTTCAAACTTTCAGTCCTCTTACCACACTCTTCTCCCAAATACCGGTCTGAATGCGAACAAATTGGAAGTTACGATGGTTTTGCGAATTCATTACTCACCTACCTTTACATCATCCAAGTTTTGCAGGTTTTCTTTTTATAAGGGTGATGTCGTGCGCTATAGCCAAAACCTTTGATTCATCACGCATACTCTGTTTCATTGTGGTATTCTTCGTAGGGAGACTCGCACATTCAGCAATGGTAGCGAGAGGGGCCTCCAGGCCTGTGAGTGACACTGTAGAGTCACGTCACTTCCCTCTATTCTCTCAGTTCCAGGGATATTCTGGGTTGCATTGTGAGCCTTCTGAGGTATTCTACTTTGTGTGTCATATATAATGTCATACCTCCCAACGGTTTACCGCCTCATCGTGGCTGGGAGATGTTCCTGGGTGTCGGACTGCGATGTACAGCGGGGAATTCATTCCCTGGCGGGCTCTCTCAAGCTGAGGAGTCCGGCGTTTCCTTCAGGAAGCCTAGCTAAGAGTAAGCCAATACCAGGATCCACCACCGTCCTGGTATCAAAGTCGCATGGTTGTAAATCCTCCCTGATCCACAAGGGCTGTGACTGCCTGTGATGGCGAAGACCTGTGGCAGGCTTTGACTAGGTTGACCTCGGGACTCCAGGGAACCATAATGGCTTAACCAGAAAATCTCAAAAAAATGGAGAGTATTGGGGTCGGCACAACAAGTGTGGACGGGCCATTCAAGTATCAAGTATATAATGTCATAGACGGTGTTTAAGGGAGGACATCTTTTCATATTTATGATATTTTAATAGCTTGTTCATATTGATCCTATCTTGTTCTGCAGCATCGAAGTTCTCTGGTCAGGGAAATTGTGTCCATTCCATTGCTGTCTTCGTATTACCTTCGTAGAAGAATGAGTCATGTGATGCACATAAGGATTCCGCGCTTTTCAAGATGAGGCTATAAACCGTTTGAAAGTCCACGGATGACAGCTCATATACAATTTTATGAAAATTCTGGGCAAAAGAAATGTAGAATCGTGTTGATGGCGGTCATAGTTAAGGTGCGCAGAGAGGGGTTTCTGAATGTGGCCTACACCATACGATCGATCGCCCTGTTCACTTTAAACTTCAAGTCCACATAGAACGCTTTGACGTCGTCGTCATCGTAGGTTAATATCACAGCTATATAGACGACGACTGTTAGCAAGGGTTGCATCAGTCCACAATTTTTCATGCGTAAGCAACGGGTTGTGGTGATTCGTTGTCCATAAGAATCGGTGTTTATTGCTAAGCCCGTGTTGGCGAGGGTATTAACTCTGCCAGGTTCTCTCTTGTTGCATATTCCGAGGAACATTTTTTTCGGTATCATTAAGTGTGTAGTACGCGGTGTAATCCCGTTTTAGCTAGTACTTTGACGTTCAATTTACAGTATAAAGTTGGAATGTATTCGTTGTAAATACACACAAATGCGCCGGACTGCTTCTCAGCTTGGTAGACCCTGTCGAAGGGATGAATCCTCTACTGTACATCGCAGTCCAACACCCAGGAACACCTCTCACCCACGATGTGGCGGTAAACCGTTGGGAAGTATAGTTTATTATACAACTTGCAACTTAAATCATGTACACTTTCTCCATACTTTGTATAATCTTTGCAACCTCTGAAACAATCGGCGGCTTTACGTTGGGTTAAGGCAGAGGTAGGATATTCCTAAAGTCGTTCGAATACAACCACGGTTTATTTGATTTCATCATGCCTAAGGTTATCACCACGTGTCCGGAAAAGAAATTCGGCTTTCGTAATTTGGACGAGCATTAGATCTTATTTATTGAATTAGACGTCACTAGAACCTACGGATCATTAGGGGAATATACAAGTCTTCCTACTGTACCATGACAAAATCGTGGTTTTGTAGAGTCCACAAGACGCAGTTCTTCCATCGTAGCTCGTAATTGGCGTACAAAATGTCTGAACAAGCAAGATTTCCTGTATAAGACATGTCATTGAAGTTTACGTTTAAAGCGATTGCTTTTAAGACTTCAAAATTCACAGCGCTGTCTATTTTATCTCGAAAATACCGTGAAGCCGTCTAACGAATGCCGATTTACCGCAGAAAAAAGTTCGAGGAGTTCCAAAAGCGTAGGAGAACATGTGGAAGCACGCCAAGGTCACTAAGGTAGCAAAAGAGCAGAATTACAAAAAACGTATCCACCCAGGAACAGATCCCAGCCATAATGAGGTGGTAAATTGTTGGAATGGCCCATCTTACAATGTCTACTACAAATTCGGTTCTTCCCAACATTTATTACACACTTACAGAGTTCTGGGTATAAACAGCCATGCTAGTTCATGTATTAATCTAAGATTTACACAATCATATTGAACGCTGTCTTGCTCAATTTTTGCTCTTAACGTTTAATATTTCAATGTGCTTGAAACGTTGTAAGATAGCTTTTTTTAGCAAAACAAGCTACACGGGAAATATGCCAGCAGGTTTAATTCAATTACCGAAGATCGGACCTGATGGTTTACCGATTTATCAAGGTCAAAACCTTCCCAACTATCCAAGACTTAGTCAGGTAATTTATGGATCATCGCTTAACCTAGTTACATAGCGTCGTACGCATTTTTGCTACTAGAACCCTTTTCGTAGCTCGTATGTACTATTTTTTTGCAACATTTTGCATTTCATAACTATCAAATATACAGAACACATAGTTTGGTAGAGAAAATTCTGGAGCGCACTAAATTTAAAGTGAACAGTATAGTGTTCATACCGTCCTTTGTTCCGCACGTGTGTGCACATTGTAATGTCTGTAACGGGCGCTATTTGATGAGATGATCAGTGGTAGTGGCACGTGCAGCGAATATAATAGGTTGTTCAATATGAAGTAGCCTTATAAGGAATTGTTCTGATTTTTGGCTATGGCATAATAATCGAAGAACGTATTCTGATTTTCTTGAACTCCATATTTTTCGGTTCAAATGAAAACCATTATAATTACTTTTTTCTTGCTACTACGTCAATTTGAGTAGATATAAGCCTTGAGAAAGATTAAAAGAGCTCTTAAGAGTCCTTTACGGTGGCATGCTTTTCCAGGTAGACGTTTCTCCTCCCAACCGTTTACCGCCTCATCGTTTTTGAGAGTATGCAATAGTAGATATCCAAGTATACAGGTTCCTTGCCATCCTGTTTTGTATCCACTCGTTCTGTATTAAAGCTGTAGGATAAAGCTTTCGGAGTTGATCAATACCATAGGGATGCGCCATGCATTCGATCTCATTAAGCACCGTTGGAGGTGATTGAACACATATCTGGCCTTTACAATGACTCGCGGTGGTTTAGCGATATATAAAACCGTTGCTGCTATCCTCTCAGGCAATTTGCCGACCCCGGAGTGATGGAAGGCTTGGGAACCACGGGCGCAGGCATCGATTCCATGTTTTTATTGCAGGGTGCTTCCGACCACTGCGCCACATACGCCTTTATTGCATACTAAACGCATACAACTGTGTTACCACCCATTGCTTTTTTGAAATTGTATTACTATGCTGTATATTGAGTATTGAAACATAGTTTCATTATAAATGTTTTAAAATAAGGAATTGTTTTCCACTCATTCTGTCTTTTGTCTTTTCATTTCATGACAGTAGGCGAATTTCCAGTTTCTAGATCATTTTGTACAAACAGCCATAGTTTAGCCATATTTAATTTTTCGTCAGGGAGAAGAAGTGAAATATCATGAAAACCTGTATAGTTTTATCGATAATCCCGTCGCTATCAAATTGAGTCAAAGTCGTGTTGAATTTGCGTTATAAAATGTTCTTTCCTATATTTTCAGATTTCCCCAGTCAATGAGAAGAAGCCGATTGTTCCACCACACGGTACAAACAACGTGCCGTCAGCCCCGCTTCAACCACAGAAAAATCCAAACGATTACGACAATGGTCCGTTTTAAATTCGACTGTCTCCTGCCAGCTTTTATGGCTTAGGCTTACCAGGCACCATAAAGAATACTCCTCTTGTTGCTGTTTCCTTCTATGTAGTGACACTGTTGATAATACGATTTTCTTGTTGTTCATATGCCTGCCTAACTAGTTTAGGATTCCGGTCCGTCGGGGTCTCATTTACTCCTCTTTGTTACTTAGCTGGCCAATCAACATAACATGTTATTTAGATCTGGGTGGTGTGTTTGTAAAAGAAAGAAAGGTAGGACCAATGGCCACAATGCTTGAGCCCTTTCACATCGTTTCTTTTGCACATCCATATGTTTCAGAAATGCATCATGTTCTGATAAAAACTCAGTGTAAATTAAAGTTTAAAAGTTTGCATCACAACGTTGACTTTTTATTTACTGCCTATTGTTGTTGTTCAGGGCAGGGTATGATATGAAATACAACCACTGTGATGGTGAGGTATTTGCAGAACTTGGACCCCAGGTCAGATCGAACTTGCGATAATCCTTTGTAGGACTCAAGTGTTATCCGCTGCACCACTGAGACCCCCGGTTTGCCTTTCTCTCAACCAGCTTAGTTTGAGATTGAGTGTTTGGTGAAGATGTTGCGTTCTTGTTCATCAAAAGATGGAAGTGAATCTTTTTGAGGATTTCAAATAGTTCTCAGTGTCTGTTGTCCAATATTGCGTACAATATGTTATGCTACCACCATGATTAGGGAGTTCTTTTTCGTAATTAAGACCTTATTTCCAGATTTGTAGTCATCTGACTGCGTTCTTTTTTCAGAATTGGTGTTCCCAGAACCTCCAAGCACGTTCGCTGGTGGTTCAGGTAACAACGGTGGTAGTGCCGGCGGTGGTGGTGGTATGGGAACTGGCAGTGATTTAGATTTCGATGAGCTCGCTAGACGATTTGACCAGCTGAAGAAGAAATGACGCGTTGTTCATGTCTACCTTTTCCCACTAATCGCTGTCATTATGTGAATCATGTTTCTTACTTATTCAATATACTTTTATAAGTTTCAATGTTATTCAAAGTTTAAACTCGGAAATGTTCGGTTCCTCGTATGTCTTGTGTGTAATTGCACTCTATGCGATTTCACGTATTCGCGACCACGCGCAACTCTGCGACAAGGAGATCCAATCTCACTGAATTCTCTTTTAGCCCCACCCAAATTCATTGAATAGGTTCTTTTACTAAATTCCAGACTCAACAAGTGAAATTTTTGTATGTGATAAAATGCACTTTGTCCATCATGAACTTACAGATTCGTACAGAAAGTGGTTTTTGTAAGTATAAGATGTAGGGTGGAACCTTTCTGGCTTTTAAACTCACCGTAATCCTTGAATAGCTTTTTTTTCTAACTCGAATACTGAACATCTCTAACATTTGTATGTAATGGGAAGTACCTCGTCCATCGTGAACCGACAACTTCATACAGAAAGTGGTTTTTGTGATTACTAATGTTTGGTGGATTACTTCATGGACCACCCATCAGTAACTAATAATAAGTATTCAGTAAGTTGTCAGTTAAGTGTAAAAATATGAAGAAACTGCGCGGTCGTGAATATGAGCAATGGATTTTGTTCTGAGAATAGGTGATTCGCTTCTTCTCGTCACATGTAAGTGGGCATATTCGAGTTCTTTAATGTGGTTCTTTCACATTTCCAATCCTATATTTCCACATTTTCGTATTTTGGAGTTCTAGAAATAAACTGAGTGTGTAAAATCTATGGTTGTTGTTTCTGTTATGCTTGAATTTTACGGCTCACATACATGAAGTGACTTTCTTTTCTGAAGTATTCAGAGAATGGTCCATGTCGTACTTGATTTCAGATGGCTGCTAACAAACCCATTAAGTTCATGTATAATGGTGCAGTCGTGCAATGGATGCGAAAGTTCGCGTGGAATCATCTTTGGGGAGGTGGTTGATACCAGTTTTGTCGCTGTTATTTTTAATTTAAAGTGGGAGTACAAGAGGACAACAAACGACCAGTGTTGAGTCAGTGAGTGAGGGGTTAGCAGAGTGGTTAGCGGTGCAGTCCTTGAGGTGTTGAGCTTCTGCTTCGCCTACCCACCACCGCTCTACCCAAATCCATGTGTTGGTGCCTTGGCACCAATTTGGTTAGTATTCTGCGGCATTATAAAAAAAAAATCAGAAATCCTCAAGTAGCAGCCGAAAAAACGCGAAGTGTTCGAAGATCCATGTGGGTGATATGTGCTAGGAAAACGAGCTGATTTGCAAGAAGTGCTGGGATCCCTACAGTAGATATGATAAGAACTGTCAGTGGTTTAGCATCTTGTGGTGACCAAAAGATATGCGAAATGATAGAGATAATGATAGAGAAGATAAAGAAATGTCAAACTTCATTGTATTATAGTACATATATTACTATCCTCATCAAAATCAATATTCACTCAAGTTTATGGAGATCGTCCTTGAAGCCGCTTTTTGAAGTTGTGTGTAGGGAGTAGCTTTTCTGTTGCTATGCCTGCTAAACTGCTCTGTGTTGGGTAAGGCATCGGTTTAAGAAAACAACAGTCGCGAAGAAAGTTAGTCAGGAATAATTCACTTCAGCTGAGTGGTTTTTCCCACATATGAGACCAGCTTAAGTCGGCCAGATGTTAATATTGTTGTCCCATAGTCTCAATAAGTTTTTTTGAAGGTCGTGAGTATGGCCTACTTTTCCATGATACGTATTTCGAGCCCGCTCCTGAGGTGACTGAAGCACTTCGCCGCCTCAATCTCAAAGAACCTCATCTCTTCGATCAGCGAAAGGTATGTAAAACAATAACGGCTTTCGGAAAACCTTGTGTTATTGTTCGCTCTACGTTATTTTTGTTACTTTTGAGATCCGTCTCTCACACGCGCACACTCTGGCACTGCATGGTGAACGATTGCCAAAAGAACAATGGACGAAGTGGGAAGATGTAAATGAGTTGGATTTTTTCTGCTGTAACTTATGAGATGAACTTATCAGGATAAAGCGTAACAGCTGAAGAATAAATTGAACGAATGTAAATATTCCGCTGGTCACTGGTCGTTCAGGACTCAGCATAATCCCCACTTTTCCGAGTTTTGCTGGTTTTGCCATTGTGTATTCCTGGAGTCCAGGCGTCAGCCTAGCCAATATCTGCTTCCGCTCCTACTCCAAACAGCTAGAAACTGCGATATATTAGCGTTGGAGTTAAGAGTTCTTAATTATGCAGCATTATTTCTAGCTTTGGGCAGAGAAGTTATGTTATTAATATCCACTGCCTTTACGATAGTTAGTTCTAACAACTATTTAAGGAAACGTGGTATTTGAAGCCTTACCTGGACGAGATTGAAGCTGAAAAGAAAGCTCGCAGTGAAACTACTGGACTTATTCCTCCTTTCGAAATGAAGCAACACGGTCATTGACCTTGGAAATCACAACTTAGAATTGTAGAATCAGTTTTTTTATATCTAGTAAATGTTAGCATTCACTTTTGTCTCTCTTGATTACGGTATATCCCACTCCAAAAGTTTTTTTTTTTTGAAGAAATGATGCATACGGTATCGAGTTAGTTCTATCAAGCGCTACCGCATACAATACGACATTACTCAAATTTATGTTTCTTTTCATGCCTTTGGGAGGCTGTTACTTAGAAACAGTTGTTTCTCGCTGGTTGGCTTTCCTGTGGACGTTTTGGTACTGCAGTAGCGGATGCCTGGAAATCCGAACGGATCGGGATATCTTCGCGAAGAGGACCCTGTTGAAGTGCTTATCAGGTGTGGATGCTGTGTTTGGCGAACTCTTACGTTGTTATTAATTTCCCGGAGAGTTTGTTCCTGGGTCTCCCAGGACTATTGTGCTTAAGTTCGCTTCGTTAGAGTTGTGACAGAGGGTAAACATTTTGCATAAATCAGACATTATATCTTCTTATCTCTAGACGAACTGGCTGCTGGGAGCAACATATCGCCGTAGTGGATTGTATGGGGGAAAAGGGTGACTGGAGACAGTGTCAAGTCCAGGTTGTTATGACATTGTCATCATTTTCATACTTCTATAAAGAAATCTTCTTTGTAGGTGCAGCAATTTAAGGAGTGTATGAAGAAGACGTCTTTAGGATCCAAGGAAAGGAATCCAAGTCTATGAAGATCGATTCTTCCACTTTTCTCAGTAGGCTAATCTATGGCGAAATTCTAATTGTCTTATTTGCTAGAATGTTGAGTAACACAACTCCATATTATATTATATAAGTCTTTAGCTATGTTCCCTGATGTTTTTGGACGCCTAGAAATAGACAATACAGAGCGCGTCAACGTACGCCCACAATTTTGTACCCCATCTCAGTACTCAGCAAATATTCAAAATATTGGTTGGTTTCTTTGTCAACGTGCCTTTGGCGAAGAAGCAGAGCAAGACAGGTATGCGAAAGGCTTTTACTTCTTATTGTCCAGTACTATTGCTTTTAGTACTACTATCTGCTTCCCGGAGGGCGCATGTACCGCATTGGTCGGAGGTGCCTTGCAACACACGCATGGAATCGATCCCCGCGCCCATGGCCCACCAAACCGTCCATATCTCCGGGGTCGCCAAATTTATACCAGACTTGTCTGGTATAAAAGCAGCATTGGCTCGATACTTCGGTAGGCCACCGCGAATCATTGTAAAAGGCCATATATGCATTCAATCACCTCCAAACGATGCTTAATGAAGTGGAATGCATGGCGCATCCTTCAGGGATTGAGCAACGCAGAGAGCTTTATCCTTTATCCATTATTATTTGTTTCAATACTATTATCTGGTTTCCAATTCAACAGATTCATCATTTTTATTCTTTCAGGGAAATTGTTAATCACAGAGCTGCTTATTTTCATTATCATAAACGGTTCAAAGAGGCATCAGAGGTAGAGTGAAAATCGTTTTTCGCTTTTTCTCGTAAACTTTCGACAAAGAGAGAAGTGAAAACGGGAAAATTGATGGTTTTTAGGAGTACAAGGTTTTGCTAGGTGAATATAAGCACAGCCGTACACATTCTGTCGCAGTACTCGATTCCCTCGTTCGTTGCGCCTTAAAGGTACGTTCACTGCTCATTCCCTCTTTTCCAAGATTTATCACCATCATCATCATCATCGTCACTTGATCGTCATGATGGAGTCATCATTTCAGACATTGTCGTGTCCTGTAAATGACTTGTTGCGATATCTTCATGAATACAAGCACTACATCTTAGACTGTGGTGATCATCTACAATATCTTACTGTAGCTAAAGAAGTCTACGTTTATATTAGCTGTGAAGATGCTCCTCAAAAATTCGTTGAAGTCGTGTGCCTTCTTTGCGCAACTACAGGGTTACCCGAACACTGGCTTGCATTTGGCGAAAAGAACTTGCCCAATGTCAGTTAATGATGATTATTTCCACCTCCGAATTTCTTTAAAATTTATAAAACTGAATTTTTTAGATGGGAAAGAATTTTCATATCGGTTACGTTACGCGTGCAATCATGCTGCTAGAACGACAGATTAAAGGCGCTCATGGTTTCGTAGTTCGTGCCATGGAAAAGAAGCTGAAGAGTTGTACCGACCGATTAGCAGAAATGGGATGTTCAGGCGAGTTGGTGAGTAACAATAATAGTAATGGTACATGTTTTTTTTTGTATGCGAATGAAGCTGCTTTCCACTCCGTTGAGTTGATTTATTTTCTCGTTTCGCTCATTTTCGATAGAGCATGTAATATGTGTAATATAACCTTGGCTGAAAAGGATAAAAAAACAAAAGTTAAGGCTCTCTGCGTTGGTCAATCTCTGAAGGATGCGCCATGCATTCGACTTCACTAAGCATCGTTGGAGGTGATTTAATGCAAATTTGGCCTGAACAATAACTCGCGGTGGGCTTCCAATGTATTGAGCCACTGTTGCCATCCTCCCAGATAAGTCTGGTGCCTCGATACATTGGTAGGCCACCGCGAGTTATTGTTTAGGCTAGATTTGCATTAAATCACCTCTAACGATGCTTAGTGAAGTCGAATGCATGACACATCTCTCAGGAATTGATCAACGCTGAGAGCTTTATCCGTTTTTTTTTATCCTTTCCAGCCAAGGTTATATTAGTTATCGATCTTAAGGAGTTTATTTTATTTCATATTGCTACAGTATAGGAATTCCTTTTTTTTCTGCAGTGAACAACATTACAGATCCGAGAGGCACGCTTGAAAATGGGTGTCGACTTGATTTCAGTTGAAGAGAACGTCGCACTCTGCGATGACTTTCGTCGTCCCGCTCATGACTGTAGATTAAAATCAGGCCTGCACATGAATGACGGAGATTTAAAGACTTTATTGATGGGGTTCCAAGAGAAATTTGCTTGGATGTTTGAGGGATGCTCGTTGTGAATAAGTAACAAACAGAGCTTATGAAGTGTTGCATGTCGCTGTTATTCACCTTGTTCTCGTTGTTTGTCGTCCCTGATCCTTGATTACAATGAAATAAATCTTGCAAATTTATAAGCTTTTCTAAATAAATAGCGAGAAAAAGAACTTGTTGACGCGTCAAACTTCGGGACGCTACAGAAGGTTCCTTCTGATTACCGATCTTCCGCTCTTCATAGTGTTTAGTTTTGTGTCCTTACTTTGGTACTGGTGTAAAAAATCTCGCTAATATGGAAAAGTGCTATGTGGCTAGTCATTTTTTGCTGAGCCACGAAAATGTGCTGGGTTGTACTAGTGATGTTGAGCCCATTGATTCTTATCTTTTGATAGTCTTATTTTGCAAGAAGTTCTTACATTGTAATATGAATGTGTCGTTTTCTTGTTCAGCAATCGCGAGGTTTTTAAACAGCATACATTTACTTCCATAAAAACACAATACAATACAACGCTAGCTGAGTCGTTGTCGTTGATCGTTGTCGTTGTCGCAACGAAGTCGTTGATCGTGTAATTACCAAAGAATCTTTCGTCTTTGTGTAAGTGTTATTGAAGCGTTTGGCCTAGTAGATTGTATATCAGTATACCCTAACAGGCTCTGAAGAAGGCGATACTGCCGAAACGTCAGCTAGCGTTGTATTGTATTGTGTTTTTATGGAAGTAAATGTATGCTGTTTAAAAACCTCGCGATTGCTGAACAAGAAAACGACACATTCATATTCCAATGCCGAGGTTAAGAGAAAGTCGATCCTGGGAACTATTCTTAGATTGTTTCAACAGAAAGTGCAATTGTCATGGTTTGCTCTAGTCTCTTTATGGCCTGGTTCTGATTAAAAGAAGAATAGAAGTGCTTGCCAGTTTTTGGTTAGAATTCTTTTTTTATAACACTTCGTATCCGGAAGGGGTATGATTCGATGAGCGTCTGCCATACTTTAGAGAAAGGGTAAAAATGGCATGCAGATAGTTCCGAAAACATTGATGTTCTGCTCCGAGCTATTCGTCTAGAGAGAAAGATACTGAGTGTCACTATGGTTGTGCCAACGATGCTTAAGAACTGGTGAGGTTGAGCATACAAAACTTGGCCTAGGTCGAGTTCATCTCGCCATCGATCGTCGCGTCAACTTCATCGGCTACTGCAAAGTGGAAACTTGTTGAACTCTCGTTACTCTTATCACCAACTAGTGTGCAGGACATTTCTGCTACGTCATCGCTATCGTGAAGGATAACTAACCAAATTGAACGACAAGCGATCCAGTAGCAAACTGAACTTGTCTATCCGTTGTACTTCATAAATATCCCATGTCCGACCACACTTATCTTCGACAAGTTGTGAACGAATCATAATGGTATAATATATGGTAAGTGTAGTAATATACCATAGCAACTAAGGTTTACGTTCACCAGAGAAGGTAGTGTGCGCCTTAACCTATGATGAGGTTGTGACAGATTAGATCAGTTCCTGTGTAACAATAATAACAAGAAGTGGTTGTTTTCAATGATCTCACTTGCATCACATATGCTGCAGCTGATCATCGAGTTACTTGAGCGAGCACCAAGAAATCTTCCATTTTCCCTGTCGCGTGCAAGAGTAGCCCAGTGGGTTCCGCTCGCTCTAGGGACTCGTCGAGTATCATATCCTTCTTCTAGGTTCTTAGTGAAAAACTCTGAATATCGGATCGGTGATCTTCTTGCAACACGTTTAACATGCCCAGGAATCCATGTTCATGTCCATCGGTTGTCGTCTACACGCACTGAGTGTCCAGCCCACCATATTGTTCCCAGTTTGGCGTATAGAACAGATTCTTTGACTTTTGATCGTTGACGCAGGTCGGAGTTTCGGATCCCTACCCTTCCTTGTGTGACACGGGATACTCTTGCCACCGTCCTTTCGACTGCGCATTCAATAACTCTGAGTGATCTTTCATCCTGCTTACGCATCGACCAGATTTCTAACACACGTTAAGGTAGGAAGTACTGTTGAGTCGAAAAGGTGGGCACGGAGTTCGGTGTTCTTTGTTCTCTCCACTACATCCTCGATGCTCTTGAAAGCTCCCCAAGCCGCTCGTTTCCTTCTGCTCTGCTTTGGAGCTAGTTCATCAGATTGATTTCCTGACCTAGATAGATATAACTGGAGCATTCGAAGATATTCGTTCCGTTGAGCGTGAATAGGGCATACGAAACCAATCCGTTCTTCATGAACATCGTTTTTGTGAGATTTAGTCGAAGACTAATCTTTCTGCAGGCCTTATCAAAGTCTTCAAGCATACGTTCCGCTTGGCTAATGTTTGGTGTTATAAGGACGATGTCATCAGCAAAGCGAAGATGGGGTAGTTGCAGACCGTCGATTCCCACATTAGCCCATTCCAATGTTTGCATGACGTTCTGGTGGGTGGCGGTAAATAATTTTAGCGAGATGGTATCGCCTTTCCTAACCCCTTTTTTGACGCCAATGTTAATATTGTTGTAGAATGGTAATATCTTGATTGTGAAATTTTTGTACAGCTCACGAACAATCTTTATATACTGAGTAGGGACTCCTTGACTATCAAGGGCTTCCCAGACTGCTCCCATCTCAACTGAATCAAAGGCCTTTTGTAAATCGATGAAAGTGAGATAGGGCGGTCTTTTGCACTCTCGCGATCCTTCAGTGAGCCGTGTTACCGTGTGGATGTGGTCCATCGTACTAAATCCTCTTCGAAACCCTGCTTGCTCACATGGCTGTCCTTCGTCTAGTGTTCTACCATTCCTGTTTAGGATGAATCGAGTGAAAGTTTGTAGACGATACAAAGGAAGCAGATTGGGCGACAGTTGCCGATATCGTGGATTTCACCGTTCTTGAACAATAGCACGGTCTTGCTGGTCATTAAATGAGAACCTTGCATTCCGAGCGTCCGACAGATAAGGTGCGAAGAGCGGAGCGAGTATGTTGGTAAGGACTGACTGAAGGTTCTTCAGGTGTTCAGATCTTATCCTATCCAGAGCGGGTATTGTTTTTCTTTTTTACTTCATTCGAGGACGGGAGCATGTAGCTGTTAAGAGATCCGAGTAGGAATCGTAGATAGTTTCCCACTGCTTTTTGGACGCTGTAACTGTTCCGTCTGGGTATTGGAGTGCAGTCATCGTGGTTCTGTAATTGGCAAAGCTTCGCTGGGCTTTGCGAATACTTTTCCCAGCCTCTGCAGCATGGACAATAACTGCTGCTCTTCCCTCTTTAAGATCTTCTTTTATCGCCTGTCTGCGTTGTTTTGCAAGTTCGGACGCTAGTTTGCGGTTGCCTGCAGCTCGTGCGATTCCACGTTGGCGTATCAGCTCGAGTGTTTGTGGAGACAGACGTCTCTTTCACAGTGCTAACGTGAAAGTGAATGAGCCAATCGTACTCCTCGTCGATGTTATCAAGAATGCCATCTTTCCAACAGGGGACTGACGAACTGTATAAATCCCAGTTTACGGTGGTTTTGGGATTTCGTCTTTTGAATTCAGCGGCTTTCTCTCCTTTCCGCTAGAAATAGAATCTTTCACGAAAGAGACGGTGGTCTGATCCCTTGTTGAATTTTGGGACAACAGCGACATCGGTAAGGCAAAACCTATTTACTATGATGTGGTCTATTTCCTTATGCTACTCTCCATTGGGAGACTTTCACGTCCAGCGTTGAAGGCGTGGCTTGTGGAATTGCGAGCTGCTGTGGATGGTCTTAGTCGTCATGATAAACTCGGACAACCACTCACCGTGCTCGTTCCATTTTTAACTGCGGATCGCAATGTGACGTTCTTCAAACGTTGTCCTGGGTCCAATCTCTAGCTAGTGGACTACACGAGTCATCCGGTGTCATCAATGACGTTAAATAGGCGGACTTTTCTCGTTTTAACCGCTGTGTTAACATCGTACATTATTCTTTTAGCTTACATCATCAGGCCCTCTATAGCAACTATTGCCAGAATAGTTACTATTCATTCATCATATCGTAGATCTGTGGCAACCATATTCGTGGCCTATAGCATCGCTTTGCGATCTTGCAGCATGCAAACGTTTTCACTTCGTTGAGAGAAACTTTGGTTGTCGTAAACATCCTTTGTGAAACACACTCTTTTTCTACAATCGGAACCTTTTGTGTGTTGCATCAGTTCCAAACCATCACGGGTACGGTAACACAAAGGGGGTTGAAGCTGTCCGGCAAACCGTCCTCAGTCATCTGATCACAGGGGAGCTGGAGACGCAAGCCGATGGGTGTTTTCGGTAAAGGTTCTGGACCTGTGCCAAAGCACAGCCTCGTCCAGAAGATATTTAAAGAGCCCTGTGCGTCAATACCGTATTCGCCCCCCCACACCCTGTTCATGATGTGTAACGCGCCTTGTAGTCAATCCAAAGTGTTCTCTCTTGTTGTATGTGGTAACTGTTGTATATTAACATTGCTGTCATGTAGCTCTGTACCTATAGCAAATATACTAACCCGCATTACCCTCATTTGATCATGATACAATATTGCCGTCTGTATTGTACCAATGTTTATATTTCGTTATTTTTGAATTACTATTGTTATAAACGGTTTAATTGCCCAAGTTTGAGATATTGCTTTGCGACAAGTACGAAAAAGTCCCGCGTGGCAACTTCTACGAAGTGGAGCATCATACTCAAAGTTAGTGATCATAAGGTGCCGAGGACTGACTCGTAGACCTAATTTCCACTAACAGCTGCTATACCCTCAGTGGAGCATTTCGATGCAAGTGAAGGTGCATTTGAAATACAAATCACCCTAGTCTTTCCAAATTTAGGCGGCCTGGAATGATGCTGAGATTTTAACAGCGTTTCCGTACTCGTCCAACGTTGCTTTTTAAGGGGTTCCTTCTGGGTGAGGGTGGTGAGTCACATTTATTTTACTGCATTGGACTTTCGGTGGTTATGGGTCGCTTGCAAGTCTCTCCTTGTATAACCATGGAGTATATTTGTTGGAGACGACTCTTAACAACCTCTCATATACTCCCAGTCAATTGATTAGAGGCTTTTAGCCGAACTGACTTGTAGGACACGATCTGAATAAACGAGAACACACCCACCCACAAATACATTAACATCCCTGTGTAAATATAGGAAGTTGGTTCTGAATCGTCGCAGCAGAAACTGGGAGTTCATCCTCTGGATCTACTTGAGCTTTATTGAATCTTTGGTCCGTCTTCAACCTCATTTCGCCACCTACCGAAGCGCCATATGGCTTCAGAACTAACTGACTGGAATTCCTCAGTAAGAGAGATTTATGGAATTGGTAAACATTCAGAAGAATTGGAACATAGTACTGTAATCCAACCATAGTACTTTCAGACAAACATATCGGACCTTGAAGCAACATCCGTGCTCCAAAAAATATGATTACAATGATAAATTCAAAAATTGTCTTACCGACATCTTTGGGAGCCCTTATCGTTCTCTTAGGATGGAATTCACAATGGAAATATAGCATCCTATTCTTGACAATGATGGCGAATATATGGTTGACGGAAGGTGTGTGTTCAGGATAAATAAAATCAGTGGCGAATATAATTGCAAAAATCGGGAGTGTTTTATATTCTAACAAATCTGACCAACAAAGATTTTCAGTTGGTCTTGGTCTCTTCGCTAATTGGTTCAATTCGCAAGACTTGCCGTGACCTACCGGTGTGTCAAGTTAGTGCTACTATCCTCCCGGATAACTACTAATACCAATTTACCAACCATGCAGAAACGGACGGTTCGATTAGACCGGAGGATGTTATCGAAGCAATGACCATCTGTGCGAAGAGCACCTCTAACCACTGCGCTAAACGCGCCTCCTTGAGTTGATATTCCGTTCAGCACAATTTCGTAATGTGTTTCAAAGTGTGATGGGAGTTTGATTTCACTTTCGATAGGATAATCCCTTGGTAAATAAAGCATTTTTAATAAATTTCCACTTTTCCCGTGGACCACTGACTTAGCACTCTTCAAACGTTAAGGAGATCCTAGCTTGAAGATAAGACCGTAGAGGCCTTCGAATTGATCGACTTTTTGATGATCAGTGTTAAAACATATTCATTGGGTTGTGGATTGATTCATCGAAACTTGTCTGCTGGTGTTCTGTGTGCCCAGAACATTGAGCATCGTTGTCATTCAAAGGAATCAGTTGAAGAATTTAAATGAGGTATATTTATCCTCGGAACAAATGAAAGTGGAGTTATGAGAGCTCTCTAGACATGAATCAGATTTTCAACACCCTTGGCAGTGAAGCTACACTTCTGAAAGAATTAGCGACATTACTGTGGTCGGATGTCAGGTATTGTTAATAACGAAGGATATGGAATAAGGTCTTAGGGCTAAGTAAAAGGATAAAACTCTCGGCGTTGATTAAAACCTGAGGGATGCGCCATGCACTTGACATCAAGCATTGTCAGAGGTAACTGATTGCATATCTGGATTTTACAATGACTCGCGGTGGCCTACTGGTGCTTCAAATCAGTGGTGGTATTCTGCCAAACAAGTCTGTTAGCAATATGGCGAGCTCGGAGGGTTGGAAGATGTAGTGAGGTCGAGCTTGGAATCGAAGCAAACACCACGTGTGTATTACAGCCCCCGTCTAAGTGTTCCGCCTCACGCGCCCCATTGCTAAGGATAACGAGTTGTATTCATAAAGCATCGAAAACCATACTGAGATGCACCAGTTTGCTTGAAACCCAGGCTGTTTCACACCGTAGGCAAAGTAAGAACACCTACGCATCGAATCAAGTTTAGTTCCTCGCAGTATCGTTGCCACCGCGTTTGTCCGACCCTATATATCCCACTATGTGTTCCTTCCCAACCTCAGCTAGTTGTCGCTTGGAAAGCATCTAAGATCAAATACTACAAAAAGCAACATTCCTTTAACGTCGGCATGGATAATCAATACGTATTCTTTCAATGATGAGCTTACACTAGGTTGATAAAGTAAACCTTGTTAGGCTAACGTTATCTATTTATATTTCAAAACCGACTTTCCTATAGCATCCGTATGAATGCATGAAGCAGTCAATACGTATTCTTTCTTCGATAAGCTTACAGATTGATACACAATCTTTTTTCTGTTAACGATTCGACGCCATCTTCATCAGAGACCGGGGATTGTTAGGATCACACGTCTTCAGGACCATCGACTCGAATTATCTACTCTGATGAAGACGAAGACGTCGAAACGTTACCCGAATAAAGATTATATATCAATCCTGTGTAAGCTTATCCAAGAAAGAATACGTATTGATTAGTCATATCGAGGTTATGGAAAAGTCTGTTCTGAAGTACAAATAAATAACGTTAGCCGAACGAGGTTTATTTCGTCAACATCGTGTTAGTTCATCGATGAAAGAATGGCTAAGATCTATTCCAGACCATCATTTGCAGTTCTAGTGCTTACTCCATTATTCCCACGAAGCTGACATTCCCTGACTAAGGTGTCTTCTTCTTCGTATTCATATCGTTCTGACTCTTTCTTTCCTAGTGTCCATCGTAAGTAAGCCACTCCGAAATGTGGTAGTTTTTTATTTATTGCCTACAGTCTTTTTATGGCACGGTATTACGTCAAATATAACCATAATGATGCTGAAAAGCTTGCAAAACTGTGGACCGTTGGCGTCTTTCGACTGTAGTTCCAGCCTGGACTGAGTTCAATGCCGATTTGTACTCTCCTGATCAATACCGTTGACGGGTGACTGCTGATAGCAAATCCCAGCTATACAACAAGGCTGAGAGAAGGGCGCATCGAAGGACCAGCATGGTGTGGTGGTTAACGCGGTAGGCTTCGGAAAGGATAATAATGCGCTCGGCCCCACCGCAGACACCAGCGCTCCGGAGTTTTGCAAATATCTCAGTATCATCGTAGTTACTTTGAAATGTCTCCTAGGATATTTTTTTTACTACACAAGAACATACTATTCATGCGCTAAATTCCAAGCTAAGGTGTTGTCTTGTGATAGCTGGGATTTGCAAAATACTTTTCACCCCAGCTTACACGAAGCGATCTGTTAAGGGATTTCATGGAGAAGGAAGGTGTAGAAGAAATCTTTGAAATCGATGACTTCACTGTCATTACGGAATTTGAACGTTTCGTAGTTGCTGTTGAGGCTCTGGTTCAAGAATGGGGACTCATTGGTGAACGGCAACATGGTAGATATCCTAAGGTAATTTTGTTTTCCTGTTACTTCGAAAATTTCCAGTGAATCTGTCGAGATCTTAGTTTTTAAATCTCCCTTGGCATAGGGGATCCTGAGGACGTGCTCATGGAAAACGAAGTCATCTATGGTAAACTTTGGTGATTTCAACAAGTTGAAGGTTACCTACTACCATCCGGATTTGGTGGGTTTTCTTCATCGTTTGTGGAAATTAAGTAGTTAAAGACAGAGATCAGCATCATATCTTCTTGAGATTTCATGGTAAGGATACAGGTCAGGTTGGCTCTGTTAATGAGTCACGTCTGTTGTGGATTTTGTATTTTTATAACGACGTTTTTCAGTTCACTTCGATTTCAGCCGCTTGAAATGATCGAGGAGTTATCAAATCCTGAACGGGTTCCATATTTGCCATCATCGGGTGTGGATATGTCAACTTCAGAAACGGATTTCGTCTATCACAGCAATATAACGACGATGGTAGGGTCATTTCCTACAGTATTTTCTGTGTATCTTGGTGATAGCTCTTTGCTCTACTTCATTAATTGGGAAGCAAATGGGCAGGGAAGAGGTACTGGCCTAAAAACTGAAAATAAGGTTTCTATTACTAAATATTATGGCGCGTGGAGCTCAGTGGCCAGAGGTGCCCTGCGATACACAAATGGTCTCTGGTTTGATCCCGTGCCCTGGATTCTCCAGACGTTCCATCCCTCCAGGGTCGGTTTAGTGGTTCCAGAGGTTTCCGGAGGAATAGCACAGACCCGATTAATCGGTGGCCACCTCGAGTCATTGTATGGAACAGACATACCTTCAGTCACCTCTTCGAGTTCTAAACGAAGCCAAAAGCATAGCGCATCCCACAGGAACTGGTCAGCGGCTTTATCCTTTTATCATTTTGTTATGACCAGGGGTATTGGAACGCTCACAAATGAGTACTTCCAGTATGGTGTCTCGGAATTCCTAGTCTTCTCCCCTGCCGATCAATTTGACGATGCCATAATAACGGAGGACCAAAAGAATCTCGTTATCAGTGCCTTTCGAGTTGTACAGCACAGTATTGACTGGTATGCTTTCTTTGGCTGGTTTGGGTAATGAGCGGATTGTAGATTTTCGGTGCTTCTATTTGTCCTTTCAATGGTTTACGTTTTATTTCAGTGAGGTACCAATGTTCATTCAATTTGGTCATATCGATAGGCAACTTTTTCTCGGCACTTCTTCCAACAAATCAGTGGTTGCACACTATGGGGTAAGTTGTAATTTTGTGCTTTGGAACTTTTCCCATAGTTCCATTTAATAGAACGTTCTTGGTAGCGATTTGTGTTATTCCTCCAAATGGCTTATCGCCTGATTGTGGCTGGGAAGTGTTCTTGGTGTTTGGCTGCGATGTACAGCGGGATGTTCATCCCTCCAGTAGGTTCTCCCAAGCTGAAAAGGGATCCGGCGATTCCATCAGGAAGCTCAGCTAAGAGTAAACCAATACCGGGATCCACCGCAGTCTTGGTGTCAAACTGCTTGGTTGGTGGCAGATCTCCTTCTGATCCACGGGGCCGGCGACTGCATGTGGTGGTGACGATCTGGGGCAGACTTTGGTCAGGCTGACCTCGGGACTCCAGGGACCCACAGGTGCTAAATCAACAAATCTCCGGAGAATTAAAATTATACTGGGGCTCGCACAACGAATGAAGACGGACTATCAAAGTGTCCAAGTAAGAATAGTGTTATTATTATGGTTTCAAATTCTGGCATACATATCTGGAATTTACTGTCATGAACTCTCATAAATACAAGTGCTGAAAAGTTTCATTGTAATTTGAAATTGGGTTGATTTGAGAAAAGATTTTCTGTTTTTCTCGTCGCAACATAAACGTTTTAGGGTTCGCATTTGCGAAAGGGGCAGATACGGCATATGCACCTTACTGGTTTGCTGGATATTTTCAAGGAACATATCGTAGGTTTTATATTTACACCTGCATGATTAGCTTGTCTTCCAGATGTTCTTTAGAAATGTCCAATCTCACTATTTGACGCTGACGACATTCGCATATCGATTCAATTCGATTATAATGTGACGGTAACACTGATCTTGCATCGCTTACCTTATGCATTGCATTGCTTCCGATTCACACCGTTTAGTTCCCGTCGCAAGATGCAAAAGATGTGGATGAGTTGTGTGAAATTATAGACTGTTACAATCTTCCATTCGGAAGCCGCGATGAACCAATAAGGTGTTTTAATTTATTCTGTTTAACACCCAGATTATGTGCTATGTATAGCTCATAGTAGGGCAGACTTTGCCCATGCTGGCCTCGGGATTCCAGCGGACGACATTGGCTAAACTAGTAAAACTCTGAAGAAGTGGAAATTATGCTGGAGGTCGCACAACCAGTGAAGACCGGCCATCCAAGTATCCAAGTGAATACGTGACCGAAAATAATTTGGCCTTCAAATTTTAAGGAAACTCATGTGATGTGAACCTTATGTGAAATGAGAACCATTATTATCGATAACTCTTCACCAATGGGTTGAGGTTTTTTTGTTATCCCTTAAAAATCTCATTTTCCTGACCCCGATATCCCTTTTTTCTCTTCCCTTCGGGTCCTCTATCTCGAACACAAGCAGTTGAACAAGCGGAATTTCGCACATCGGACTAAAAGGTAAGCTTATCGAAATCATTTCAGTGAATTCAATCTGATAGCTTCATGGCCAAATATGAAAGAAGAGATGGTCAATGAAAATGAGGTACAAACCTTGAGTTTTCATTCCACTGTATTTGGAGTGTTATCTTTTTTCCTAGTACCACAGTGATCTCGATCTGCTAAGGGCTTTCAGTTGGGCAGGGTGTGTTGGTTTTCAATATGCCGAAGGATTACTGAGTAGGGATTCTGTGTAATAGGTTCCAATTATTTCACATGCCATTACTGTTACCATTTTTAGGCTATGTGCTTTCACGCCTCAACGATTTGTCACAGTCAAACGAAGCGTCAGAGACATCGTTTTCTTTGTTAAATCTGAGGCATTCACCTAGTTGGTTTTTTTAAACTTAAAGGGTTCTACTCTTATTGTTGATAAATGTCGAATATCTTTGAATTTAGAATATGTCAAGTTCTAGGTTATGTGGCATGTGATTTAACCTTGGATGGGCTATACCAATAATTATGAATCTTTCGAACCCTGGGGCTAATGTAAGGTCTGCCCATCTTGGACATTATATCTCGTTAGACTTTAGATCGATTTTTATCATAGCGGTGCTAGTGAACGTAGTGAAGTCATAGTGGCGTAGTGAAGATTTTTGCTGGATAAATCGGACCGTCATTATGTTGCAGCCATATATAATGTTTACTCGAAACGTTTACTAGCCTATGTGGAGCTGCATGGTGTGGCACTGGAAGGGTTGTTAAACCATTTAGGTTGATCTCCATCCGTAAACTAGTTGGGAGCCTGTTCGAGTAATGGAGGAGACGTATTTTTGTGACGCCATTTCAATTTAAAGTCGGTGCCATAATTGCTGAGCTGTTTGTCCCGATGCATACATCATTACACCATAGGTTTCCCATGAACTATGTTTTAAGTCTACTTACATTCTTCCTGGTTTCAAGGTTCACCAATCTTTGTGAGTCATGTTCGCTATCGTGACAACTTGGGCAAAGTACAATTTTTGATTTCATTGATGATTTTACCCACTTACAAACACTGTCGTTTTCATTTCCGTGAATATAAAAAATCTGTTTTCTTTTTAATGCAAATACACTACTAAGCCTAGTTTGTATACCAAGGCTTGGGACTACTATTGATTTTTCGTGAGGTACTTGTACATGAAGTACTCGGAACAACTGGGCTTCGAACTCGCGATTACCCTTTCCGAGGGCTCATGTGCTATGCCCTGCTTTCCTCTATACCTTGTTTCATGTACATGTACATGTCATCGGGAAATGGTTTTTCTTGCAAATTATCAAGTATAGAAAGCATGCTTTCATGGAGTATGTCTGAGAAATCTTTGTGCAGTGTGCCATTGTTTGAGTACAGAAAGTTTAACGGATAAACTTCACGAAAGAAACTGGACGTTTATGCATCGATGCCAATTCATATGGGCAAAAGGTGTTTGCTTTACTTTTATTCCAGCATTTGTACAGCACAATAGACCTCTAACAAGCAGTGTTTTCGAGTTCTACCTCTCTTTGATATGCTAACGGTATTTTCAATGTATTGTCATCGTATGAGTACCATCTAATTTAGGAGTCTTTGGGAATTTGACGGATGGTGGTATTCAGAATATTCGTTTCGCTGGTGCTTCTAATTTCTCTATAACTAACCCCGGCGGTCTATCGCTCGATGAAATGGTATTACCAATTCCGAAGGTGAGCAAGGTTATGAAGTCTTAAATCGCAAGGCTGTTTAGTGTTTCATGTCTGATTTAGCCAGTCATTAATCGGTGCATGAACAAAGTCTTTGATGTGGTGGACAACAGAGAGGAAGCGGAGATGGTTACAAGCGAAAATAGAACTTTTAAAAGTGGGCCAGGTAGCGCGGTTAGGACAAGCGGTGTACGTGGTTATCTACTTCTAAATAACTAGTAAGAAATTATTTTCTATGTTTTAAGGTACCCATTTCCGGAGAAGATGTTGACATACAGAGGGTCAACACTGAAGTTGATGACTGGAAGGATTTCTGTGAAAATGTGGGTTACCCCTAAATAAGGACTATTGTATTGTTTTCGAATGATACACTACGTTAACTAAAGAGGGCAGGGTTATTTCGCCGAAGACAAATGCCTTCGTACCTTTTAAATTCGTTGGCTAACACATCAATATCAATATCGTTTTCGGTTCTATTTTTTCCTATCAGTGAAAAAAAGGAACTTATGGTTGATTCTCATTTATAGACTGTGTTACGGCAAAACAAATGGACACCTCCAGATTCCCTGACTTGCCGTTTTGCTAATGCTTTTGCAAATGCTTCGTTAGACTTCGTCTTTGGAACACGCGCCTTTGCACAAGTATGGCTGGAATTCGTTAAAAGGCTGCGCCTGTTCTACGAGACTATGGAGAACTTGCCAGGGTTGGTCTAACTGTACGCGATAATGAGCGCTTGTGTTTGAGTCCACTTGAGGAGTTAAAGGGTGGGACAACATAGAGAGATGGATACAGATTTATACTATGTGTTAATCGTATCTTCTATAGTCTCCACTTTTTTTTCCTCTGCATAACTGAAAGTAGTTGTTGTATGTTTTTGCAGCCTAGGTGACATCATTCAGCCAAACCTATCACATTGTCTTCTCCAGCAAAAAATCGAAATGTTACAATGCTGTATTTCTGCAAAAAGGAAACGTCACGAGCTCTATGACAATGCCAAAGATTTTGGAGCAAGTATAGGTAAAATTCCTAGACTGCCATGTGCCTTGTTAATGTAAAGTCTTGTGTTTTAAATGAGTTCTTCGATGCCCAATCTGGTCATTCCGATGACGATTCCTCGGCGAATGTAAGCTTAGATGAGGATGCAACGTTGAAATCCACAATGGACAGTTCTAAAATTGCGAAACTTCCACCGGTGAATTGAAATGGTTCATCCCTTTTTTAAAGAACAGCAATACGCGCTTCTTATTTGGCTTATTTATTTTTTTGTGCTCCTAGAACCAAGAACCATCCGGGCGTCTTTATCCTTTTGGAGAAATGCGCTTACTCAGGCATAAAGATACAGTGCTTTATGTACCAATAACACAGGTAAACGAAGTTCTTAGGTTTCCGTTTTACTTCATTTTCCTGATTGTTCTGTATCATCGTTTTGACAAATTAAGGATCGTAGTCCTATGACAGAGGACATGGTTGAAGAATTCTCGCGTTATCTGTCATCGTTAGATGATGGTGAATCCAGAGTTCAAGCCCAGTTGGATGTTTTATCCAGTGATATGCAAGCGTTCAAGGTTCCATTCGTCATTTTCAAGATTGCCAAATAGTGGTCTTCATTTACACTATCATAGGCTGCTAATCCAAAATGTTGCATTGAGGATTTCATTAGATGGCACTCTCCTAAAGATTGGGACGAAGAAAAAGGTTTTAATTTGACGTTTTATGTATTTGAATCTCTACATAGACTGCAGTAACTGTGTTTCAGAATGCCTTTCGGAAAGGATGCAACTTCAGGACAACGCATGGGTCAAATGCTGGAATGAGGCAATGCCTATACCTGTTGTAAATCAAACCCGCTTATTCAATGAATCCAAGGTGGCCGAGGAGGTGAGATGCACAGTTTTCCCCACACTGTGGCGTTGAAGGTGTTTGACATTGCTTAGATTTTATCAATGCTGGAAAACGCAAATGTGCAACAAATGGTGGAACTCCTGCTGCCGGTGCTTTTCACGTCTGCGGTTTTACAAGTGATTCACAAAGGTCAGGCTGGTTCTCTATGGTGAAGGCCTTAAAACGGTTGTTTAGAAGACCTTTTGTTATTCTCATAATTACATTGTAGGAAAGTCTATTTCTAATCTGCTCGATAAAGATCTTCTGGTACATTCAGTATGCCGCGCTAACAAAAGTGGACTACGGTATGTCGTACATGTACTTCTTGTTCACATATCTGTTGAAGCAATTTTTATGTACTTTTTACACCCTAAGTTTTCTAGCGATGATTATATGGAAGCATTGAAACACTTAAAAGCAGCGGAGATTCTCTTTTCCCGATACTCAAGCCTTTGGAACAAGTTGCGAACTTATAAGGTGTTTAAATTTTTTTAACGCCTAGCGAATCTAACATCACACAACCCCGCCATTGTTTTTCCAATTTTTGAGTACAGAGCGATGATGCTGTCGCCGAGCAACCTACAGAGTCTGATCTCTTGGAGTTTATTACATTACTTATTGAAGACGCTACTTCAAAAAGGTGCGTTGGTCTTGTACACTTTTCGGAAGGGTTTAACTCTGGTCTCAGTGCAGAGCAGAGCTTGTTGATGTGGTATTTTTTTTTACAGAGAAACTGTCGATCGAAACGTAATTTCTCGAGGGGTTCCTATATTTGGTGTGTTAGTATGTAATTATATTCCCATGAGACATTTTACTTACTTTCTGCTATAACATTTCAGGTGCTTCTACTAGTCCCCTTGGCAACGCAGTTCGGACCATGCTGGAAAGATACAGTATACCTGGAGGACTTCTACCTCCTCCGTATAGGTAAGTGAATGCCTTTCTAGTGATTCTATCTATTTCTGGGAAAGGGAAAAATGAGGTAGTATTATTAATAAAATACTGTTTGCACGTGGGGAATGGGTATGACGGAGTGGTTAGTGGCGTAATCCACAAGGAAGCAAGATGCCGACTTGACCCCCTCCACAACGCATTCCCCCAATTCGCCTGGGAATGCCTTAACTCGGTTATCTCCGTGGTTGCAAAAAGAACTGACGCGACCAGCATTCCACGACATTCATGAAGAAAACGAAATCCCCAAACAGCACCGGAAACAAAGCGCGAAATGTTCGACGTTCGTGGGTGTTGAGTGTCCGCATAAAAGGTGCGATGATGGGTTGCGCAATAATAAATAATAGCAATAGTTTAGGGCGTTCCCTCTTTTTCCACTGTCTAGCCGCCTATTTTATTCTTAGAGTGTCATACAACTAATGTAGAGGGAACCTTTTTGCACGACATTGTCTGCATTTCAAAAACACGTCTTTACTTTTGATTAACTTGGACCGTCTGGCGAGTAGTATTTAGTTGATGGTACTGGTCTTCCTGGTACAGAGATTAACGGATAGGGGCAGTGCTAGGTGATAGAGTGCGCGATAACTGACGCGTTAGGTAACAAATACAAGCCTACGTCATCATTTCGTGTTTGACGGGTTTGCTCTCCGTCAGTAATAAAGACATCAACACGTTTACAGCGATATGCATTAATTTCAGCGCGTACATGTGGATCGAGATTGGACAACATTTCTCCAGTCGTTTTTCTTCGACAAAATTTGTGATTTATTTGAGCACGATCTTTGTGTCTAGTCGACAGCTTACCCACCACATTTTTTGTGCCAGTCATTGGTCGTGAAAGCCTCTACGCATAGTAATTTACAGAAATGATCTGTCGGACAAGTGTTTATGGTTGAGCCTCGAGCATAGTTGGATCTTGACCTCGTTTATCGAAGTGTTTTTCTCATTCCCAACAGATCGTCCACGCGCTCACAAAACATATCCAGGGACCAAAGGGGAGAGGATTGCTTGCACAATTTTCCATCGGCCTGCGTCGTTGATGCCTTCGCGAAGAGAGCCGTATCATGTGTCATGAGCATCACGATAACGTACCGCTTATGTTTCTGCTTCCACACTATTGTACCGTTTCTACTGTGCAGAACGTTCAGTTGTGCTCGCCTCAGTTCCTGGTGGATAGCTTTTTATGGAGTCTTTTTCTACGCTTTTTGTATATACCAGTCAAATGAGTCGTCGTCTAGAGTAGACCTTCATGCAATAATATGCTTGTGTATGAATTATCATTGTATAAATGCCATGCTTTATTCAGCAAATCTTCCATGAGCCTCGTTTCGTTGTCAACCCAAGTGTAGGGTGGTCATTAGGTGTTTAAATTTCTCTCATGTAATTAATTAACTTTGATTCGGTAGGAAACTCGACTAAAAAATCTAATAGTTTTTCAACTTTGGCAATGTTATAACGACATTCTGAAAGCAAAGAGCGATAAGTTTCGGAATCCGCTTAAAAGTTGTTGGTTCGTATGACTCTCCGTCTACTATCAGTCTCTTTTGATGCCTTTTACAAGCGGATAGCTAATACCAGTCACAAATTAACGAACTAAAATTAAGTTAATGTGCCGAATTTTACTCAAGATTTGCTGCAAGATCGACTGTCAAGGACTAGCAATACTATGGTTGTTTGCTGAATGGATCTTCTTCATCACAGTTTTCAAAAACATGAAAGATACATTGATTAAAAAAATGGGGCATAAAGTGTAAAACTTTAAAACATGTAAAAGAAAAGATGCATGAAAAACCAGGTTATAGAGTGACGGACACAAAATAGAGGCGTAATCATGTACGAGGTGTACAACGGTTATACGGG
The DNA here is from genome assembly GCA_900624975.1 of Angiostrongylus costaricensis. Taxonomy (NCBI): domain Eukaryota; kingdom Metazoa; phylum Nematoda; class Chromadorea; order Rhabditida; family Metastrongylidae; genus Angiostrongylus; species Angiostrongylus costaricensis. The sequence goes on along the minus strand of UYYA01003817.1, from coordinate 282,630 downwards.
ACTAGGCTTCGTGGTGTTTCCAGTCCAATGTCCGACTCCTTAACGAGAATGGCAACTTAAATAAAACCATTAATGTATCAAAATTTTGTGCCAGGAAGCACTTTTTTGGCTATCTGACGGTGTTAAAGCGTTCAGCAAAGAAACTATTATAGAAGAGGTATAATGAGGAATCAGAGAGCTTTGGTTAAAAAGGAAATTAAGTGCAGAGAGCTTTTAGTCTTTTAAACTTACTTGGATACTTGGACGGCCCGTTCTCACTGGGTGCAAGCTCTAGCACAATCTAGATTTCTCGGAGTTTTGATGGTTTAGCCATTGTGTTTCTATGGAGTCCTGTGGTCAGCCTGGCCAAAGTCTGCTCCAGGTCGTCACCAACACAAGAAGTCGCAGCTCTTGTGGATCGGAGAGAGATTTACCACCATGCGACTAGTTTGAAACTAGGACAGTGGCGGATCTGGTATTGGTTTACTCTTAGCTGGGCTTCCTGATGTAAACGTCAGGCTCCGTCTCAGCTTGGGAGACTCTGCTAGGGAGATGAATCCCACCGCAGTACATCGCAGCCCAACATCCAGTAACAGCTACAAACCACAATGAGGCGGTAAGCCGTTGGGAAGTGTCTTTTAAACGGACGGTTGAAATGCCGATTTCCTCTATTTTCAGCTCGAATTTATGTACCAATGTTTAATAACGGATAAAGTTTTACCTTTTAGGAAGCAGTACATAATGAGATGGAGTGTGCCAAGGCCGTCTGCGAATAGTCGAGAACTACCTCAGCGGTTATTCGCATCAATTGAGCAGGACGAATTCCGACTCTGTGGTTCTTTTTTGGAGGACACTGTTTACACATAATATTCTAAATTCTGTAACTTCTTAACGTGGGATAAATTCATAAATTTAGCATGGGTAAACTGACAAGAATATATAGTATAAGAAATAAGGTTATCTGTGATATCTGACGAATCTTTTTTGTTTTATCGCTTGTAAAGAGCTTAATTGTTTAGTAAATGGAATTCTACTTCACTTGCCTGCATATAACCATCTATCAATACGTTTCCGCGAATAAAGTTACCGGAAACAAAATTGAAATCGATGGCACTTCACTGGGATGGTAGCTGGTAACATTCTGTATCTGGTTGGTAACTCATCCAACACAGTGGTGCGTGTGGCACAATTGTTGGAGGCGCACTCCAATACACACGAGATTGGTCCTCGCGCTGTCCACGCCTTCCATTCCCAGGGTGAGAAATTGATACCAGACTTGTCTGGGAGGATAACAGCACGGCTGCATACATCGGAAGGCCACCGCAAATCATTCTAAAGGCCAGATATGCATTCGATCACCTCCTACGATGCTTAGTGAAGTCTAATACATGGCGCTTCCCTCAGAGATTGATCCACGCCGAAAGCTTTATCTTTTTTTTTATCATCCAACACAGCTGTCGTGTCGGACATGGTGGATGGGAGATTTTCCTCTACGTTTCGTAAATTTCGAAAAACCGTTCTTCGCTAAAATGAGACATGTGAGAATGTTTAATTACACGGGACTACATATATTCATCGATGTGTACAGTGACATAACTGGAAACTTTTAAACCACTCATGTTCTCAAACTTCTCATTAATGTTACGAACGTTTTACGCAAAATACTTACTTGATACTTGAGTGGGCCGTCTTCAGTGGTTGTGCGGACCCAGAATAATCATTTTTTCGGAGATTTGCTGGTTAAGCCATTATGGTTCCCTGGAATCTCGAGTTTAGCATGGCCAAAGTCTGCCCTAGGTCTTCACCACCACGGACAGTCGCAGTTCTTGTGGATCAGGGAGAGAGATTTGCCATCATGCGACGAATTTGATACCAGGACGGTGGTGGACACTGCTATTAGTTTACCCTTAGCTGGGCTTCCTCATGGAATCGCCGGTCTCCTCGTCAGCTTGGGCGGCCTTACTGGTGTGTTAAATACCCCCACTGTACGTCGCAGCTCTACACCCAAGTACACCTCCTAGCCACGATAAAGTGGTAAACCGTTGGGAGAGGTCTTTGCAAACAGCTCAAATTCTGACTATTCGTAATTCTTACGGTTTTTGTCGTTGTGGATTTTATTGTAGCAACCTAAATGATAGCCTTTGTTGTATTGACAGCATATAGTGTTGATCCGCTTGAAACGTTTTGCAGCAGATTTAGGGCTCGTGGAATTTCGTTGACTCCTTACTACAACCAGAGGAACACCTATATTTTCTGGTTGTGGACTTTCTTCCAAGAGATGAACAATCGAGTACGAAGAAGCTGAAACGTGTGTGAAATTTCTACTTTCTTGTTAAGCAAACACGAGGTGTTACTTCATTCCGTATTCCGGTAAAGATGGCGCCTCGGCAGTGTCTTCCTCAGAGCCTGGAAGAGAATGTTGATATGCAATTTACTACACCAAACGCTTCGATAACACGAAGAGAAAGATGAAAATTTGAATTGTAATCACATGATCAACAGCTTCTCGGAAGGCTTACCGTTTCTACGTGGCTTCCACTGAGGAAGAACAGCTGATTAGAGTTACATTTGGTTGATGACTACACCACTCCACACAAAAATCGATGCGACGGTACGATACGAGATCACGTGTGTTCTCTGGGCATTCCTCCATATTATTCATTCTAGGATTCTTGGCTTCTATCCAAAATGCCCCAAGACTTTTGCGTGTTGGTGTTTAGGCATGCTGAGCAAACGTGGTGACGTTCATGTAAAAATCTCCTCCGCTATGCCTTTGTATCCTATGCGTCCCTGGTGGGGTACATTGTCTTACTTTTCATTTTCCACCTAGATTTTCTTTTATACGGATATGTAAAGGTTTGCCCGTTTCGCCAATATGTTCACCTCGGCAATTATTACAAGAGGCCAAGTATATCGTACCCGAACTCATGCAATCACCGTCTCTGACGTTAGTTCACTTTATGAAATTTAGCGTTGTACACAGACTGTCGTACAGGCAGTTGCTAACTATGTGGCGTCTTAGAGTTTTAGGCACTTATGTTTTGGGTTCACTTGCAAGGATAGTGACTTTTATTTCAAATCTTCTCAGTTATGTTTTCCTTCTGGTTGAGCAGTTGATTTGATGTTAGCTTATCGACGTTGATAAAGCTTCTAGGACGATTGGTCTTCGATTAAATCTCGCAAAAACGATGTTCATGAGTAACGGACTGGTTACATATGCCTCTTTTCACGCTCAACGGAGTAAATATCTCCGAATGCTGCAGTTATGTTTATCTAAGCCGGGAAATCGACATGATGAACGACTTAGCTCCAGAGTTGGACAAAAGGAAACGAGCGGTTTGGAAAGTTTTCAAGAGCGTTGAGGATATAATGAAGAGAACAAAGAACACCCGACTCCGTGCCCACCTTTTCGACTCATTGGTACTTCCTACCTTAACGTATACATCAGAAACCTGGTCGTTGCTTAAGCAGAATGCAAGATCATTCAGCTTTATTGAACGCGCAGTCGAAAGGACGATGCTAGTAGTATCCCGTTTCTTACAAGGAAGGGAAGGGATCCGAGGCTCCGACCTGCGTCAACGATCAAAAATCAAAACATCGTTCTGTACGCCAAACTAAAGTCGCAGATAACGTGGGCTGGACACAATGCGTATGAATGACAACTGATGGACAAGAGCCATTGGTGACTGGTTTCCTCGGGATGTTAAACGCACTGCAGGAAGACCACCCACTCGATGGTCAAACTTCTCCAGAAAAGCTCTAGAAGAAGGATATATTGCTCAACGAGTCCGTAGACGGACAGAACTCACTGGGCTACTCTTGCACGCGGCAGGGAAAAATGAAAGATTTACTCACTTGAGTCAACCGACGATCAGTGGGACAACAGGTGATGCAGGTGATGGTTCAGAAGATACAGTCAACTGTTGATTGTTTTCGTCAAGTTTTATGTAACGCTTATGTACGATTGGCCAGAAAAAGGTCTCTTTATAGAGTGTACAAGTTTGGATAGTACACAAATATTCCCTTATCTGAGAAGAAACTGAACCGCAAATAATGTACGGTATGACGGAATTGTCGTGTTGAAGCAGAAATATGGGAGAGACAGTATAATGATTTTCACAGTTGACGACGTGGCGACCTTTTCCTAAAAATCAACGTGACCTGAGGTTGTTGAAAGCTACTGGATAGATTGTTCTTTATTCACAAAAGCTGACGTTTCGATGTATCTAGCCCTATTCAAAACCTGGAAAGGTCAAGTTGAACGCAATCTAATCAGGCAAATGCCTCTATAACCTTAACAGAACAATCATGAAACCCAGATTTTAATCGACTGAGTATTTCATGTGGAAATCAACCGCACAGATTTCACATGGAGAGGTAATGAGCCTTTTCACGTTAAAATAGCAGTCTGAAGTAATGTGTTAGGTCACGCGTGGTAACGAGACATATCTCCCTGCGGTGTTTTCGGATTCATGGAACTTATTAGGAGTGCTCCAAGAGTTTTGCACGCACTCCTGTGAGAGCACGGAAACTTCAACTTCAAAATATAGTGGGTATAGATATACTCAATGTAAGAAATATAAAGCATATAAAATATACTCAGTTGAAAATTCGTAGAAAGCAGCGAATGTGCGAAGAAACTGTTTTGTTTTCAACGCAACTGAAATTTTGTTTTCGTTATTTTCTGTTCCGGTTACAGAGGTGTTTGATTGAGTAGATTGCAGTCAACCTGACCTTTCCAATGTCTGAAGAAAGCGAAATCCGCCGAAACGTCTGGTATTTTGTGATTAAAGAATAAAGCGACAATCTCGTGTTTGCTGCGGAGATAAGTAGAAAGTCGGGCCCGGGAATTACCGGTTACGTTTCACAAGGCACCTTTTAAAGTCTCTGTGTGTGGTGCACAAAAGTGCCGAATTCGATTTGTTCGCCTTCGCGTCATGGGTTCTTCATGACTGGATGTTTTCCCGATTTATGCTCTCATTTAGCACCATATCCGCCACAAGTTCTCGATGGAAGGGATTTCCCGTCAATGCATAAATTTTTGTCGTCGCTGTACACCGATTTCATTATCCACTGCAATGAGACTAAAAAGATTTGACAACACAGTGTTGCATTACCGAAGAGCTTTACCCATAGAGTATCATCTATCTAAACGATCGTGTTTGATGTCGACACCATGGTCCTCTTGCAGCCGCATGCCTAAATGTAATCTTTGTGATCTACTCGGTCAATTACGCCTACTGTTTCAGGCATCTGACTTGGCTTGCACAACAGCTATGGCTTATCCGAGGGTGGAGGCGTAGCAGGAGAACAGTTTACTATTGCCTTGTGAAACAATGGAGTTAATAACGTTTGATGTTTCGGCAGTCAGCTGTGTTGCATACGCACGCGGCTCCCCGCACCCTGCGTAGCCATGTGTCATCGAAGGCGGAGGCATACAATCACTCACCTTGCTCTCAATCGGTTAAAGGATAATAAAGTTCTTGGCGTTGATCAGTAACTGAGGAGTGGCCATTCATTCTACTTCACTAAGCATCTTTTGGAGGTGATTGAATGCAAATCTGGATTCTACAGTGACTCGCCGTGGTCTACCGATGTATCGAGCCAGTGCTGCTATCCTCCCAGACAAGTCTGATACCAATTTTCCAAACCCAAGGAAAGGAAGTGTTGGTTGGCCATGGGGGCAGGGATCGATCCCATGTGTGCGTTTCAGGGCGCCTTCAACCGCTGCGCCATATGCGCCCTCCCCATAGGTAGCGCGGATAATCCGCTTCTTGCAACACCATCCTTAGTTGTCATCCTTGACTACCACTTTTTCCTCAGCTATTCTCAGTCATCCTCGATCATCCTCAGATCAATGTACTTAGTCCCTTAGTTAGTCTACAGTGCGTTATCAGTAGCAGCGGACGTTCACAAATGCGTTCTACTTGCAACGCCATCGGTGGCATGTACCATTCCTCCCACAAGGCACGCCATGCGTACAAGACCGCTGGCCAGCCAATTTATGCTGTGTATCTGTTATGCCGCCATAGTCGGCCTATCAGCTCTCAGTCGATATTTTATGGCGCACGTTATCTCTTAGGTAATAGTTGCACCCATTGATGCCCAAATTTCACACTGCAGGCATAGTATCATCCCAGACCAGTCGCCTGTGTTCCGTAGACGACTCAGCAGTCGTGGACCATGGCACCATCATGCTTACGTGACTTACTGTCTTCACCGATCATGCTAAAGCAGACCGCACAGCTATAATGTTGATCCCCAGTTCGCCGAAAGCACGGCTCCTTTGAATCCCTCCGTCCTTGGTATACTATCCCTCTCAGCTGTAGCACCGGCACGGCCGCGGATGATGGCGAGCGCGCCATCGCTTATGGCTAACCAGCCGTTATTTTTATATTATTATTGCTATTATTGTTATATTAATGATGTAGAATATTAATGATATAGTGATGTTCAAATGCCATTATCTTGTTATTAGTCTCACTTCACTAGTAGCCATAGCACCTCATAACTTCAACTTGAGAATAACTCATTAATATCACAATGTTATACCTTTTTTTCTGCCTACTATAATTTCGCGGCAGGGTACTAAGNCCCTGCCGCGAAATTATAGTAGGCAGAAAATAAAAAGGTATAACATTGTGATTTCAACTACAGCCGCAGCTTAACTGGGTTCTATTCCGATTTGGGCGCCCCAGATCAATCCCGCTGACGGGTGATTGCTGTGGCAAAGATCAATAGAAATAGCTGAGAGACAGGCGAAACAAAGGACCCGCATGGTGTGGTGGTGAACACGTTACTCCCCGGAAAGGACAATAGCGCGTTCGTTCCCCACCATAGACACCTGCGGTCCAGAGTTTTGCAAATATCTCAACAACATTGTGGTTGTATTTCATTAGTATCAGTTTCTTGTGCCACTGCTTTTCTGTCGTTGTTATTATGTTATTAATGTTGTACTTATGCACGTAAATGGCTTAATTACCCAAATTTTAGGTTGGTCAACCAATACAACATGTAAAACACCCGCGTGGCAAACTCATCTGCACAATCGGAACCATTTCTCATGTATCCAAACTTTTTCCTTAAATAGAGGTGGTACAGGATCGTTAGAAAATCTATATTTTCTCCATTTCTGTACCGGTCAGTCAGCAGATTTGAGTGCTCATCTTTTCGCAATTTTCACGAAGGATCCGTATCCGTTTGCACCTGGAAACCTCAAGCTTGGGTCATTAAACTTTTATCAATACGTACGATGAGTTGTGATGATGAAAACAAATGATGCTCGAAGACTACATGCTGGTGAAGTGAACAGCTAGGAGAAGTTGTCAAGACCTCACGGAGCTTAAAAGACAGTAATCTAATTTAGTTGATGTTGTAAAGATGCGTTGCAACAAACTCATAAACGAATACAACTGTTAAATTGAACAGTATGAAATTAAAAGGCTAATACCGAAGTTGCATTGGTCCGAAGAGTTGCCATAGCTATAAGTGAGTAATGGCGTAATGGATACACAAGCTATAGATGCGAGATGTAAGATAGATGACATTTGAGCTAAATGAATGATGAGCTGACTTCGGATTTAGTTATATGTTGATTATGTCGTATTTAGCCAATAGATATGATAAGCTGAGGTCAGTGAGACACAAAAAAGGCTTACAATAACACTTGACAACATAAATCATGATGCTACGAAGGAGATGATAAGGCGAGAGATTTTGGTTTTCACAGCTGCTGACGACTCTTGAGTAGCAACTAAAGAATCTGCGCAACTGCATGGACTAGGCCTTCAGCGGAAGTTTTTGCCTACTGAGTCACTACAGGAATCTCCAGCCTGACGCGACGCGATGTGATCATCTGTATAGGCCTGCCGTGATTCCTGCCATAACTGGTTTGGAAGTTGCCAGTCAAAGACAAAAATACTCAAAAAAGCAAATATTAACTATCCTAAATGTCCGTTCAAAAACAATTTATTATCAACACACAATCATATTATCAACAACAACCGTCCTCTATAAATAAAGCATCGCTGGGTGAGGTTACCTCATTCACGCGGTGATCCGCTGAAAAAGATTCAACTCGATAACGACTGTGGATCATCGACCCGAATCATCGGTTCTGAGGAAGACCAAGACGTCGAAACGATAGCCGAATAAGCATCTTTATCAACTACGTGTTAGTTTAATAATCCAACAAGCTATTGAATACTAATGCCAAGGATAGATAACGTTTGTTTGGAATATACACGGAAGAATAATAATATAACTAACTTAATAATATAGCTCCAACAAAGAATAACACAAGGCGTATGTGGTATACCCGACAAGCTTCTATAACTCAGACACAGTTTGGACGTTGTCCATGCAGAAACCGTTATCTATGTAGAAACCCTGCTTGCATAACTGATCGCCCTGGGCCTAAGTCCTTGGAAGCTGCATAGGGTAATCATTGTGAACAGCTTGCAAACTTAACGAGGAAATCGAACAGTAATTACGAAGACCCCTTCGACCACTTTTCTTAGTTTGATCGACCGTGCACGAGGTCCTCCGCTGGTCTCGGATGGCTTTCTTTTGAAGAATAGGCATTCACATAGATTGTGGGAGGCAAATGTAGTTTTTAGCTTCCAGCTCTAAATATGTCAGCTCTTATCTCGCCTTGACGTTTCTGTGATGCTCCATATTTTCGCTCGCAACTTGAGTTCCAAAACTAAAAATCCTGGATGAAATTCTTTTCAGCAAAAATTTTTGGGAGAACATTCGAGGAGATGGCTCACTGAAGAAGACCTGACTCGACAAGAAGGCGAAGCTGCCACGTCGAGACGAATAATTAGCGAGTACCATCGACTCGGATCATCGGCTCTGAGGAAGACGAAGACGTCGAAACGTTAGCCGAAAATAAACATCATTATCAACCTCGTGTAAGCTCATCAAAGAAAGAATACATAAAAATTTTTGGGTTCGGAAAAGGGATTGTGGAGCGGAAGAGATTGCTGTAAAACTTTCCTGTTATCAATTCCAGATCGCGGCTGAAGATTGTAGAAATAACATCTTAATGAACGTGACGAAACGGGGAGACCATCTTGCGTCCACAAGAAAGGATATATAAACGAAAAAGTATAATCCGACAACGTACTCTTCCATATACATTCATGGCGCAGAAATACAGTGATTTTGAAATCGCTATTGCCACCCTCGCGCAGAATAGACGGAAAATTCTTTGAGGTATCTTGCAGAAATTTCAAAATCCCGAAATGAATCGAAAAACATCACACATAACTTGGTGGCTTTTTTCAGATTGCTTTTTTGGTCTGGTTAGGTCTCACTTGTTGAACGTGGCCAATCAACGCATGGCTGGTCTAAAATTTTGCGAGACAGGAACGATTATTGGCTTTTAACAGATTAGTATTTAGTTTCCACATTATGTTTTCATTAATATTTTAGTGATTTTACCAAGTTATAACGGTTTACTGCATAACGGTTTTCCAACGGTTTACTGCATCATCGTGGCTAGGAAGTGTTCCCGGATGTCGGGCTGCGATGTACTGCGGTGGGATTCACCTCCCTAGCAGAGTCTCCCAAGCTGATACGGAGCGTGACGTTTACATCAGGTAGCCCAGCTAAGAGTAAACCAATACCAAGATCAGTCACCGTTCTGGTACAAAAGTAGTTTTATTGTGACAAATCTCCCTCTGATCCACAAGGACGGCAACTCCCTGTGGTGGTGATAACCTGGAGCGAACTTTGGTCAGGTTGTGCTAGGTACTCCATTGAAACACGATGATTAAACTAGCAAAACTTTGAAAAGATGAAGACTATGCTGGGACCTGCACAACCACTAAGGACCGGCCATCCAAGTATCCTAGTATAAAGATGGAGCCATATAAAAGACGCTCACCTTTTGAGGAAGGCGAAGGCATAAGCCATCGAATATGAAAATACGTGCAAACGATTTCGTGTTCGCTCAAAAATGGAGCATTCGTAAAATAGTATATTTTGATCAATGCAGAGGCTTGTTGAGAGTTCGTCTTCCCAATAACATCACCGCTCACCACCACCGGTGCCAGAACATTACATTTGCACAAGTCACTTCTTGAGACTGGCTTATTTTTTAGTTACTTTCAACGGTGTTTTCTGCTTGTGCCGAAGTAAACCCTCCTGAAAAGGCATTTTTATCACCCTTTATAGGCGTCTTACCGAAGAATAAGCTTCACCCTTCTTTTCTTCTCAAAGAACTCCCTGGTGGTAATGGCGATAATATCCAAAGTTTTTTCTTCGACATGCGGAGTGCTGCGCTCAAGTTTCAAACCCTTCCAAAAGCGGCATTGAAAATTTTCTTATCATATATGATACCTTTTTCTTCTTAGGCAATCACAGGAGTTCCTATCCAGTTTATGTCTGAATCGAGCCATCGCTCGGAGAAAGCAGTGGTCAGACGTAGCACAGAATAAAGGCACCACAGCGGTATCAAAGGCACACATTCTGTTGCAAAGAAGATAACCGATCCCCGTATGGGTCACCTAGATAGGCAACTGTCAAGTTCAGCCGCCGTTTCCCGAAAAACGAATTTCTATGGAATAGATAATTTGTGGACAGCAGCCCATTTAGAACCCCATGAGATGGCCATTATATTCACTTCAGAGTTATTTCAAATTTCCCAATTCCCTGTAAATTTAGCCACTGTTTGTATTTCATAAGGTGTCTTAAAGCGTTCCACGAGAATAACAAAACGGATTTTTTTGGCTGGGAGTTAGTTGCTCAAATTGATTATGATGACAGTGATGTTTTTTTGAGGCGGAAACTCAAGGGGGAACATGGCCGTGCGAGGTCATAGGTCATAGCATAAGTCGACGAGACGAATTAAGGAATAGTGACGAGAAGGCCTATGCCACTGAAATTTCGTGATGGAATTTTTCATCCCCGAATGGACACGGTTCCTTCATCTAACTGGTGTAGGTTTTTCCGCTTTCTGTCCCTTATAGGACGAACATGTGGAGTTGATAGAATTTGCAATTTCAACAAGAGCATGAAGATCGTGGTTAGAGTGGACTGTTTTGGTGTTGCGGCTGGTGAGCAAGAAGCTATCTTCGTGGCTTGTCACGTTATTTGTTCCACTTCCATATGCACTCATCGGGTTCGAAATCGTATGTGGTGTGGTCATGATTCGCAGTACTGAAGCTGGTTTATTCTTAATGAACTATTTGTGAGCTGGAATTCCGAAGCAGGACTTTCTCAATTGCTCATCACTGGCAATCCAACATCCTTGAAGATCGCAAAGGAATTAGCAACCTTGCGGTTAGTTCAATAGCGTGACACCAGTGATTCTCGGTATTTTCACACCTTATTTCTGAATGTAAGTACCGAACTGCACTCAACTTAGGAGATCCTGCTGTTTGCCGTAGATCAACACCATAACATACCGCTCTGCTAGGATGAGGCAGTAAGCCACTGAATGAAAATTTAGGTCTGAAAGAACAAGTGGATAGAAATAGTGAAACCAGGAAGGAAATCATTTCAAAATATGCTAAAGAAATGGGTCAATTCATTCTTTAATGATGTTAGACACATATTTGATTACTTCAGGAATACCATAGAATAAATAGGGATTAGTTATGGGAAAGCACTGAAAGCACAGCGAAAGCGAACCGACCTCTCGCGCTGTTAATGTGCTCGCCAACTTGGACGGTAAGATTGGGAAGTATGGGTATGGTTCCATATGGCTCTACCGGCTTTCCGCTTGTTTCTTTCAAAGGCTTACATCTTATTTTGATAGTACATTTAGTCGTTATTGACGAAGTAGGCTTTCGTTTCAAATGAAACAAACATCATAGAAGGCTTGAACAACCGTTCCGTTACTATTCATCACATAAAGGGCCTTCGTGAGGTAAACAACAGCCTCATAAACAGCACTGTACAGCACCACCTACAACGGGTTCTATGAGCTCGGTGAAGCAATACTATCTCATAGAAATCGCTTAATGCATTCTCAAGAACTTCACGAAAGTGTGAGTGGAGAACAATAGCCAGCAGCTACACTATTACTACTTTGCTAGTTATATGGTTCTTAGAACCATGAATTAGCAAGGCACAACGAATGTTAATCGACTTCGACTACTAGAAAACGAGGAGGATCTTACAAGAGCATTAAAGATCGTAAAGAAGACAATGACGGTCACCTTTCCGATTTCATGATTCTTCTTGCCCCAATGTACCTGTCACAGAGATGTAGGGTAGGCATAGCACTACGTTCCTAGTGAACTCTATCAGAGAAGTACAACCACAACGTTGCTGAGATATTTGCAAAACTCTGGACCGCAGGTGTCTATGGTGGGGAACGAACGCGCTATTGTCCTTTCCGGGGAGTAACG